>JADRCH010000047.1:8524010-8567476 GCA_019843965.1 Rhynchomys soricoides
CACTCATCCACACACAGTATCATACTCACTGTCCACCTGTCACTCATCCACACAGAGTATCATATTCATCCATCCACCCACCACCACCCATCTCTTTGTACCTTGTATAGTCATTAGCCTCTGCTGTCACCACTGTCACTGCTTCCTAGTGGATGATCTGTGAAGGGACACTGTAGATGATAACATGATGACTCAACTTTCCTCTTATAAACACATTTAAATTAAAGATGTTGATGACATCATAGTGATGGACAATTCCTTACCTGATGTTGTAATTCCCTTATACATTTGAGAGTTATGACAGGTATGTAGAAGATTAAGAAGTATTTTTTTTTTTAAAGAAGCATATTGATTTCAGGAGAAAGTTGACTAATAAAGGGAGTGAATTTGTAGTACTGTATCAGTATATCTACACAGAGATAGTAACATACACGTTAATGTGCTGTGGTTACAGTGGAGACAAGGAGGGAAAGAATTAAGTGTGGGTGCATGTGTGTGTATGTTTTGAGGGTTGTACTAAATCTAAATCATCACTCTTAATAATGGAAAGTCAATACGTAGTATTTAAAACTATAGCCCCCAAGAAATAGTAGCATTAGGTTGACTTCTCTGAGGTTGATGTTAACAACTTTTTAAATTACAAATTAATAACATCATGATTGATGGGTGTCTGGAAGAATTGATGGAGATTATTTCTGTGTGAGGAGGTAGGGGTGAAATGCAAAATTTATATATTGATTGTATATCTATGCACACACACATGCATGGCACAATGCACATATGGAGATCAGAGGACAACTTTGTGAAGCTGATCCTCTCCTTGTAGAGGAATTCTAATCTAGCAACATGGTTTTTCTGGGAAGGGATCACATCCAAAGACTTTCTAGGTCTGTGTGATGTGGCTTGAATATAGACACACCTTTAATTCCAGGAGACAGAGGCAAGCAGATCTCTGTGCTCTAGTCAGTTGAATTCAGTTCAGTTAGGAGGCAGTGCAGGGGAGTTGAGTTCAGTTCTATTCAGTTCATGCATCAGAGACAGTTGAAGCCAGAGAATAAGAAGGTGTCGGAAGATTAGAACAGATTGTCAGAGTTAGTTTGAGGCCAAGCAGAGCAATCCAGCAAGAAACTGAGAGAAGCCAGATTGAATCAATAAGCTTGGAGAGGAGTTTGAGGCAGAACAGCTGAGTTGAACCAGCCAGTCAGAGTTCAGAAAGAACCAGAAAGGGTGAACTTATTCAATCTCTGAGATGACGATTACATCAGGCAAATAAATTTACTACTACATCTCCTTTCACCTTTATGTAGGATCCAGGAATTGAACTCACGTCACCATCAATGTTTTCATAGCAAGTGCTTTTACCTGATGAGACATCTTGTATCCCTTCACCACAAACTTGGAAGGGCCATTTGGCATTTGAAACTATGTTTGTTAACTCTAGAAAAACTAAAATTATTTTTCAAAAAATGAATAAATGGCTTACTTCTGAATCACCTAAGTAGAATGACCCTGGTTTCTGGTGAGGTGTGGCTGATGGCTGTAATTGATCTGATGATGCTCACTTTCTCTCCCCTAAGGACGCTTACCTTTTAAAAAATGACCATTAGGAGAGCTTACATGGAAAAGGCAAAAATAGACTATTCTAATAGCTCCCTTAGAACTTTAATTGGAGATTTAGTTGTGTCTTCTTCCAATTAAGCTAATTGAAGTGAAACTCTGATTGGGTCCTAGGAGAGGGGGAGTTCCCTAGCTGGGGCTCAGAAAATAAGCACAGTAGAAGCAGACGCTTAGCAGAGCTGGCAGTCAACTCTAGAGGGCTTTCAATTATTTACTTATTGACTGACACATGCAAGGAAAGTAGCCAGAAATGTTCTGGGGAAGAAAAAAGAGTAGGTGTTGGGAGCTCTCACCTGAGATTTTAAATAAACGTGTGTGTATGGTTTCTGGTATTTTAATTGGAAGCTTGCAACCTTTTGAGGAGAGGGTCAGCTATGGAAAAGTTGGAGGGTGTGTGCAAAAATATGAGACCTTACTGGAAACTTCTTTTTCTTTTTCTTTTTGTTTTGGGGGAAGACTCTCATTAAGGAAACTCCTTTCTTAGTCAAATGATCTAACCACAATTCCTAGAGCACACCTTGGCTTCTGTTGGCTCAATGGCTTTGTTTCTATCTCAGATTCTGGTGTGCAGTAAGGGTCTATAAAACTTGTTCTAAATGCAGATTTTTAACTTGTAAATTTTTAATCATTAAGTTGTTTGTGTTGTTGTGTACTCATTGGGCTCAATGTTCACACTATCTCTTTCCTCTTAGAGGTGCTATGGCTCTGCAAATAGTATACTAAAACCAACCAACCAACAAACATGCGAGCAAGCAAACAGAGATAGGGATATACCTTAATAGTAGAGTCAATGTGCTTAGCACAAGCTAGGCTTTAAGTTTCTATTCATAGCATCAGGAGTAAAAAAGAAAAATAAGAAATAACAAAAATTTACAAAAGGCTAATGGGTATGCATAGTATTCAAACTAGCAAACCACACTTAATTCATATTTTCAAAAGAAAGTGTAGGTAGATTTTAATATGTCTACTACAGTGTAAGTGGGGTCTCCACAGTAAGGAATACCTAAGGCTGGTGATGTATGTAGAATGACTCCGACTTTCTGGTATTGACCAAAGAACTTGCATTTTAAAGGGTTCCATTTTTGTGTTTCCTTGAGGTGCTCAAGTCCACATGCTGAGGCCAACGTGCCCCTCAACCTTCTCTCACCCATCACCCCATCCTCTTTGTCCTCCCATCAAATTGTTATTAATTTTTGGTTAAGTATACTTCTGATTGATTATTTGAGACTTTCATATATATATAAAATGTGTTTTGATCAGATTCAACCCCCACTTCCTCCTCTCCTTCCTCCCTGGCCTATCATCAACTACCAATAGTGTTTTAGGTAGGAATGGGACTACAGAAGCTCCTCTTCCATTCCTCCTGGACGTTTAGCTAGCTTTATCTCATTCATGAAGTGACAGCTGCTGTGAGTTCTTAGGTGCAAACACTGTGTTACATCCAGGAAACCCTGTTTCATAGCAATTTTCTTCAACCTTAGGCTCCTATAATCTTTTTGCTCTGTGGTGGTTTGAATGAGAATGGCCCACATAGGTTATTTAAATACTTGATCCCCAGTTGGTGGAACTGTTTCAGAAGGATTGGAAGGTGAGGCCTTGTTGGAGGAAGTGTCACTGAGGGTGGCTTCAAAAAACTCTATTCCCCATGCTCTCTTTCTCTCAGGATTGTGGATCCAGATACAAGATCTCAGCTCCTTTGCTTTGCCATCTTGGACTCTAAACTTCAAAAACCATCAGCTAAATTAAACTCTTTAATCAGTTGCTTTGGTTATGGTGTTTTATCATAGCCATTGAAAAGTAACTCTGGCAGAGGTTGGTACCAGGTGGTGGGCTATTGTGGGAACAGTCCTACCTATGAAGGGTTTTGGAGAATTATAGAAGACTTTGGACTAGGAAACTAGTTGACTGCTGTAAGCAGAGGTTAATGGATCAGCTTACTATGAGCCTGGAAGACAATAGTGCTGAGAGCAATGTGGACTATGGAGGCCCAGTTCCAGAGGTCTCAGACGGGCAATATTAGCAACTGGATTACAGATGAATCTTTTGACATTTTAGCAAAGACTATGACTGCTCTTGCCCTTGTCCAAAAAGTCTTCCTGAAGATAAGTTGAAAAGTAATGGACTAATTTCCTTGGCAGAGGAGATCTCAAGACAGCCTAATATTGACACTGACTCATATTTATCATCAGTAATCACTTTATGCAGGTCTACAATGACAAACAGCAAGTGAGGAAACAGAAATACAAAATATACAGTTTAAAGGGGTTGGGGCAGAAGCATCTGGAAATTTAATGCTGGAACTAAGGCTGGTGCTGGAGGGATGACTAGATTATAGAGAGACTTGACCTAAAATGAAGGGAGGGACCTAAAGGGAGGATGCCCTTGGGGTGAGACACCACCCAGATAAGCTTCCAACTTGTAAAATGAAAAGGCCTAAGGAATTTTCTGTCTCTAATCAGCAACAAGAAGTCAAAACTGCTACAGATAAGAGCCAAGTTTCTAGGGTTCAACCTAAGTTGGCAGTGAGACTTATATTGTTGTCCACCTGGTCTGACTTCAGTCATGATGGACACGTGGATCATGGTTTTGTAGAATCTTCCTCTGTGACTAAGGAGAGCTGCTGAAGCCAGGTGAAGCTTTGAAAGTGAAGCCTGGGTATGTCTCTGTGTCCATATAGGTTTTGTGTGCTTTTTCTTTGGCTCTTTTTTTTTTCTTGTTTGGTTGTTTTGTCCTGTTCTAACTTCTTTTAACTTTTTATTTATTATTATTCCTTAGATCCCTGTTTGTTTTCTTAGTAGAGCTGAAAGGGCGTTGTACATCTGGATGGGAGGGGAGGACAGGAGGGGAGGGACTAGGAGGAATATATTGTAGGAACAAAAACCCAACTATTTTCAAAAAGAAAAAATAATTAAACCTAGATTGCATTAGAGACCTTAAGATGTTAAAGGTGCCAGAGTCATAGGGTATTTGACAAAAGGAGCTGCAGACATGATATGGAACCAGCCTGAGAGAAATATGTGTCTTACAGGGAGTAAAGCTGGAGGGACAAAGACTTTGAGCCTTTTAATATCAGACATGGAGCTGTAGGATTTGGAGGGTTTTTTACTGTTTCCACTCTTCCATTCTGGACTCACACTGTGCCACTGTATGTTGGAAGTATGCGATTTGCTTTTTGACTTTACAGAGGTTGCAGTTAGAAGATTGCTGTAAATCTCAGAAGAGACTTTGGACTTTTAAACTCTCTTGAGATTATGGAAGACCATGGGGACTTTTGAAGTTGGACTAAATGCATTTTTCATTGTGATATGTTCAGGTGTTTATGGGAGCCAAGGAGTGGAATTCAAAGGTTTGAATGAGAATGGTCTCATAGGCTCGTATAGTTGAATATTTGGTCTCTAGTTGGTGGAACTAGGAAGATTGCAGAGGGGTAGCCTTGTTGGAGGAAGTGTGTTACTTGGGTGGGCTTTAAGTTTCAAAAGACTCCTATAATTCCCAGAGTTTTCTCTCTGCCTTTTGGTTGTAGATCAGGATATAAATTCCTCACTAATCCTTTGTTCTGCCATCAGGGACTCTAAACCTCTGAAACTATAAATCTAAGTAAATGCTTTCTTTTATAAGTTACAATGATTATAGTGTTTTATAATAGCAACAGAAAAGTAACTAAAGCACACTCAATTTCCTACAATAATTGCCGAGCCTTGGAGGAAGGGGTGTGATACAGCTATCTATCCTATTTAAGGCTGAGCACTCCAGTCTCTTATATTTTTTAAGATTTATTGATAGTGTGTGTGTGTGTGTGTGTGTGTGTGTGTGTGTGTGTGTGTGTGTGTAGGCACCCTTGGAGTTCACAAGAAGATGTTGGAACCCCTAGAGATAGATTTACACTGGTTGTGAGCTGTCTGAGGTGGATGTTGGGAACCACCACCTCTGGTCCTCTGCAAAAGCATTATTTGTTCTTAACTGGTGAGCCATTTCTCCACTCCCATAGCATGGCCTTTCTTCTCTGCACCTTGACTATTGTTACTCTCTGTATCAATTTTCATCCATCAATCAATAAATAAAGTAAAAAAGCTTCTCTGATTCGAGTTGAGAGATGTGCCAATCAGTAGGTACAGAGATAAGTATTTGGAGGACTATTGATACCATTTAGCAGAACATTGGTGTAGGTTCTCCTCTAGGGTCTTTGACTTACCCAGCTGTGTGTTTGTGGCTTGGATAACAGTCCCAGGCATGAGTTATGTCTTGTGGAGCAGATGTTAGAAATACAACCAGAAAGCATGTGGTTGCTCCCATAATTAATTCATGCCACTAATGCTCAGTAGAGCATACCTTGCTAAGACAATCATTATAGCTTGAAACTGGGTAAGAGTCTTGATTATTTTCCCTCCAAGCATCCTACTTAGAACATTCTGACTTGATGAAGTTTAACCAATAGATATGAAGTGTCCAGGTTATTACTAGGTTGATTTTGCAAGTTTGCAGCAAATTTCTATCAATTTCTCATGAGTAACTAAAAGCTTTCTTTTATTGTTTCAAATGAGTACCTGGGACCACTTTGACCAACAACTTGTAGGGAAGTAATTGTTCTAGTTTCTGTTGCTCTGATAAATACCATGATTAAAAATAACTTGGGCAAGAAAGGATTTTGTTTTGTTTTATTTTGTCTTTTCATCTTACAGCTTATAGGCTAAGGGAAGGTCAGGGCAGGAACATGGAGGTGGGAACTGAAAGGGAACTTTGAGCACTGGCTTGCTCTCCATGGTTTGTTCATCTTGCTTTCTTATTTAATCCAGGACCATCTGTCCAGATTAGTCATCAATCAAGAAAATACCCTACAGACCTGTCCACAAGCCAACTCATGGAGGCAAATCTTCAATTTCTATTCCCTCTTTCCAGGTAGATCTAAGGTAACTCCACTACATTACCAGCATAGTCAGTCACCCTGGTTTTGTTTATTTGTATGATAGTGTATGGAATCCTGGAGAGGCTTTATTGCCTTGTATAGAGTAATTCCATTTAAACTCTCCGTGTGTTGTTTGTGTTAGGGAATATAAAGTAGTAGGCTTTAAATGGCGTTTCCAGAGAACTTCTGTTTTAGTTCTTCTTCTCTATACCCTCTTCCCTGCTCTCCCATCTTCTCCACTCTACCCTTCTTACCTCCTATTTCCTCACTTTCGCCATGTTTTGCTATCTCCTCTCCTTTAAATCTTGCTTCCCCAGGGCCTCTTTTTAGTTCCTTTACTTCTACAGGTGCTCCAGTTTAAACACACATATCTGAAGATCCAAAGCTAGGATGTACATGTGAGCGAGAACCTGTGGTGTTTGTCTTTCTGGGCCTGGGTTCCCTTACTTACAATGATTATTTTCAGCTCCACCCATGTGCTTGCAAATTTCATAATCTGACAGCTGAATAACAGTTCATCGTGTAAATGTACCACACTTTCATTTTCCATTCAGTAGCTGATATATGTCTAGGTGCTTTCCATTTCCTAGATACTGTGAATACAGCAGCAATGAACATGGCTGAACAAGTCTCTCTGTAGTGAGGTAGAAGACAGGATCCTTTGGGTATATGCCCAGGAATGGTGTAGCTAGATCAAATGGTAGTTCTATTTCTGGCTTTTTGATAAATCTCCACAATGATTTCCATAATGACTGCACAAATTTATACTTCAACCAACTGTGAATAAGGGCTCCCCTTTCCCCACATTCATGTATACATGCTTGTAATGATGCTTGCATGTAGGTCAAAGGGAGCTTGTGGGAACTGCTTCTCTCACCCCGTGGTTCCTAGGGGTCAAGCTCAGATCAAGTTTGGCACAGGTGCTTTTGCCTCCTGAGACATTTCCCTATTGTCCTGACCCTCACCTATTTATTTATTTATTTATTTATTTATTTATTTAATTTATTTATTTTTATTTGACACGAAGTCTCTCCAGGTAGTTCTGGGTGTCCTGGAAAACATAAAATAGACCAAGCTGACCATGAACCAACAGAGATCCATCTGCCCCCACATCCCTAGTGCTGGCATTAAAAGTGTGTGCTACCATGCCTGGTCACCAAAGTGTTTTTAAAGCAGATAGAGATGTTGTTGGTAGATTTAAACTGAGCCAAGGGATCTGGATTGAACATATTTATTATTTTCAATATAAAATATTAGTTAAATATATATCCAGTGTGATTTTATGACATCTCAGAATTCTTATATTATATATTCATAAGTCAGAAAATACTTTGTCATGTTCTTTTGGATTTATAATAAAGAAAGACTATATCCCATACATAAACTAGGTAGCAAAGTATTCATCACAGAAGAAGAGTTCAGAAATCATTGATGATCAGCTCAATTTTAATATATTACTTAATATTTTTAGATATCACAAACGGATGCATTCCTACAATGCCCAAGGCAGTAACAGTCAGAAAACTTTATGACAAATTAGCATTAGGTTGGAAACTGTGACATTCTGAGATAATTTTCAGCTCTTTCTAAATCTCTGCAAAGCTATAATTCAGGGGAAATCCACATGTCTTTGTCAAGCTTTGCACCTGACCTTCTGAGACTGAGAAATAAGAACAGTGACATAAAATGTGATCAATACACGTCTGTCTCATTCTGTGGTGAGTGGAAGGACAGACAGAGACGGCAAAAACAAAGAATAGCCATATTTGTGCAGTTTCCTAGTTAGGGTTACCATTGCTGTAATAAAACACCACAACCAAAATGAAATTGGAGAGGAAAGGGTTTATTTGGCTTACCCTTCCTCATTACTGTTCACCATTGAAAGCAGCCCAGAAACTCAAAACAGAGCAGGAACCTGGATGCAGAACTTGATGCAGAGGCTCTGGAGGGATGCTGCCCACTGGCTTGCTCCCCATTGCTTGCTCGGCCTGCTTTCTTATAGATTCCAGGACCACCAGACCAGGAATGGCACTACCTACAATGAGTGGGGCCATCCCCCATCACTCACTAATTAAGAAAATGCCCTGCAGGCTTGCCCACATCCCAATCTTATGAAGACATTCTTTTCTTAATTGAGGCTCCCTCCTCTCAGATGGCTTTAGCTTGAGTCAAATTGACATAAAACTATCCAGTGCATTGAGCAATACATCTGTTCCTTCTTCTTTTTTAGGTGATTAGCTTTAAGCTTTAGTACTGTTTTGCCCAACCCTGGACATTGTCTCAGCCTCTAAGAATTTAACTGTAGTACCATGAATAGTCAAAGCTGAGATTCTGCCATTCACAGGCAGTAGGGTTATATTTCTTTTAATTTATAATCAATGATTTGTGGCTGATAACTTTCCAAAACTGTACCCACCTATCATCAGTTGGGTTTTCTATGGATATCTCAGATGCCACACTATTGGGATGAGGCACATCAGTGAGAACTAATGACCAGGACCCTTCTTCCTTCATATTGGTGTTAATCTTCAATGTCTATCATTATAACAAAATGCCTGAGTATTGCAGAACTCTATCTTTAGGCATACCCTGACTATTTCCATCTTGAAATCATTGAAATCAGAGCAGAGTTGAGCATCAGGAGAGCCATACAAGACTGGACCTATTCATATTTTCTTATGGAAACCGAGGAGGCTTAGGGGGTATCTTAAGATCATGAGGCTCTTTCCCAAGGATTTATGAGTTTTGACATTTGATGAGAGGTGAGGGGATTCTCTCATTATATGAAAAGAATTAAACCTCATCAGTTCACCAGCTAGCCTTGAGTAGAGTAGTTGCTTCGGTCTGTCATTAGTGTCTTATCTGGACTTAATAGATGTTGGTTCACATCTATTATACTGAGATAATCGACTTAAGAAGGGAAACAACTTAGTTTTACTTTTGTTTTAAATGTTTTAGCTTGTGTCACTTGGCCTTCCTGTACTGGGCCCATGATGGCATAATATATCATAGCAGGAGTTCATTGTGAAGGACATCTATTCATCTTCTGGAAGCCAGGAAGAAAGGAAGGAGATGATGGGTCCAGGGTCCCAATGTCTTCTTCAAGGGCATTCTTCCAATGACCTAACTTTGTTCAACTAGGTGCCACCAGCTAAAGGTTACATCACCTCTTAATAGTGCAATGGGATGGGATCTAAGTCACCGACACACAGGCCTTTGTGGGATATTTAAGATCCAGACTATAATACCTTCTACTTTAGTCACAGGATCTTAGTTGCTGAAGGAGAGACAGAAAGTGCTTATTCCTCTCTTCTTCTCTCACAGGGCATTGTTACTTGACAGGGGGTCTAGTACAACTGATGCTCAAAGTATCGATGTTGTCAAGATAATTCTTATGAAACTATTAGAGCTTTTGCAGATCTGGTGGAATTTGATATTTCTTGGGGATATTTTTTTCTTAATAACACTGTTCCAATTTTATAATAAGACTTAGTTGGATAATTGGGGTTAATGGACAGAAATTTGCTTTTCAGCCTTTCTTTCTCCCGATAGAGCCTTTGGACTGATCTCATGGAGAGTAATGACTTTGGGGCCCCAGCTATCATCATTAGAATTTGAATAAAGAGGAAATCCTTCTTTTCACAATAAATATTCACTCAAATGGACATACATGCAATGGAGAAAATATGGGGTTCAGTGGCAGAATTGCAGAGTCTGCATTAAAAAAAGCAGTGTAATTAGAATTCTTGTGATGGAGACCTACAGGCAAATGGCCCTATGAGTTTTGTTCATGAAATAGGAATGATACAGTCTAATGTACAGATACTTTATTAAGTAATATATATGGTAGTTATTTCTAAAGTGCTGTATAAAAGTAAGGCATTATCAGGCAGCTAAGCAAAGCTAAAAGCTTTAATACAACCTATTCTTGACTGACTGTATGAAGACAGGTTTTTACCAATGTGCAAACAAGACATGATCTCCTTTAAAAGTTAGGTTTTTGAGACTAAATGGCTCAGGAAGCAATAAAGATGATCTAATATGTCAATGGAGACATTTTAAAAATGCAATAACTATATTATAGGGAGAAGTGGGAGACAATCTTCTTTTAAAGAGCCATATCTATTCATAGCATATTTGGAAAAGTATTGGATTCAGGAATATGAAACCTAGGAAAGTACTATAAAGAATCATGGTGTCATTCCGAACAAATTGTTTAGTGGGGCAAACTATTATTAATAATGGGACAGTAAGTCACAGCAGCCCTTTGATGAAGGGTATGTGTCGGTTTTATCTAGTGCTATATCTCCTCACACTGATCTGTGCCTTGAGAGTAGGTGAGTATATGATTGCAGCAGAACAAGCATAAAAGTCTAGCACTTAGTAGCCGAATTGTGGGAATAAGGGAATACATGCTTGCTGATTCCATGAAGTTGATACTTTGAGTATCAGTTGTACTGGACCCCCTGTCAAGGAGCAATGCCCTATGAGAGAAGAGATGATTGCCCTAAGAAAGGAAAATGAGAGTTAATTGTAACAGCAGGCTAAGTCCTTTAGCTTCTTAACTTATTGCCAATTTTGAAGACCTCAGGAACAGAAGACTCATCCTAAATGTCTGCAGTGGTTAATCAATAATATTTGAATGAAAGAGAACACAGTCTTTGTTAAGTCTTAGGTTTGAGATAGCACACTGGGCAACATTACACTGTTGGTGATGGCTTCTTAAGGTATTCCTACATCAGAGTCTAAGGTCTTACTTAGAAAAATCAATGAATGTGGCAATTGATTAGCCATGCATTCCATGGGGTTGGAGTCAGGGGTGGTAGACAAATACCCATTAAAATGGTTTTTAACTTGAAACAAAGACAGAACTTGTAAATGATTTCTGACTTTCTCTTTTGATGATACCCTAATATGCTAGCTAGCGGATGTATCCTAGCCTCTTCCCACTTAGTTTGGGCCAAAGTGGTTGAGTTCTGCCTGCCTGGGTTGTCTTGGAGGCAGTGTGCTTCTCAGGACATAAGTAGAAGAGGAAGAAAGACTACTTGGGTTCTTATGCTACAAGAGTGAGACATCTTAACAGTGGGAGTGGGGGGGATGTCCCTGACTCTTGCCTAAATGTGGGACCATTTTCCTCCTACTGGGTCGCCTTGTTCAACCTTGATGTGATAGTATATGTCTGGCTTGTTATGCCCTTTTTGGTTGATGTCCCTGGGAGGCCAGCTCTTTTCTGAGAGAAGGTGGAGGGAAATCTGGGGTAGAGGGAATGTAGTTCCTGTCTCGCAAGACCCCCCAGAAAGACCACCAGGAGTCAACTCTTGCACAAGCAAGAGGGCTTTAATCAAATCAAGCTAGCTTGGACTGCCACAAGATGGCGATCCTGTGCTCCAGGGAAAGGGGTATTTTAAAGGCAGTAATGACAAGTGGGTGGTTAGGGGGTTTCCATAGTAGCGAGAAGCTGATTGGCTGTAGGTAGGAATGCACCCTCCGAGGCTTGGTCCCTGTCAGTGGACAGGGTGGGGATCTTAACATTCTGCTCGGTGGGCAGGTGGGTCATTCTGCTCAGTGGGCAGGGAGGGGACCTCCCTGGGACATTCTGCTCCTGCAGGTCAGAAGTTTAGTTTCCCAGGCCCTTAGTTTGGCCCAAATGGCGTCTGGAAAACAAAATGGAGTTAGCAGTGTTGTTTTTAGCTCCACAGGGAGCTGGGCTGTGGTAGGGACTAGGGGAAGAGGAGGGAAGGGAAACTGCAGTCAGGATGTAACATATAACAATCGTAATTAAAAAAAAAGAGTAAGAAATCAAAACTATGGAAAAGTCAGTTATTTTTTCTTTTTCAGTTGTGATAAGCAGGTTGTTTTCCCTCATCTTTACTAAAAACATAACAAAGAGTGGCTTATTATGATGAGTAGACAGGATTCATCCTACTTTAAGTGTCTGCCTGGGTTCTGCTTCACAGTTAGCCACCTGTGCTTCCTGCCTGTCCCAGCATATGAGGTTAGGGACGTTTGCCAGCATTCCTAGGTGTCTGCTGGCTTTGTCTGTCCTTAGGGATGAGACGGTTCTGAGGGTTGTACAGAGTTGGGGGTGAGGTGGGGGTGCTGAGTCGGGGGAGACTTGGTTCTGGAGCACAGTATGTATTAACATGCACTAACAGCCTCATTTCCTTCTGCAGGCTTCCATTTCTGAATAGATTACCTCCAACCCATCGGGCAAAATAACAAACAAGAGGAAAAACAAAACAAGTGAAGAAACAAGAATGAGTTTCTACGGGCATTCATACCTTCTGATACGATTTGAAATTTTTTTAGTTTTTTAATTTTTATTTTTTTGATACCTTATTTACATTTCAAATGTTTTCCCCTTTCCAGGTCTCCCCTTTGGAACCTCCCTATCCCCTCCCCCCTCCCCCGCCTCTATGGGGGTATTCCCCCACCCACCTACCCACCCACTCTCATCTTCCCTCCTTGGCATTCTCCTCTACTGGGGCGTCTAAGCCCAGTCCCCCTCAGGGACCTCAGCTGAGACCCCCTTTCCTTTTTGCTTTCCCCTGTTGGTCTGTTTGATTTCTTATCTCTTGCGGTGGTTTGACTGAGAAATGCCTGCAATAGGGTCACATATTTGAACACTTGGTCCTCAGCTTGGTGGCCCTGTTTGTGGAGGTTGCAGAGCCTTTTGAGATGGAGCCTTGCTGGAGGAAGTATGGCAGTGGGGGAAGGCTTTGAGAGTCGATAGCCTTGACGCACTTCCGGTTTCCTCTCCACTTCCTGTTTCCGGCTGAAGTTGCGACCTCTCGGCTTCCTGCTCTGCTCACGCGCAGTCATGCCTCACTACCGCTGTGGACTCTCTTTCTCTGAGACTGTAAGTCAAAAGAACCTCGTTCTTCCCTCAGTTGCTTTTGGTCATGGTGTTTTTACCACAGGAGCACAAAAGTAAGGAATACACCTCTTGCCCAGAGAGAAGGGGAGATATCTTTGTCGGGTTCTCTGCTGAACTTCCCCCAACACACTGTTCTCAACAGAGTATACTAGAAACAAAGAAATGAAGAAAGGAAAAGTCTCCTAGGCACAGCTGTGAATTCTACTAGTTAAAAATAATTACCAAACAGCCTTCGTATCAATGGGAGGCTGCTTTACGGAAAGAGTAAGATGTGAAGCCTTATAGCTCCGAATGGCCTGAAAACGGCTCCGTTTATTCCTTGTATCAGGATGTTGGCTTTTCTTCTCAATTTACTCCAATCTGGTTCTTGCTTTTTCTTTCTCTCTCTGTTTTTTTTTTAAATGATAGATCCACAGACAATTGTTTTTAAAGGAATGGAATAAAGGATGGGGGTTTGGAAGGGACATAAATATAGAACTGCCACTTTTTTTTATCTGAAGCAATTACTGTGGGGATAAACAACCTTCTTTCCTGTACAGCAACACTATAAATAACAGCAGAATTCTTGGTGTCCCGGCAGTGTGATGCATAGCACGGGACCAGTGTTACAGACTGCTGTCTGGGAGAAATGATGGGTTACAAGCTACTTCCAGCATCATGAATTAGCTTTAGTTAGCTATCCAAGAAGATTCAGAAAATTAAAATATGTTAAATACGCTCAAAAGACAAAACAAAACAACCCCAAAACCAAAAATAGTTGAGAGAATTGGGAAAAAAAAAACAAGTTAGAAAAAAACAGTTTATTAAGTAATATCATATAAATAACGTTACAAAAATTGATTTGCAAAAGGCATATTTACTCTTTGTGAGAAATCACTTTTTAAAGTTGCATTCTTTTCAAATTTATAAGTCTAAGAAAAGAAAACCAAATAAAAGAAGCCATGTCAAGGAGTGTGTTATCTGTCATTTGACTACAGCATAAGGCCCAGTCACACTGAGCCACCTCATTCTTCGAACACAGAAAACTTTGCCACATAATGCATAAGGCTACGAAGAGCTGCCGAACTAGGCGCATGGATGGAAGCCAGCCCGGTTGTTTCCATCCACCCGTTCGTTCATCTTGGAGAAGACACGAACAGATAGAGGACTCTGGCCAGTAGGTCTTCAAAGGGTGGCATAAGCTTCAGTTTATACTTGAATTATTTTTTTAAGTAAGTACAGTTGATACCAGAAAGCCTTTATTTTCTTGGTTTAGAAATCACAAGTCACAGTAGGAGAACGCCAAACCGCCTTAGCTTGGTATTAGAAAAGACGCACACAGTGCTTATTACAAGGCTTATTCTGATGCAGCTTCCTTTCAAAGCAGTAAGAATAACTGCACACCGAACAGCACATGGGTTCGAAGTGTCCCTGTCTTCTGAGTAGATCTATTTTACGGTTGTAGTACGAGCATTCCCTGTGAGTGCCGAGTGATTCTACATACGGGTTTTTATTTTATTTTATAATAAACACTAAACTAATAGATCATAGAAAACTAAAAGCTTACAGAAGGCGCGCCAGATATATTTACATAAATAGCATAGCCTCACACGAAAGACCGAGCGCTCATTACAGCGGGATGCTTTTTCTACAACACTGAGTCCATTTCTCATTTGTCAAATAACCTCATTTGAAAGGACATTTGAGTTTGTGGGCCATGTTTTTTTTTTTTTTTTTTTTGGTTGTTGTTGTTTTGTTTTGTTTTTCTCTTTCTTTTTTTCTTTTAAGAGAATTAAGCAACTTGTAAAAAGTCTTTTGAAATTAATTACTAACCTGGTGTCTGTCCGGCTAAGTGCCTCAGTCCTGTCTGGAATATGGCTGGCAACGGCTTTTGTTTGTTTGACTTCCTTTTAACAATTTCATTGCTGGCTCTGGCAGGCTAATGTCCCCCCAAATTAAAAAATGAGAATGCACCATAAATAAGCTATTACAAAATGGGGAGATTAAAGATTGTCTCAGCAATGCTTAAATTAAATCGATGATGCAGAGACCATAAACTCCTGGCTTTAAAAATTAGCTATTTCTTTATTAACTTTTAACAAGTCTGTGAGCCAATGTATTTGCTTCCTAACAGGGCATTGCTCTTCACATTAAATATAGTCAGGGTCTGGTATTTTTTAGTAGGGAATTATCTCTTTTGAAAATTATTCTGTAAAGACGTCAAAGGAAGATTTAAGGCTCTGCAACCATGATCGTCACTGAACTCTGAGGAGACCACCATGTAATTCCATTCTCTGGAAAAGAAAACATGCTTGTCAGAGCTTAGGATGCAGCTTATCTTTCTGAAGACTCTCACACCAATTCTTAGTCTTTCTGCTGTATAATCTGATAAAGACAGTTGGGTGTAGTGCTAGTTTAAATACAGTGAACTGCCTGTATCCTGAGACCCCTACTACAATGTGACAATTCAAAAATGATTTCAGCTAGATAAAGTAAAAATTAAAATTATACTGAAATGATTTTTTTTTTTTAAAAAAAATGGAGCCTGTCTTTTAAAATAGCAGAGATTTTGATTTTTTAGAGTGTTTTTCCAAAGTTGTTATGCTGCTTCAAACATAGTAATCAGGGGCTAAGAGAATTTATTTGGTGGCTGTATTCATGAAGAAAAGGGATTTATTTGATTAGGTCAGGCACCTCATTCAAATACTTAGCTTGCACCCAGGAATCAGCTCTGCTTTTTCTTTTTAGCCGTTATGTTTCTATGGTACTCAGGGCTACAGAATCTAAGAATGCCTCATTGATACTGTATAAATCATTTTCTTCTAAGAAATACCTGCTTCAAGATAAAGCATTCTACGTAGAATATTGTTCATGAGACACACAGATAACATAATGGAAACATTAGGAAGTTATTTTGGCTTCTCAAAACTTGGATCTTCAGAGATCCAGAGTCAGTTTCTTGTATAACACTTTGAGAAGTGGAAATGAGAACTAAGCCACGTATTTTTATCCTGAATTAAAATGAAATCACCAGCTTTGTTCCATCTGAAAATAGAGTGACTCTCTAGCCGAAGTTCCAGGATGTAAGACTAGGGAAGCTGTATTTACAGTGCCCAGATTTCCACTCCTAGGGTCTTATGAAATGGTCTGCACCTCCTCCCCGTTTGGATTTATTTACTTATTTGAGGACATATGTTTTCAGATTTTCTGAAGAAAGCAGATATAAAGTGAAGGAGTTTTAACCTCATGCACCATAACTCCATGGTCTTTAAAATCTCAGCGTATTCTAGGAAGCACGGTAAGAGGTTTAAAGACCCATTTTCTGTCAAAAGAGGTTTAAAAATAAGTTAGACAGGCCCTAGTGCTCTTGGAACAATCTTGGATTGCTAACCAATCTGCTTATGTTCAACAAAGCAACTGTTAAAGGTGGACCCCTCCCATACTCTCTTACCACCCTCACTGCCTGTGCCTGTAGATCAAGACACAAATAATATGAAAACTGAGCTGAAAACTATGTCCCTGACTCAGAACAACATTTCAAGTTGGCTCGGGACTCAACACTGAAGGAAATCTGCCCACAGTGAGGTTTTTGACCTGGGATTTTGGTGGGAAGCAGAACTGCAGAGAGATGAAGTTGGAATTCCCATTTTCTGTGTGATGATTCTTAGAGGCCAGAGTTTCTCTGAAGCTGACACCTACAGGGCTCAAATGATTCAGTTTCTTGTGGATTTGCTTCACCAACAATCTTTGTGCTAAGACAATAAACAGTTATTTCAATATTAGGTCATACTCATCTATTCTTGGTATGATGTGTGATTTTCAGGGTGAGATAAAAATACTTTGACCAATTACGTCACAGACAACTCAACTTCCTTTCAAGGAATACTTGCACTCAGAGGAGAGGTCAACTTTATCCCAAGAGGTTGGAAATTGCTCTTGTCAACCCTCGGAAATTTCACACCAGAAGCTCAAAAGGGCAACTTTTGATGATACCTTTCATTTTTAAGAACTATGTTTCTTGGTTCAACTTGTCCCGTAATGTAAGATTCAAGATAGAGTACTCTAATTTTACAATAAACTGTGAAGGTGTGGCTCTTGTGATGCCTAGTAACTCTTACTAATCTTCCCTAGCTATCTTTTTCATTACTTACCTGTGAACAGAATACACACTGACCCATTTTAGTGAAGCTGTCTTGTAGCATTTGTTTGCATCCCTGTGTGTGTGTGTGTGTGTGCTCACGTGCATATGAGTAATTAGAAAAGTAAAACCTAAAAGCTGGAAATACCTAAGCATGAAATACTCATTACTGTTCAGGGCATCCCATCACAAACAGGAAACCATTCAGGAAATACAAAGGGCAATGTGGTTGTAATTTTTTTTTTTTTTTTTTTAACCATGATCCAAATTCCTCTACAGGTGCCACCTTTACTCCCTGGGTAACATAACTATTTAAAAGCCAACTAAACAACAGTGTGTTTCTAAACAGAAAATGTGTTGATAAAACAGTACCCTGAAATGAAAATCATACTAAGATTATCTCTATAAAATTAACATTAATTGAAAATAAACTCCTATAACTATTAAGAGAAATCAGCACATTCTTAAGTATATATTATATATGTATGTACAGAGCCTTTTCTTTTAAGTTTTCAAATGAGGATGTTTTCATTACAGTACTTTGGAAATTTCTGATGACTGCACAATATGAGATTCTAATGGGTAGAGTCATTAGAACGGCCATATGAAATAAATGATTTGAACCTGCCAGAAGGATTAACTGGGTTCAGTTGAGTCCCCTGGATAATAACTGACTAAGAGAGCCTAATTGCATAATTAGAGCAGTAATAGATTGGAGGGATTTCATATTACTTTTCTGTCATGGTTGAGACCATTACTTTATCATCAGTTCAGAGACAAAGATGGTAGTGTTGCTACAGAAGCCAACTTAAACGCAGTGGGCAAACATGGCTACTTTTGGAAATCAACTGTCACTCTAACACGTGTCTTAAGTGTTCTTGCTGAAGGGGATCCATACTCTTCTTCTGTGAGCATTTTAGGAGCATGGAATGCCAGCTCTCACCAACATCTCAGTGTTGTTCATTTCTCTCCCTTGCTGCAGTGTAGGGATGTCTCTGGGGGTAAAGGGCAGGGATTAGGTTCAAATGTGGCTGGCTCTCACCTTCCCTTTGAACTGTAGGGTGGGATATTCAATCTACTAAGCCATACTAAGTCAAGTTAATTATATAAGAAGTATTTGAAGAATATGAATTATTGTACTTCACACTGCTACGCTCAGGTATAGTAGGATAATAACAACAACAACTACAGACAAAGAGTTAACATTTGCCTCAGGAAATTCTCTCAAGGATGCTTATATGGTTAGACTTCCTTCTCATTAGTTTACTGAGAGTTGAAAGAACTAAAGGATCCTGGACACTGTTGGTGGCACAAAAGCTTGAAATTCCCTAAATATGTCCTTTGTTACCTTTTTTTTTGTAAAGGTATTTCTCTTTTCCCCTTCGTTTGGTGTGATGGTGAACCTTCTATGTTTATCACATGCAACAAAATCGCGTCAGGGAACACAGCTTTGTCTTTCCTTGCTGTCTTTGAAAGATACGATTTGATTTGCTTCTAAATCATCTTAGAACACGGAAGGATTTGATGTTACAGGTAGTTGTTGGTGTCAGAAACACCTCTTCCAGCACAGCCAGGATGCCCCAGATACCACTTTAAATTCCTTGACAGACACACACCCTTACAAACCCCTCCCTAATTATCTCCCTGAAGCTGATAGACCAGGAACAATTTCCCAATTGTTACCTCCCCCTTTTTTTTTTAATACTAAAACTATATTTTTATCATTAAAGTATGATCCCTTCTTCCATTAGCATGTGAAATGTACAGTTGGAGCATTCAGCTGACTAGAGGCCATAAATGAAAGTAGAGTCTAGGCCAGCAGTAAGGGGTGTGGCCAACCTGCTCTAAGGGAAAAAGGGAAAAACGCCGTTCCTTCCTCTCCTTCCGCAGCGTGCCTGGTGGGCTAACTTGGTTAACTGCATGAACTAAAAAATAAAAATTTTGCCTCTTGGAAGCTCATAAAAGTGTACTAGAAAAAAGTCTCTAACATTGGATCCACACAGACTGCAGCCATTGACTTTTGGAACGGGTACAACGGAGAACCCCTCAAGGAATAGTGGATAAATAGAAAGGAATAACCACGTCACATATTCCAGTGTCATATTGGAAAATGAAAAAGGCAACAGATTAGGAGTCTTTGTCACTGTCCATCCCTCCGTACATATCTGCCAGCTTTTTGAACCGAGGGCCCCAGTCACTTAAATAGTCATAATCTTGGTCTCCGTCTGTGGTCACTGATTCCAGTGAGCTCAGGGAGTCGGCCACCGAGCCGGTGCCTTCGTAGGCATAGGTGGCCAAGGAGTCGTAGGGAGGGGCTGTTGGGTCCGTGTCATTTTCCTTTAACCTTTGGTTAATGAAATCTCTGACATCCGTGTTATCGCGAGCTGTTGGAGTCCGTCTAGGTAGAAAGAGAGCTTCAGGCACAATGTCCCTGCGCGATTTGCTGTCCTCCATGGCTTCAGGGTTCCTCAGGGTTCCGATATCAAAGGCCTGGGTGTCTTCCTCTCCGCCACCTTCGTCGTTGTAACTGACAATGTTATCTCTGATGTCCTCTTTGGAAATGATCAAAGGCTCTTTCTTTCGCTGCCGCCTCAGAGCTGCGAACAGCACCACTGTCACTGGAAGCAGAAAGCAAAACAGAAGGGAAGGAAAGTTAATTTGCCACCCAATTAACGTCGGGAAGAAACACTGCTCCAACCTGCAGCTTTAAAAGTTCACTTAAAAATGCAGACTCAACTTTTCCCAGAGTTAAGGATGCCTTTATCTCCATCCATAATCAGATTGGGAGCTTGGAACGTAGTATTTTAAAGAGGACTATACTTTAGCCAGGGGATAAAATACTATCATTTTTGTCAGGGCTTCCTCCTTTTTTCCCCTTTGAAAATGTAAACTACTTTCAAGGTAGGAAAAAAGATAATAATAAAAAAATTGAAGCCACAGAGAAAGTACTGCGATCAAAGTGCAAATTATGCCAAGCACCTAAAATGCTCCAAGTCTGGAATAAAGGAAAGGCTGGCACCTTTGGGATGTGTTGAAGGCTTCACATAGCTCCACATCTAAAATAACTATTGCACTCTGCCTTCCTGCACCCCCAGCCCCCGGGAAAAGTGTAAAGTGAGTTTAAAATCCCAAGCAGAGATGTGAGTGTTTGCATACCTTCCCACATACAAAAAAAAATATTAGTACAGAAAAAAACCAGAGAGACCCAGATTCCAAAAGCTAGTCTGGGCCTCAAGCTCAGCCAATTAAATAGGGCAGATAGTAATACACTCTCCATAGGATTTGTGCTTGAGTTAAGCATATTTATATGAGATTTCACTTTCAAAGACTTATGTCCCACAAGTTTGTTGGCCAGACATATTATTGTTTTTCTTCTAGCTCAAATTAGAGGCAAAGCAAGAATTATGTTTAAATGGCTTCCGATCTTTCTTCACAGCTGGCTAGAACACAGTGGTAGAACAAAGCTGGCTGCCTGTAGAGAGACACATCTACCTACAGTGGACCTATGGGTAGAAAATAAAAACAGCAACAGCTTAAAGAAAAAGTGGCCATCCAGCACAGAAAATGCATCTCCAGGCCATGTTTGTCCAGTGGCATTTACTACAGGACACGCTGGCAGTGTCTGTTTATCATTTCACTCATTACATGGTCCGGTTTCTGTTTGCCATGAAAACTGAATTCTTGCAACAATGTTTAGGAGGCAAGACGTCTTGTCTTTATGTTATCCTCTCAGACACTAATAGTATTAATAGTTGGCTACCTAGAGAGAGAGATTTCTCTGTACCAATCACTGTGCTAAGGCATTTCATACTCAGCCGCAGTTAGTCATTGTAATAGACCTAGGATTATTAACCATAGTTAAGACCCCAGTTTCCTGACGAGGAAGTTGAGGTCTAGAGATGTTACGTGCAACAGGCATCCAAACCCAGGTCCACCAGACTAAAAAGGTTGCACTCTTACCTGCCATGCTGGAAGCGTACTGGGATGACTCTGTTTCCTAAGAAAATACAGTTTTCCCATTCTCAAGTATGTGTATAACCGTCCATACTCCCTGTTCTTGTCAGAGAGTGTCCCGACACCTCCACTGTCTCATCCACCCAGGGTATCCACTCATTCTCTCCATAAATAATTATGTGGTGTCTGCTTTGTGCCAGGTACAGTTCGAAGGAACTGCCAGTAAAACATGGGGATGGAAAGCCCTGCTTCGGAGCGTGGGTGTGCGGACCGTTGGATGGAGACAGAAAATAAACAACACATATAACAAGTCAGAAATTATTAGAGGCTGTTAAGTGCAATGTGAACAAGAAAAGGCGGAGGAGGCAGGGAGGATGGGGAGGGCTTCTGTGTTTGTTCCATGGGCTGTGCACATCTGTACGGGTTTGGAAACCCCAGGAGCTATCCCAGGTGTCCCTGGCAAAGGGAAACAGCTCCAGCCCCTAGGTAGCTCTGTGCCTGTAGTGTCTGGGGAACAAGCAAGTGTCTCTGTGGTGGGCCAGAAGGAGCCAAGGAAAGGACACAGAAAGAGCTATGTCCCAGGGGACCCTGGTGGCTTTGATAAGCTTTCAGCTCCACTTTGGTGGGGGTTGGAGACCTTCAGGGTTTAGGTCTAATCTTCCTTTTATGCTGCTTTCCAGTGTGAAGTGGCATGGATTTGAAAAACAAACAAACAAACAAAACCAAAACCAAAACTAAAACAAAAAAACCCAAAAAAACAAAAAACAAAACAAAACAAAAAACCATCCAGGGATGTCTGTACAGTAAGATAACAGTAGAGATTAGAGGATAGACGTCAGCCATCTGCCCTTAAACAGTTCAGCTGTAATGCACACGAATTCTTTCCGTCCTTAAAGGTGAGACAGCAAGCATTTATCACTCCATCATATTCCAGATTAAAGTACTCAGATTGTAAAATTTCAGTTCTATGCCCATCTGAAATTGTAGCCACAGTGAGAAGTGAGAGAGGGGATAGTCAAAAGTCACAGGTGCCCAGTGCTCATTCACACTTTAATTCTATGGTGAAGACGACCTACGTCTTCTGTTAGCTTAGCATGCATCTGATAAATTGATGGAGACTCATGAAAACTGGCTTTTATAAATGGGGACCGGGCTGGGACAGAAGCATTTAGGATTGATCTGTGCAGTGCCTTTACTGGGGATTGGTCTCTTCTATCCCTGGCCTTCTGGGGCAGGAAGACTGCAGCAGGATTTCAGGGGTGAGATAAGGGAGGGGAGGAGATGTGGTCAATTTCATGCTCCAGCCCCTTTATAGAAGTAATTTGACCTCTCAAAGCCTATATTCTTCTCTGTAAAGGTAAGCAACAATACAATGTCTGGGGCTGTCAAGAGGAATGAGTTAGATGTGAAGAATCTGCAAAACTCTAAATTGCTATATAGATTTGATGTAATTGTTGCTGGGATGCTTGAAATATCTCATTTAATATTCATACATGTATATAATGTGTTAGGTCAGATCCACTCCAAGTACCCTCTCCAGCTCCTCCCTACATATTCTCTAACTTCTCTTTGAATCTTTTTACTGTTTTCTTTTAGTAAAATACTAGATGCCATGTGAATCACCCAGGGAATTTTTTGTGGTGGGCAAGCGCCCTATCCCAGAGTTACATCCCTAGGCCAGGCCTGCTTTTGTACCAGATTTTCTTAGGAGTCAGTGTGGCTTCCCTTCTCTGGAAACCTCTCAGCTTTGCCTCTAATCTCTCCAATGATCCCAGTGTAAGTCTGATGTCTCTTTGAGGCTGGAAACTGCACTGTACTCCAGACACTCACAGTGAACCTAGGATTGGGAAGGGTGGACGACACCAGCCTGGAATGAAAGGCCTGGGTGTAGCACTGAGTACTACCACCTGCTCCATGTGTGCCTTGGCCACATGACTTATGTCATATTTTCATGCCTCAGCTTTCACATTGAAGATACAGATACATACATCCCAGGTAGTTCCGAGGAGCAAGAAAAAATATTTGTAAAGCACCTTGCACAGCATCTAGTCTATGCCACGAGCTTAGTTAAACTAAAACTCATTTTCTTCTTTTTTTTTTTTAAATTATGTACAGAATTCCAAAAGCACTAGACAAGGTGTGGGAGGTACCAAAGCCAATTAAGAATAATGAAGAGACAGTGAGTTTATTGCAGGAACAAGAGTGAAAGGGGAAGAGAAAATGAGTTATCAAGTAGGAAGAGGGTAGAGAAGAGAAAACGGACCGATGCCTGAAGGTCTGTAAGTCAACATGCCACAGAGATGTTTGCACATCTATGATTATGGCTGCCAACCCAGGTGTCTAAATAGATGAATAAAAAAATGTGATACATATACTCAATGGGATTTTATGCAGCCACAAACAAAAATGAAATCATGGCGTCTTCGGGAAAAATGGACAGAACTGGAGATCTTCACGTTACTTGAAATAAGTCAAATTCAGAACGAATCCTGTATTTTCTTCTACGTGAAGAACCTAGATTAACATTATATATGTGCACATACATATGCGTATGTATTTATATCTGTGTGCATGTTTAACTATGTGTAGGAGTGTAGGCTACAAAAGTAGAAAGGGTCTAATGAGGGGGGAGGGGGATGGTAGGGCATGAACTGAATATATGAAAGAAAGCAGAAGGGGCCAGCCGAGAAAGGATAGGTGGCAGGGAAGCGAGAGGGTGAGAACCAAGTATGAGGACACATGTGTATCAAGAAACGATTTGGTGTGTGGGGACATCCATTGCTTTGTATGTTAACCATAAAAACAACTAAACATGTAAAAGCAGGAGGGCGGAGAACTAGAGATTGGAGAAGGGTTAGTAGGTAAAAGCTGCTCCTCCTTCCACCAGCTCAGTCCCTCACCCCCATCCCAGGTCGTCTGGACACTCCCTTTTGATCAAGAACAATGATCAAGTCTTTCATGTTTTACAGATGCAGAGAATTAGGGACACTGATGTGCCTTTATTCACTGTCAGAGCTACAGACCTTCCGATCATAAAATACTGTGCTCATATCTTGCTTGAGAAGAAGATTGTGGTTCTGAAGTCAAGTTTCCAGTCTTCTGTAGAAGCTGACAGCACTGATCAGTGATGAGAGACATCTTGTAGAAACGCAGGCTCTTTTCTGTGCTTCCCCACTGTTACTCAAGCATCGTTGTTGGAAGGGGTTTCTTTCTGTTAATATTTTCTTGCTTGTTTTTTAGAGAGAGCCTCACGTATCTTAGGCTGGCACAAACTTACCATGTAGCTAAGGGTGACCTTCAAGATCTGATCTTTATCTTGCCACCTTTCCAGTGCTGTGATTACAGGTTTGTCTTGAACTTGGATCTTTTGTTTTAAACTGTACAGCGAGATTACAAAACCAAACCTTGTTTTTATTTTTAAAAATTCAATTGTCTTTTTTATGTCCATGGGTGTCTTGTCTCTGTGCATGTCTGTGTACCACATGTTTGCCTGGTTGGATCCCCTAGCACTACCATTAAAGATAGTTGTGAGATCTGGCACATGGGTGCTGGAAATCCAACTTGGGTCCTCTGGAGTAGCAGCCAGTGCTCATAACTGCCGAGCCCTCTCTCCAGCCCCTTACTCTCAGTTTTGGAAGGGTTACATTGAATAACAGCCAAGCCTTCTTAAGCTTTTTGAACTCAGTTTTTTTTTTCTTAATCAGTTGATTGGAATTTAAAAAAAAATCATTTATAGCTTTGCTAGACCTTATGTTGGTTTTTACTTTTTTGAGAAAATTCCTGGGAGAAACAACTTAATGGGAGAAAGACAGATCTTGCCTTATGGATTCAGAGGGTTCAGTCCATGGTCACTTGGATCTGCTGCTTTTGAGACTGTGATGAGGCAAAGAGTCATTGTGGCAGCAACATGTGGAAGAAGAGGCAGCTCATCTCATGATGGACAAGAGACAGAATGAACAAAAGGGTCCAAGAACCAGATATATCTTTCAAAGGTATGCCAGGTGTCATAATTTCTTCAGCTGGGCCCCACACCCTAACAGCCCATTCAACTCTGACCTCATTAGCACATTGATCATTTAATGACGTTATCAATTCGCCATCCAGTTCCCTCACAGTTACACCACCAACCGGGGACAATATCTCCAACACATGAAGACTTCATATCCAAGTCATAACTGGTCTTGGTTTTCACTTTTATTACATTCGTTTCTTTGGGATCCAGATTCGCTTCCTAATGATGGAGTTATTTAGTAACCATCTGAAAATTATAGCCATTACATCTGTGGTAGCCAGAAAGCAATGTTAAGTGGGTAGTTACTTCATTTTGTAGTTCAAATTAACTTTGTTTCATTAAAGAGAAATGCAGTACTTTTATTTCTTCCCGTGTGTGAGAAGGAAAAGTCTCCACCGTCCTTTTTTAGTTTTCTGTTGATCTTAAATATTACCTTGAAGAAGGGGCTTTTGTCAGCTGCTCCATGCTGGATGACTTGCGCTTTTCAAAGTCTACCAGTATTTGCCAAGTTAAATATTGATAACAAACAGAACAAACAGGGTAAATACAGATACTGCTTTCTAATTCCCCTGAGATGCATTTCAGTATGATAGACAACATATTCTTTTGGTAAAATAGCACTCTGGGCAAGCAAAGACATGGGCACATATCACATCTGTTCATTCTTCAAAGCCATTAATTCTTTTTTAAAGCAAAAACGAGTTCATGTTTGAATAATACAGATTCTCAGCATATAACTCTACTCACCTAGATCAGGCTGTATGCCTTACTGGGGGAGGCGGAAAAATCTAGAGTGTCACAGTAACAGTGTGTGCCCCTCACCAAGGGGAGATAGGATGCAGGGAGAAGCAGTTTACCTAGTAGGATCACGATGCACAGAAGGATGGCCACCAGAGCCCCTGTGCTCAGCCCCGTGGGGTGGATGAGGGCCTCGGCGTGGCAGGACTGCATGTTCCCATGGTGGTCACATGCACAGACTCGGACAGTCACTGTCCCAGTGCTGCTTTGGACTGGGTAGTCGTTGTCTGAAATGACCACAGGCAGGAGATAGGTGCTCATTTCGTGTCTGTTATAGCCATTTTTCCGAGTTAGGATCCCTGCAGTATTATCTGGAAGCAGAAAGCAAAATGGCCGACATGTGGTTACTGGGGCATGCATTGAATAGGTTGTAATGGAGACAGATATGGATGGAGATTGAGATCCAGTCCTGTAGGGACTTGAATAAAGGGAAGGTCAGGAGCTTATTTACCTTTGTTGTCTTGTATGGTAAAGTTTGAGCCAACGGCTGCTTCTGGGGCCAAAGAGAAGGAGAATTGGTGTCCACTGTAAGGAGCATCCTTGTCCACAGCATGCAGGGTCTGAATCAGCTACAATACAAACCATAAGGTTGGCACAAACGTTCAGGACCCAAAAGTGTTTCTTACAGGTTTTTAGGAAATTGCTTAATTTTACAGTTTCTAACTTAATGAAAGTGACAGCCCTGAAAAAACCATCAATTCATTCCATTCAAAGGACTTTTTTGCTGTGAGATCCACTCTGCAAACAGTGTGGTATTTACCCGGACCTCATTTTACTATACACCAGAGCCCCTTCCCAGGTTATCACAATCTGAATGGTCTGCAGACCTCACCAGAAATCCCCATGAGGCAAAAATCACCCAGGCTGAGAAGTACTGCTGGAGAGTGATACAGAACTCTGCAGTGTCTCAATGGTTATTGACAGTGTTGCAATGTAATAAGATGACTCTATCCTGGACAGTCCATGCAAAAGCACTGTCTTCTTATGCTCCTAGGTTAGCATCTTAGGAAAAAATTATAAAGAAAACGAATGTAAAAAACCGCAATAACTTCAGCTTTCTGCTTTCCCCCTGCACTTCCATAGTGCACTTCTGTTTTGACAAAGTGCAGTGTAATTTCTCTGTCACAGGCTGCAAAGACCTATCTCAGGTGGGTGGCAAATGGGTGAAGCAGTAAAACGTTCATGAATTTGTATTACTTTACAGATGGGCAATGTAAATAAGTAAAACTGTGAATTATAGGCAATTGGATAATATGTTCTAGTTATTACTTTCAAGTACATATGCAAATTAAGCTATCTGTTCACCAATAAAGATTTTATTCCAGCAACACGATGACTAATCTATTTTAATGAAAACTTAAGACTGATTTGGAATCCACATCAGCCTTGGAGACTGATGAACTTCCAGTTCTTAAAAACTATTTGTTCTCTTATGCAAGTTAAACATTCATCTTGGTTATTATTTATGGTATTAATATCCTTGGCATCCACTTCATAGATAATTCAAGAGGAGCCCTCCGCTGTGTGTATCATCTCAATTATTAGATCTAAATTAATCTGGCTTCCAAGCTGAAGGTTCTTTTTAAAATACAACTCACCTGATCCGCCTTTGCTTTTTCACAGACAAAAGTTTCATAGAACTCAGCAAATTCTGGGGCATTGTCATTGACGTCGAGAACTTTAATATATAGAGGCACACGGCTGCTTTGCTTTGGATTATCTGATGCACACCAAAAAGAAACAGGCATTTTGTGTTGGTCACCATTTCTCCTTAGACAACAGCAGACACCTATTCTTTCATTCTCATCCTTCCGTGCTGATCCCCTGGTCCGCTGGAGAATGGACTTCTGGTCTGAGGGGCAGGACTTAGGAGCTCATGGTTTTTCTCCCGTCCACTTATTTCACATCTATTTGGACGTTCATTTCATAAAACCTTCCTGAAACGTCTGACACCTAATATGGGCTGGTAATTATTTTGGGTGCTGGGCCAGAAAAGGAGCTAAATAAATATT
Organism: Rhynchomys soricoides; assembly: GCA_019843965.1. Lineage (NCBI taxonomy): Eukaryota > Metazoa > Chordata > Mammalia > Rodentia > Muridae > Rhynchomys > Rhynchomys soricoides. The sequence goes on from JADRCH010000047.1 coordinate 8,552,301, forward strand.
GTGTGTTTTAGGTAGTCCTTCTAATGCGGAGATAAACACACCTACAAACATACACTGCTCCAGAGGGTGAAATGGAGCAGAGAAAAGGATGGGGAGCATGGAGCATCATGACAACATGGAACTGTTATGTTGAGTGGGATTACCCAGGATGGCGTGCCAGAGGCACCAGGTTCAGATGTGACCAAAGAAAAGGAGTGAGCTGTGTGGAAACTTCTAGATTTCCAAGGAGACGGAACTGCGAGTGGAGTAAGTGGGAGCCTAGTTTACACAAGTGCTCCGATTTTCAGTTGTTGAAGGTGGTTAAGCAGCTCTGACAGCAGGGTCCTTCAGGTCTCTAACATCCGTTTCTCTCACACTACCCTCCCAAAGTCAACGTGGCTGTGCATAAATTGTGATGTCTCAATCACCCATATTTCCAAACATATCAGAGAAACATTGAATACCAAAAAGAGGAAATTTTAGCCATAAACCTAAAATATACACAAAATGACCACTTTAGTAAAAAACTAAATTTCACGTTTTGAAAAATGTTCATTTGCAGTGGAAAATTATTTCGTAGTTTTAGGCTTTAAGAGTGTACTGTTGTTGGTGTCTCTGCCAGTCCCTTGGCACAAACTCTGCAATCCAAATTTCTATCTCACAAATGTCTAATGAGGAGCCCTGATCATTGTCAATGCTAGTGCCTCCTTTGGCCTGCAGTGGTCATTTATCATTCCACCCACTCTCCTTCAGAGACTCCACAACTTGTGAGTAATGTTGACAAAATGGAACTGTAACGAACCATATGATATGGAATATTTCACAGCAGATATCCAGCTGTGATAGAAGTGTTTAGAACTTCAGAAATTAAAAACAAAATCTAAGAGTGCTATACTTCGGAAGTCTATTTTAAACACTAAAATATTGTTTTAGATATTATCCTTTTTTTACATACTTCTCTCAAATAGTGCTCACTGTTCACATTAACTTACATTGAACAAAATAATTTCATTTGAAATGTATTTTTTTGGCACTATTTTTCTTTGCATTGGATTTTGTGCAGAGTGCCATAAAATTCAATCTAAACATTTTGTTGATTATTTGGTGCTTTATATTGCTCGATTTGATAAACTATAGGAAAGTGATGATTTGTAGCTCTTAATTTGTAAAGATTTTGAGATAGAAATTCTATAGAAGGGTAGGAAGAATATCTGAAAGGCGTTGGCCAGTGCCTACATTTTGAAGATACATGGCTCTACCTCTTTCCTTGTTTCTTCACACAGTATTTGAGAGTTCACTTTTGTCAGGTATTTTTGTGACTTTCTAGCTTATATTCTTTGGGAAATCATATCTACTGTGTACATTTTCTATTTCACTTGAAAGGTGTTTATGTGTGTGTGTATATATAATATCTATATATTTATATCTATGTATAATATTTATATAAACTATCTATCTATCTATCTATCTATCTATCTATCTATCTGTCATCTACCCATCCACCCATCCATCCATCCACCCACCCACCCACCCATCCATCCATCCATCCAAGGTTTTTCCCTGTAGACGTGGCAGTCCTCGAACTCAGAGAAATCCACCTACTTCTGCCTCCTGAGTGCTGAATTGAAGGCATTCATCATCATCACACCACCACGCAGGCCAATATATTCTCTCTCTCTCTCTCTCTCTTTCGCTTTCCTAGTCTAGATAGCCAACTTGACCTGGAGACCCCCTATCTCCGCCTCCTGAGTGCTGGGTAACAGGCAACCATCACACCTGCCCAACTTTTATGTGGACCTTGGGGATCCACACTTTCCTGCTGGGCTGTCTCTCCAGCCTGGAGAGATGTGTTCTTATTTCCAAATTGCAGAACAGTCACAGTTTTTCTCCAGTTAAGGTTAATCAACACACATTGAGAAGAAACATTATTGCAGATCTCTCCCCAATGCTCTTTCACTCAACATACAGGAACAGGGCTGTCCATGTGAGGTGAATAGCTTTGGCCATGCTTGAGCAAGCCTCGACACTCATCCATCAGTGGGGACAGCACTGATAAGGGCGGACTTACTAATCTCCGTTGCTATCACTGTGATGTTGTGCCACAGCAGGGTTTCCCGGTCCAGAAGTTTTGATGTAAAAATCGAACCGTTTCCAGAATCAATGTTGAATATCCTGTCCATATCTGTGTGTCTATCCACAGAATACCTGAAAATGCAAAGTAGAATTCTGACTTTTCCTTACCTTGCTATTTTCACAACATAAAACCACTCCAAGAGTGTCTCATCCATTAATTCTTTCTCTTTGTGGTGCTCTAAAGCGTCTGTAACTGTCACGTTAAGCAAAATATTTTGATAAATTATGTCTTTACAATCAGCTTTAATGGTATACTTACTAGTCAAGTTGTATGATTTTACTAATTTCTTTTTAATGTGCAATTAGACCAAGTTCATTTTAAAATGTAATTTAGATCAAGTTTATATAGGAACTATTTAATTTCTATGGCTTCCTATGTGGAGTGAGTGTGTGAGGTGTGTGGTGTGTGTGTGAGGTGTATGTATGTGTGTGTGTGTGTGGTGTGTGTGTGTGTGTGTGGTGTGAGGTATGTGAGGTTTGTGAGGTGTGTGTGTGAGTGTGTGTGTGTGTGAGTGTGTGAGGTGTGTGGTGTGTGTGTGTGAGGTGTATGTATGTGTGTGTGTGGTGTGTATGTGAGATGTATGTATGTGTGTATGTGTGAGTGTGGTGTGTGTGTGTGTGTGTGTGTGTGTGTAGGTGTATATGTGAATGGATTCACACATCATCAGAGGTTGATGTTGAGTTTTTCTCGATTGCTTTCCTCTTTATCACTGAGATAGGGCCTGCCACTTGAACCCCGAGATCACTGCTCTGGCTCGCCAGCTTGCTGCAGGGATTCCCAGTTTTGGCCTTCAGAGTGCTGGAATTCTGATCAGGCAGCTGTGTCAACCTGTCCTTTCTGCGGGCTCTGGGGGTTCCAGCTCCATCCTAATTTCATAGATCATCTCATGCATCATTCCCCAGGATATATTCTATTTTTAAATTAACTTTTTAGACTGGGGGCAGGTGGGGCTGGGGACGGGAGTGACCAGGTTGGGGGGAGGGAGGGAGGGAGAGAATGGGGGGGGAGAGGAGGGGAAGGGGGGGGGGAGTTTTGGGAGCAAGGTAGAAACCTAGTACAGTGGAAACTCCATGGAATCTGAGGGCGACACTAGGCAAGACTCCTAGTAATGGGGACACAGAGCCTGAATCAGCCACCTTCTGTAACTGGGTGCGGCCTCAAGTGGAGGAACTGGGACACAAACCCAGTCACACACTTTTTCATGCTTGCAGAATATGCTGGGACAGGAGCCTAACATAATTGTTGTCAGAGAGACCAGAGAGAGACTTCATCCAGCAACTGATGGGAGCAGATGTAGAGTCCCACAGCCAAATATTAGGCGGAGCTCCAGGAGTCCCGTGGAGGAGTGGGAGGAAGAGTTGGGGAAGCCAGAGGGATCAAGGTGTCCTTGAGAACATGGTACACAGAATCATCTGTTTGGGGCTCAAGTGGGCTCACCGAGATCAGGGAGCTTGTATGAGTTTGACCTAGGTCCTCTTCATATGTTATGTTATATAGCTTGGTGTTTATGGAATTCCTAACAGTTGGGAGTAGGGGTTGTCTCCAACTCTTATGCTTGCCCTTTGGGACCATTTTCCTCCCTCTGGGTTGCCTCATCCAGCCTTGATGTGACAATATGTGCCTGTTCTTATTCTAGCCTTTTATGCTATATTTGGTCGATGTCCTTGGAAGGTCTGCTCTCTTCTGAGGGGAGGTGAAGCAGGGTTGGGGGGATCAGGGAAAAGGGGAGATGGTGGAAAGAACTACGGGGAGGGGCAGGAGGAGAAACTAGTCAGGACGTAATATATGAAAGAGGAATAAGTGAACAAGAGAAAGTAAGCTTTTAGGTTGTCGGAATGTTAACATATATGCTTATATAGGGTCGGGCGGGTTACTCTTTAGCTCATCCATTATATTTTAAGAATCATTCTGTTTTTGGAAAACAAAAGACACCTAATGTGGGCAGGGATGGTCGGGAAGGAGAGGGAGGTAGGGGATGGGATTAGAGAGGAATGCAGAGTCTAAGCAGAAGGAGGCATCGTCAGCCATAGGAAAGAATCGGGTCTATTCCAAATGCCATGGAAATCCTTCCATGGACCCCATGCAGGCAGCATCATAATCTAAACCACGTTGAAAGAAAGATGTCTGGTTGAATTGAGGAGAAGTGCTGGGTAGCACTCTCACAGGATGTGGGGAGAGGAGTGAAATACAGGGCTTGGGGAAGATGCGAGGCCCCATTTTTGACACACAGAGATTGTGGGCTTGAGGGACACCTGGTGGAGAGGTCTAATGAGGCAAAGAGCCGCATGCACAACCTGGCGTTCTTATTCAGTGGCCGTGGAAAAAGAAGTGCCGAGGGCAGCATCACTTAATACCCGATAGGAGCAGGGAGCTGTTCAACAAGGGCAAGAGCAGTGCTAGGGCAGAGTGGGCCGTGGAGATTATTTGCAGAGAGTGTGTGGAGGTTCACAGGGGGGAGCAGAATGGGATCTTAGAAACCAACAATGAGCAGCACCTTTGACCCCAACACTGATGGCACATGAAGAAACTGGAGAAATCTTATCTTTTTTTAATTATTATTACTTTTTTACTGGTATTAACCTACTTTTAAATTTATTTAATTTTGTAACAGATTTTTAGAGAGCCATGTAAAGGGAACAAGTATGTATGTATGTTTATGAGTGAAAAAGATATCAAGAAACTTCTGAAGAGACTTGATATGTTAAGGTTTGTCATGAAAAAAATAAATTCCCATTTCTACTGCATTTTCAAAACTTATGTCATGGAAGGGAATTAAAAAATGTTGGCATAACTTGGGAACTCCCAGCCACCAACCAAAGAATACACATGGGTTGGTTGAGGTCTCAGCACATATGCAGCAGAGGGCTGCCCTGTCCGGTTTCAGTGAGAGAGGGTGCACCTAATCTTGTAGAGACTTGAAGCCTCAGGGAAGGGGGATGCATGGGATGGGGGAGCACCGTCTCAGAGCCAAAGGGAAGGGGAGATGGGGTGAAGAATTCTGGGAGGGGTCGAGGAAGGGGAGCAAAAAAATAAAGCATGTAATGATCAAAAGAAATGTTGGCTTAAAAATGGCTTAGTCGAAACACAATTTACATCCAACTATCAGATGTATTTAGAGTTGCAAAGGCTCTAAGAAAAGATATAAGTCATTTGCAATAATGTACAGTGCTCAAAATTCTGTTTCAATGAACTATTTTTATTTAATATGTAAGTAACCAGGTATAACAATATGTTTCCGTGTTGATATTTGTTGCTTAGCAGTTGTTTAAATGAAATAGGCATTCATTTGTTGCTTGCTATTCAAACTTATTTTAGAAAAGAATTAATGAAATTCATAATGGCCATGACGTCACTAGGCCTTCATTGTAGCTTCAAGGCATTTAACATGGCCCTTTGGTCCTCAGAAATGCTCAGACGTATTTAAAAAGCTATCTACTAGTTTTGACATTTCTGCCATGAACTAACAGTTACTGAAACACTTAGGCAAGAACGCTGTACTAACTTGATCATCTTTTTTCATTTTAGAAGACAGATGACAAACATTTGTAACACACTGCTACTTCTCAAGAAGGAAGTTACTGTTCTCATCAACTATGAGAAATCTACTAGTTATCTATGAACATGTTTTTCCCTCCTGAAAAATGCTAAGCCTAGGAAGTCATGCTTCCTGCTCTCAGAAGCTGCCACAATCATAGACAGCAGCTTGTTTGCTCTTTGTCTCAGCCTCCTGGTAGTTTTAAGTTTTGCAAATAATCATGTTTCTCTATCAAGCATGGGAATATACAGGAAGCAGTCAGGAACTCTGAGTTGAAGGCAGCTTTAAATTTTAAAGAGAGAAGATTAACTAGTTAAGAAATACCGAAATTTATATCGTCTTCCCTAATTAGGAGATTAAAAATTAATGGAAACCCTAAAATGCCCATATTGCTTAGGAAAGATGATTATAGACAAAGCTGTATTTTCTTTTTGTATCGTTGTTTTCTTTCCTCTAAAGTCATTTCAGTTTATATCAGGGATACTTATTGTCCAGAAGCATTAGCTGTGATCATTGTCAAAAGGAAATAAGGTAGCCGGCCTCTGCACGGCTGTAGTGAATGATTTGACCTTCTCCTCTGGGACTTCACTGCATTTTGTGATTAAATTATTTGTCTTGTAGTAGGTCTTCAAGTGAGGGAGATTTGTGTGGTGGGACAGAGGCTGCCTTTGCATGTAGATTAAAAAAAGGTTTACCTTATTTTTATGTGTATGAGTGTGTGTCTATGTGTGTATATATGCACATCAGCCTGGGTACCTAAGGCAGTCAGAAGAGGTATCAGATCCCTAGGAGCTGGAGTTATAGGCAGTTATAAACCACCTGATATGAGTATTGGGAATCAAACTTTCATCCCTTGTCAGAGCAGCAACTACTGAGCTACCATTTTAGCCCTGACTTAGACATTGTTCATGGCAGATGTCGATAGTGGCATGCTTTTTCTTGTATGTATCAAAAGACATTGTGATAAAGTTATGGTAGGACATTGTTTTGTGATTAAAGAGTTAAAGATGGTGACTACATAAAAAAAACCTCAACATTTGGGGAATTATTTTTTCACTTAACATAGTCTTATACAGTTATTCAATATGTGTGTCTAGACTAACTCCAGACGATGTACAGACATAGTCTCTTAATATAAGAATAATTTCATCCTATAAGGGAAATCACTGGAGTATGCATAGATACATCAATGTAATCTATGTATGTTTCTAGACTTAAGTCTATATTTATATATCAAATCTACATGTACTAAGGGAAGACTGGCAGCAAAAGTCTTTAGCATGAAACCAACAGCCAACCCAACTTGACAAGCTAAGTACTTCCTTCCGTTCATAACACAGAGAACAGTGCAGAGTAAAACTGGCATTTGGTTTAAAAACTAGTATAAAAGTATTTAGCCCAAATTTCCAGAAGACATTTCTCTTCAAGTTAAAAGCATGTTGAACTATCAGAGAGGTGACTTAAGCTTATATTTGTTAACATCTAGCGTTAACACTTTTAAATTGAACTTCGCACCGACTTGCCAAGGTCCCTCCTCCACTCCATGTAATGAGCTGGAGCTCCAAGTGAGAGAGCAGTTGTGAAAGTTCCTAAGGTGCATGCGCATAGTAAGAAAGCCAGCATTCACTTCCCAGACTACCCATGCTAAGTTACATGGGGAAACACTGGGTCCACGGAGCTCACACTCCCCTAGCTGCACTGGTGGATCGGAGCCCTCTTCAATGGGTCGAAAAGCTTCCAGTAGATAGATAAAACATGGCTCTGCGTGCCCCGAGAGTAGAGCAGGCATCTGCCAGTTTTAGATATGAAGGTGTCATGAGATTTGACCAGAACAAAGGGGACTGGATGTTAGAGCACATGCACTTAGACCTACATACATTTATCTCTGATAACACTTGTCACACAACGTACAGAATGGCCATTTAAGAATGGAGTTTGGGATCAGGGAACGCTTCCAGTCAAAGCTTCCAGATGGTTTCTCACCTCAATTAGATAAAATCCAAGCTTTCCCGTGAACTGTGAAGCCCAGTAGGACGGTGGTGGCAAACCTCCCTGCTGCCTCTCAGTTGACCTCCCCTACCTCCTCCTTCCAGCCCCTCCTATTTCATCCCTCCCTTCTTCTCTGTCTTCATCCCCCTCCTTTCTTTTCCCGATCTCCACTTCCGTTTCTTTTTCTTTCTCCTTGATGTACAGACCTCTCAGCCACTTTCAGAGGAAGTGGGCTCCAGCATTAGACCTCTCCCTCCTTTACCCCATCTGCAGACCCCTCCCCCCAGGATCAACATAGCTCATCCCTCCATTTCCTTCAAATCTTTCCTTCAAAGATTTCCTACTAAGAAGGCTAAGCCCGGTCACACCATCTTAAACAGGATCCCCGTTAATTTGACTTTTCGAATTTCTTCACCTGACCAACTGCATATTTATCCTTTGTTTATTTTTCTCTGTAAGCTCTCTATGTCGCAGACTTAGTAGAATTTTCTGGTGCATCCCCTTATATATAGGACGAGCATGGTGTCTGTCAGGTACCCTGATCAGAATGTGTCTATGGACTCACTGGCAAGAATCTCTACAGATTTTGTTTTTCCTGTGTACTTTATCTAAGGAGAATGATTTACATGATAGAATTCTGATTTAGCACCGTTTTCATTTATTCCACTGAGCTGAAGGTTGGCAGTTGGTTGATTCCAGGATTTGCATATGATTCTAGAATCCCCAAGTTGTCAGTGGCCTCAAAGAGCAATGAGGCTCCCTTGCCACGTGATTTATAACTAAGGAGCCAGCAAAGCACAGGGAAGATGAAGCTTGTTTACATAGCATTAATTTGGATCCTACCCTATTAATTTCTCCAGCGTTTCGCAGACATATCACGAAACAGTTCTTGTTTTTATTTACACATGCAAGAGGAAAATTATTCATCTTAATGGAGCATAATTCTGCCTCTAAGTATTACATGATAGGTCTTCTAGCACTTGAAAAGCATGCTGGCTATCAAGCTCAGTGGCTGGTTCGGTTCTGTGTTTCACTCTATACAGTAAACCATCTTAAACCTTACAAGGAGCCCCAGGTCAATCAGTGGCGCCACCTAGTATCATCTCACTTAAACAGCGAAGTCCTGTACCTCTCATCTGAATGTTGTTTTCCTTTCAACGTTTGTGTACTTGAGGTTTATGCTGTTGCTAAAATGGTGTTTATGGTGTGAGCAAGGACAGTTAAAGGTGCTGTTTGGAATAGTTTTTCAGTAACATAGAACTGTCTAACTGGAAAAAAGGAATCCTCTTTCTAGGGTGGGCAACTGGATATACAAAATGGAGATGGTACTGAGATGCACTTACTTGACGGGATTCCTGGCGGCGTCAGGATCCTGAGCTGCGACAGAGCCTATGGTTGTGTTTATCTGAGCATCCTCTCGTATCTGTAGGATGTAGGCCAGTTTGCTGAAGACAGGAGGTTCATCCACATCGTCTACCACGATTCTCACCGTGGCTGAGTCTTTGAAGGGACCCAGGTAGAGAAATCGGGGTTCGACGTGGGGGTTGGAGGCTTCCACCTTGAGGGTGTACACCCTCTTCTTTTCAAAATCCAGGAGCTTCAGAAGAAAGGGAGGCAAGACACAGAGAGAGGCAAGGCAGAAACCACTTTAGTGCAAATCTCTAATAAATGGATGCGATTGGTCTGCTTGGGGAATCACCACACATTAGAGCAATGCTGAGCAGAGGGAGCAAAGATGAGATTTATCCCCCCAACCCCTACATTACCATAGTGTATTAAGAGAAAAGCTATTACATAGGCTGTGAAGAACCAACTTCAACCATGATGGAAATATGGCCTGAATGTCTATCGCCATTGAAAAGTGGGTTTTCAGTTACCAGGCATATGGGGTAAGGATGAAACTGGATGCAGGGATCTTTCTCAGCTTCCTTCTCTCCTCTAAAATACTTTGTGTTTGACAGAGGGCACTGCCAGGGGCAGGCTGGCAACATGTGGGAGACTTTTTGCCAGGAGTTCTCACATCTGGCTTTATCTGTTGAAAACTTGCCAATGCCTGGGAATCTACTCTTGCCTACCAAACCAAAATTTCTCTGGTAGGCATGGCCATCTATAATTTGAAACGTCTTCAGGCGAGTCTGACTGTAGCCAGAATTGTGACCTACGGATTAGATCTGTGACTCTCTCTTGCCCATTCAGACTAAATGGATTTTTCAGGAGTTAGTAAAACCTTTCTCTGATATCCCCACAAGGGCACTGGGCTAATTACTTGCCAAAGAAGGCAATGATCCCTGTTGTTAAAGACCTTTAGGAAAAGATTTTGCATCAGAGACATGGTGAATCCAAATGCATATTGCTGACTTGTAGTTTTAGATGATATCATGACAAGGCTCACTGGAAGCACTATTAATCAAGTCGTCCGTGAATGCGATTTAGTTGGCTAGGCAAAATTTCAGTTTGAATCTGATAAGACACCAAGAAAATTAAAAAGGTTAATGGGCACTAATGGGCTTCCTAATCATATCAGGGTCTAAAACATCGGTCTGAAGTGTCACTTAAGCAGGTTTTATTGTGTTTCCAGGGATTCAGACATGTTTGTAAGAGGGACATTTTTCTTGTTATTTACATCTATCATGCTTGTGTACCCCATTAAGCTGCAGTGGGCTAAGGGAGTAAGAAGGCATTCTAATATACATGACAAAAGAGAAATCAATGAAAATTAACCTCAATCAATACCTTTAGCCCCGAAGCACACAGTTTGTTGGTTTTCAACCATGGCCACACTTTGATATAGAGCTCTGTGGTGCCAAACAATTTTGAGAGGTGAAATAGCACACAAGCATGGTGGTGAAGAGGGGGAGGTCAGGACCTGACACTTACTGTCCTTGTGTTCCAAAAAGTAAGTAAGGGAGTCATGTGAAATTCCCGCATTTGTTTGAGTGCGTGGTCCCCGCATACTCTATGTCTCTCTAATTCCGGCCACCCTGCTCCCTGCTAGCACTAGCCTTTCCTCCCAAGCACGGTTCACAGTCTGCAGCACTCATTTATTGTCTTCTTCCTCTTTGTTGATTCACCCCTGGCCTATAGGTTCTAGGACAGCAGAGATCGTATATTCTAAGCACCATAGCAAGCCCAGGACCCACAGCAGTGTGTCTCATTGTGTACTTTATTACTTATGTTGTTTATTCTATCATTTCTATGCCATCTCATTTGTTTCTGTTACCCACTTAGAAGATTTTAGAGATTTATTGAAAGTATAGATATAATAAATATACAAAAATACTTTTGACTATGAAAACGCTTATAAAAAGTGAGTAAAAGAAGAATGTGAATTAATGTTTACAGGAGATGGTCATTGTCCTTGGTAACTTGAGAGCCAGAGGGAAGTACTTCAAGGTGATACATTAAGAGTTTTATCTTATTCGCTATCTTTGTAAGTTGTACAGGCACAGACAAAGAATCTCCTTTCTCCTGCTAAATAATAGTATTTAGAGTTGAATAAATCTGATAAAGAGCTGTGTTTACATCACCTTTTCTTTCTTTTTCTATATGTGCATGCTTGCGTGTATGTGTGTGTGCGCATGTGTGTGTGTGCGCATCTGTGCATGCTTGCAAGTGCACTCATATGCATTCGGTGTTTGTGTGAGGAGGCCAGAAGTCAACATCATGTCTTCTGACACTGTGAACCTTCTTTCTGCTCAACCGCATGGCCAGAGAGCCTCTAAGCTCTGCCTTTTTCCATCTCTCCTCCAGCACCCGAGTCACCAGCAAGTGCCACCATGCACAGACTTCATGTAGGTGCTGGGGACCTAGACTCACTCGGCTCCTCATGTTTGCACAAGCCCTTTACCCACAGAGCCATCTCCTCTGCCCCAGGAGTTGTAAACAATACCCGTATCAAGGGCGTTACCTTTTTGACAGTTATAATCCCTTCCTGGGTTTCCTGGTCGGTGACAACTTCAAACATATCGTGTCCCTCACCATCTGTGATGCTATACTCGATCTCTGCATTTTCTCCCATGTCAGCATCGCTGGCTTTGATCCTGCCAATTGACGTTCCCGGTGGAGACGATTCGGGGGTCTTAAACTGGTAGGTACCTATCAATCACCAAACACACGAGTGAGGCCGAGACTAGGAGAGACTCTCCCACAATAAGCAGTCTACCCAGAAGGGTCCATTTCAAGATCCTACCTGAAACTAGGGCTAAATACTAAATGCAGGGTTTAGTTCAGCTTATGTTCTCTATTTTTTCTGTGTTGACTTTTAATACATGCATATCTCTGATAAAATAACATATAAACTGGGCATAAAAATAAACTATCAGCAATAGCTAATTTCTTATTAAGAAAAGAGAACAAGTATAACAATATATGACATAAGTGTATTTTAAATAATATTTTTTGGACCGTGGTTGACAACAAGTGGAGCTGCAGAAAGCCCAGCATTAGCTGAAGGGAGCCAGCTTTATGACCTCGCTGTGGATGGAGACAGATCTATGCTTTCTTTGAAATAATGAATGGTACCCCAATCTCCTTATGTCTTTACTATCATGATAATTAGACTCCTCCTGTTTCTTGGCCTGTCTCCTCGCAAATGGAGTGTTTTCTTCTTGTTCTGTAAACCAGCTTCCAAATTCATGGTGTCATTTCAGACTAAGTGGGAGAGGAGAGTTTCAAAAGCCCCCCAAAGGGAAGGTAAAATAGCTCAAAGAGTAGAACACTTAGCCTGGATCACTTGAAGTCAACTGCTATGTGCTCTTCCCCTGCTAACACCAGCTGAAGGTGGAAGCAAACTATAGCAATTTGAAAACATGCTATAAAAGCAGTCATGTTTTGATTCATAATCAGAACTGGATCTAGATGCAGAGCTAGGGAGATGGGCCATACACTGAGCAATGGGGTTCTCTACCTTTCCCTTTGGGTAACTCATTACTAATTTCAGTATAGCATTTTTTATTACACAGATTTTTAACAGACATCCATATACATATACACATTTTGGCATATATAATTTTGTTTTTGAGACAGTCTCACTATGTAGATCAGGCTGGCCTAGCGCTCACAGAAATCAGCTTGCCTCTGCCTCCAGACGCCTGTGATTAAAGATGTTCACTTGTCAGCATACTTATATCTTTAATTCTAATACTTTGTAGGTGATGCTTGTTTTTAATATCCTCATGTTACAAAGTTAGTTTAAAGACAAAGATGTCAGTTTCAGTTTAGATCTGACTGTCTTATAGGCTATGTACTTAGAGGGTGTGTGTGTGTGTGTGTGTGTGTGTGTGCACAAAAATAAAAATTATCCTAGCATTGGTGGTAAAGTGGTGAGCATAGCTGCCTTCTATAATTTTTCCTATTCTTATCTGTTATAATTTGCCAATTATTCATACATGATTTTGGAAAAGCAAAAACCAAAAGGCCTCTGGACTATGCAACCATTGAGGTATAGGTCTTCAGTGGAGCAAGTTCCCTGAGTGGTGGGCTCCTGGTTGGTAAAATAACAAAATAGATTAAGTATTTATCTAAATTGTTCTACATTATCTTCCCCATTACTTTGTCACATGGTCTTATAGCAGGTTACAGGGTATGTAAAGAAAGAAAGGGACAAGGTCCCCGTGTGGCCAAGTACCAGAGACCCTTGTGTATCCTGCCCAGGGCAAGGCTCTGACAACCGGTTTCCACTTTAGGACTTTGTGGAGGAGTTTTATGCTCAAACCTTTTTTTGTGCCTTTGTCATAGGTAGCTGTTCTGTTTTTGTAGTCAGCTGATTATATGCCTGGAGAATAAAAAGATGAAACCGTGTCCTATTGATCATTTGGATCTCCCTAAAGGAGATTAGCTGGTTATTTTTAAAAAGATGCCACAGTAGAGCAAATGGGTTTTCTTCTTCCTCCCGACCTCCTTTCCTTCCTTCTTCTCCCCTTCCCCCCCCTTATTCCTCTCCCTCCCTTCTTCTTATTTTAAAAGATTTATTATTTTTTATTATTTTTATTTGTCTGCATATGTGTATGCCTGAGTGTCTGTATGCTATGTGTGTGCAGGTGGCCATGGAGGCCAGAAGAGGGTGTGGTACCCTGTTGGTGCTGGACTCAAGGCAGTTTGGAAGATCCAACTCAACCTGGATTCTCTGGAAGAGCTTCAAGTACTTTTACCCAATTGCTGAGACATCATCTTAGTTCCCTTCTTTTGAAAAAATGGGGTCTTCTTAGGCTGGCCTGGAACTCTTTATGGAGCCCAAATCTGGAAGCTACCAGTGCTGCTCAAGTGCTAAGATTATATGTGTGAGTCACCATACTCAGCTACATTTTCTACTTAATGATTCAGATAACCTTTTAGGGGAATATGGTCACAAAGACATCTATTTTTGTAGGGTAAATTGCATCACAACCACTTCCTACTTGGGAAGTCTAGCATGATGCTTGAGAGGAAGGCAGTATTCATGGATGTTGTTTTCCCTTCTCACTTGATCATGACAGTTAATGGTATCTGAGATGCTATTCAGTATCTCTATTAGCCACAATATATGGCTACAAATGTATTAAGGACATAGCAACTTCTACAGCTATATTTTTAGAAATAGGGAAATGACCAGTCCTTTCCTTGCAAAGCTTTGTGAGCTTTTAACAGATATTACATGCCTGATTAAGTTCACAGAAGCATAAAGTCCACTTTCCCAACAAATAGAAGCATGCTTGTACACATATGCTTTGCTCAAGCAAATGTATAAGGAAAGAGAGAGTAATGTTGCTTTTACAACAGTGGCCACATCAGGGATCACTCTGCTAATTACCAATGGGAGAGCATAAGTGTTCACACTTCCTGAGCATAAGTGGTGTTTTCAACTCATTTAAGTAATTTTAATAAAAGTGCCAGTTCTTCCTAAGTCCAGTGATTTTGACAGCAGTGCCAACAATGGAAATATTCTTAGAGTCAAAGTTTTACAAAAGCATATTGGAGAAAGTCGTTCAATCAAATGTCCCTACTCTGGGGGAAACGGGGTGGATTGTCATTGACATCTGTCAGTGTGATGTTCACGGTCGTGGTCCCCGACAGTCCTCCCATCTGGCCGCCCATGTCCTTGGCCTGAATCACCACTTGGTACTGTTCTCTGTTTTCTCGATCCATGTTGAGCAACGCTGTCTTGATGATACCTATGGATATGAAATTGAAATTCAGGAGTGCAAGGAGAGGCATTAACAGTATTTTATGGAATCATTTATTTATGCAAACAAATGTAGACTGTCATCCACAATATGCAAAACACTATGCAGATGTCACTGTGATATAAAGATGATTATACACAGCCTTTCTACTGAAGGAAATTACAATCACACAGGGGGAGAGATACTCATTAAAAAGTCTGTATTACAAGGAGAATGAAAACAAGTACAAGTTAAAGCCCGAGCAAGAGAGACTGAGAGGAATGCAATGTGGTATTATAGAATGACATTGTAAAGTATAAGTGGCACGTGGCATAAGAGGACGATACACCCGTGCTGCTCCATACCAAGCATTGAGGTGTACCCTGAGCAGATCAGAAAG
>JADRCH010000047.1:8567486-8613823 GCA_019843965.1 Rhynchomys soricoides
GACACCATTGTTTCACATTATCAACTTGGCTATTTGCTCCTCAAGAGTGCGTACTGTAATGAATGTTCTGTGGGTTTTATAAACCACAGAACTATGTGCTAAGGAAAATGGGCCTTAGGTCCCTCCCAGGTATGATCTTGGGTGATCCTTGAGACTCTGGGTTTTCTTACAGAGAATGACAACATCAATTCAGCCAATCCCTGCAGTAACCAACCTTTTAAAGATAGGGTAAAGTTATCTCTACTGTTAGGCAGTTTGATAATGACTTGAAAGAATCTCTCAAAGTTGGCCTAATCTCTGTAGAGCGTTTATGCTTCAATTAACTTTCTTTTAAAAATCACCAGAGTAGGCTCTGGAGTCCTCTCTGCTCTCACATTCCCAAGCTCAACCACTAATGAAGCTGAAAATATCTTTTCCTCCTTTTTAACAAGAATGCCTCAGACAACAGGTCAATTTTATCCCCCCATCTTGGCTTCCAGGAGCAGCAGTTTTTTCTTCTTCAAATAATAGTTGCTCTCTTTTTAAACACAGGAAATCACCTTTGCCTTTTGTCCTATGAGTAGAATAATTCTAATTTTTCTTTCTCATTGTTTTCAACTCACCATTTCCTCTCTCCTTGGGATTCTTTCCAGGTTCATTCACCTTTTAACACATAAATTCTAGCTGGATGTAGTAACCCAGAAAAGCTCTGGCTTCAAATAAAGGATGTTTGAAAAAAAAAATATGAAAGGAACTTGATTCAAAATATGTATAGAATCTACCATATGATACAAATACTTTGTACTGAAAAATAAACCACCAGATATCATGGTTCTTTGGACAGAGGTGCTTTTGTATTCTGCATTAGATGACACACTTGTGCTCCATATTGTGGAGAGGCCACCTACATGCTATTTATAGCTTAGCAAGCATACACTGTTAAGGGTTGGTTTGTTCTTCGTTAACCCCTCTCAGCCCAGATGGCCGGGAGAACAAGGTTGATATCAACTAACTTGACTAAGCTTTTTTTTTTTTTCTTTTTTCTTTCTTTCTTTTTTTTTTTTTTTATGGTTTTTCGAGACAGGGTTTCTCTGTGTAGCCCTAGCTGTCCTGGAACTCACTCTGTAGATCAGGCTGGCCTCGAACTTAGAAATCCACCTGCCTCTGCCTCCCAAGTGCTGGGATTAAAGGCATGAGCCACCACTGCCCGGCAGTTGACTAAGCTTTTCAAAAGTGCCTGAGCCCTAAACATCCACAAAATGAGAGAAGACAGCAAGAGATGATAATGAGAGACATAGGCATTGCAGCTCCCAGAAACATGTCTGGCCACTTGATCAGAGGGCAGGACCAAGCCTCAGAATGATGGTATGCCTTTGTTCTGCTCCTTTGCCCTGTGATCTACTGGTTGGAGATGAGATGGAAAACTTTTTTTTTTGAATGTTAATCAACTGTCTTCTCAGATTGCTAGTTCTGGGAATAAAATAGTTTCCAAGATTCAGTTCCTGTCTCTTCTCGTTGGCATCAGGGACAGGCAGCAATGAGTCCAGCATTCCAGTTAGACTTTGCAGGGCAAATTTAAAAAAAAAACAAAAAGATGACATAAACAAGGCTCCCTAAGGCAAGCTGATTTGTTGGACCGGGATGTGTTGGACAGGATAAGGTAGACCATGATGTCAGAAAGAGTAGTCCAAAATCTCAATGGTATGACAGAGCTATGGTTCAATTCTGGCTCATGCTTTAGGCAGGCAAGCAAGGATCTCTGTTCAAAGTAACACTCTGGCATCTGGGCTGAGACCCTATCTCAACAAGGGTTTCCATGATCACTATGGCCAGGAGAAGGGAATGTGACAGACTGTGTACAGCTCTGCTTAGAAGTGACTTGTCTCACTGTCATATTTTATTTGTGGAAATGTGTCCCATGGCTATACCTAGCTTCAGAACAGAAGAGAGGTGTGGTACCACTAAGTAACTAGAAAAAAGAAAAAGAAGGACTCTGAAAAAAGACAGAAGGATGTCTGTGAACAGGTTTGGTCACTCTCAGAAAGGGCCACTCTTTCTAATCTTCATGACAAATGGAATGGAAAAACCAGAAAAGAATTATTCAATCCTATATGTATGGTGTGAAAGACTCAATGTCATATTTATTTTTAAAATGATCTGGATGTCACACTCACAAATAAATCATTAGAGTTTGGCAGAGGAACAAGGAAAATCCAATCATGCTGATTGTTTATATTAAACAATATGCTAGCTCAGCTGAGCATGTCAGTTAAAATCCCAGAACATAGACTAGGAAGTATTCTAACCTGTTTCCGACTCCACTGAAAAGTAAGGTTGTCCCTGCAGGATGCTATAGACAACTTTAGCACTGTTCCCATACGTTGGGTCGTCGGCATCAGTTGCCGTGACTTGGACGACAAACGTGCCTGCAATGACAAAGGTGTAATGAAAACAAAGGTTCATTATGACATTCGATCCATGTGCATATGAAGAAAGCAGGATCTTAACTGAAAAGAATTAAATTACATTTGTGTGTGTGTGTGTGTGTGTGTGTGTGTGTGTGTGTGTGTATTTGTGCGCCTGTGATGGCTCACATTTGCCACTGTGCATGGAGGCCAGAAGGCAACATGTAGAAATCATTTCTTTCTTTCTTTCCATCACATGATTCCTGAAGATCAAATTTAGGTCATCAGTCTGGAAGCAAACATCTTTATGCCCTGAGACATCTTGTTATGCTGGTTAGTGTTTTGTCAACTTGATACAACTTGGAACTTCCAGGGAAGTGGGAAGCTCAATTTAATTGCCTCCATTGGATTGGCCTGAGGTACATCTACAGGGCATACTCTTGATTGGTGGTTGATATGGAAATGCACAGCCCACTGTGGACTGTGCCACCCCTGGGCAAGAGATTCTGCATTTGTATAAGAGAGCAAGCTGAGCAGGCCATGGAGGGGAAGCCAGTGAGCCTCACTCCTCCATGGTCTCTGCTCCAGTCTCTGCCTCCAGGTTCCCATCTTGGTTTCCTTTGATGATAGACAGTAACCTGAAAGTCACAGTCTTTTATCACAGCCATAGAAAGTCTAACTAGACCACCAGCTTCCAGGACAAAGGAGGGGAGAACCACAGTATGATATCTGTTGCTAGGAAGCCATTGATCCTTGAATTGAAAGGGATGAGAGTGACATCAAGGGATGTTGTACGGGCTAGGTTAAAGAGAAGAGCAGCCTTGGGTAGAGGTGAGTCCTACCTATCTCCTGTGATGGACTGTGATGTGACTGGACTCTTGCTGCAAGGGTCCTTTCCAGTTACCTAGGATGAAGGTAGGTTCCCAGAGGGAATCAGCCTCTTGAATTACTTGGTCCACAGGACTTCTCTTAGGTGTTGTCTAGTGGGTGGCCATGTGAGATTTTGCTAGAAATCCTATATGCTCTTTCTCTTGGACAGCAATGTGGCACATGAAGCCACCAATGTAGCAGCTGTTGTGATGCTATATATGCCAGCCTGGGGACAAAGCTATATGGGACAGAAACCCACCAGGAAGCTATGATACAGATCAAATTTTCTCAAAGCTCACTCTGCTTTAAATACCATGATCAGCAGATAGTTTCATTGTTTAAACTAGTCAGGTTTCCTAATATGGGCTCTTTAAATATCTGATAATCCCAAGAGGTTGAAAGATTTTGAACCTTTAAAATGATAGTTTAGACCATATAAAGAATTAGTTAGGGCTGGCGGTAGAGTGTGTGTAGAAGCTCCAGGTTCAATCCTCCAACTTCAAATAAACCAGGTGTATGACATACACCTGTAATCTCAGCCCTGATGGTGGTGGAGATCAGAGGATCAGAAGTTCAAGGTCATCCTATGCTACAATTTGAGTTCAAAGTTAGCCTTGGCTACACATTTCAAAACACAAAAACAAAGCAAACAAAAATTAGTTGATTGAAATATCATACTGTAAACATCTGATAGATTAGTTTCAAATTATTAAAATTGAATGCGCAAAGGAAACTATAGTGTATTAGCCTGGTATTCTTACCTTGGGGACCCTTGCCTACCCTCCCTAAAGGCTATGTAAATTTCATGTGTGCGTTTGTATGTCCATTACATGGGTGAGACATTCCAAAGGACCCTCTGGTTAAGGGCACACTATGGTTGCCTTTTGATATTCCTATCTGACAGGCAGCGGTTTTCCCATCTTTGAAAAGGGCAGGGAAGTTCCGTTCAGAGAGTCTGAGAATTTTAAAATCGCCTTTGTAATATCTAAC
This sequence comes from Rhynchomys soricoides, assembly GCA_019843965.1. Classification (NCBI taxonomy): domain Eukaryota; kingdom Metazoa; phylum Chordata; class Mammalia; order Rodentia; family Muridae; genus Rhynchomys; species Rhynchomys soricoides. Next base: position 8,571,731 of record JADRCH010000047.1, read on the forward strand.
CATTTCATTTATTAAACAAATAGAACGCACTGTCCTAGGGTTCGATGCGCTGACGCTCATTGTATCATGCTGGGACTTGAGACACAGTACCCACCCTTGCAATTTGGCAGGTTAAGTGGCCAGAGTGAGGTCTCCTGTGATTTCAGAGGGAGTCTTAATGGGCGTTAACAAACACCCAAGTCCTTATTTGCATTAATAGAAGCTCCGCTTGCCTTGGGAATGCCAGTTTCTGGTGTCCTAAGCACCTGTCAGAGGCAGCCACCTCAGGAAGGGCTCTCACCTGCTTTCTTACTTAACCCTCATGATTATCCTTCAGAGTAGACATTTATTATTTATTTTTGTAGATGCAGAATTAGAGGATCAAAGAAACCAGGATCAGATAAATCAAATAATTTGCCCAGGGCTACACTGCTGGCTATTAGTGGAGACAGTTTCATATTAGGTGCTTTGGATAGCCAAGTTCTCTTTACCCCTTCGATGTTGTCCTATTACCTTTATACGGTTTTTTCAAGACTCCTTTGTCTATGCCAATAATGACTTACAATGATGATGGATATCAATGCAATATTTGCATGTGTGCAAATTCTCTAGACATGTATTTTGGGCTTTTCTCCAAATATCTGTAATGTATATTTAATTCTTTCCTGGTTTCAGAAGTGAGTGACACTCCCTAAGAGCAGTGCAGGGCATGGGCCTGCAGATCTCGATACAGATGCTCCCGGTGGTGCCTGTGACAAAGGTAACTATTCTTCTTGAATTCTTCCTTAAAAAAACAAAACAAAACAAAACCAAAAAACCCCCAAAACTACCTACTAGAAAAAAAAATCCTCCAGCCCATGCAAAAAATAAGCATTAAAAATAATCCCAAGCCCTTTCGTTGCTCTGATGATGGCTTTAGATTTTTCTAACAGAGCAAAGCAACTTCAAATAATGTGACAATTTCTTCTTGGGGTGGGAGTGGGGTTGGGGGTGGGGGTGGGGGTGGGAGTGGGAGTGGGATGGGGGTGGGGTTGGGGGTGGGGGTGGGGATGATACTTTACAGTCACTTCCCCAGATTGAATATTTCCCAAATCTTGCACCTCTAAGCTCCAATGTCCCTCATATCTAATGGATGCAACCGCAGAAAAGTTATTCAGTAACGTTAGCCTTTTTGAAGTTGGCAGAGAAAACAGAAACAACCTTCCACTTTAGGAGTTTGGAGCGAGTAGCTGTCTTCCATGAAATATTTTAAAGCTTCTAAGAGCAGTATCAACAGAACTTTCTCCTGCCTTTAAACCCTGCTTACCTTCTTCTAGCTTAAACACATTTAATCCGCACAAATTAAACTTAAAATTGCTAGTGAACAAGTGCATAAAATATTAATCCTCTGTATTAAATCTCATGGACGTCTCTACCATCTGTGTATTGCTTGTCGATCAAAAAAAAAAAAAAAAACCCTAAAACTTTCTTAGAGTCTTTCTCTCAAATTCACAGTTACTTTATGCAACTGCCAGTATTTTTTTTTGTTGTTGTTTATTAAACAAATTTCTTATTTGTGTGTGTGCACACGCGTGCGTGCATGCGTGCGTGTGTGTGAGCGCCCGTGTTCGTGCCTCGGAGAATGGCTGTGGAGGTCAGAGGACATGTTTTTGGAGTCGGTTCTCTTACACTTTCTTAGGCCATCAGGCTTTTGTGGTAAGTGCCTTTACCTGCTGAGTCATCTCTCTGGCCCTGTCAGCATTTTTGAGGCTAGACTATAAGTGCAGGCTTTTATTTTTAACTGGGAAGATTCCCCAGACTAATTGTGCTGTTGACTGAGAGCAATAGAGGAGGCTGCTGTCTTTCAATCCAAGGAACAATGGGAGAGAGCAGATGAGGTGGCCTTGCTCATCCCAGTGGCTTCCCATGTTTCTATTCCCTCATCATGATAGGAAATAGTGTTTTCTTACAGTAGTCACAAGATAAGACTAGAGGACATTAGACAATGGAGTGTACTCATGAGAAGCATGTGGTAGTTTGGGGACTTGGCTTCTAAGTTCTTTCAATTCACTACATTTGGCTCAAGGTTCTTCCCCTGGTGGGTGTGGAGACCCCACTTTGCTGAACTCGCATCTCACTCACCAACATCAGCCATCTCGGGGACTGTGGCTGTGTAAACGTCCTTGGTGAATATTGGCTCATTGTCATTGATGTCATGGATCTTGATGATGAATTCAGATTCAGGCTCGACCGGTCTCCCTGTCCTTCTGTTGACAGCCTGAGCTCGAAGGATGTAAACAGGTTTTTCTTCCCTGTCCAGCCTCTTGGTGGCCTGTATGTCTCCTGTGTTTTCATTGATAATGAAGAGATCTCCCGCTCCATCTCCTGAAAGGATATATTTAAGTGATCCATCTCCTCTATCCTGGTCTGAATGTAACTAGTGTAGGGGAAAAAAAAAATTAAAGAGAGTAAAAGTCAAGCACGTGATCCTGAACTCCTTTGTCTTCACCATGCAGTCTATGTTAACTGTTCATTATTCCACATTCAGTAGCTGGTTCTTCTAAACTACTTACATACCCTTCAACAGAGAACACCACTTAATGAACCTATTTCTTTATCATAGAATTTTCTAGAATGAAATAGAAAATTTCACAATCGTTCCTATTTTGAATAATAGAAAACTAAGGATAGAATAAAATTGAAACGCCCAAGAACATGTAAGTTTGACCGGATGCATCTTTTCACAATGGAGGTCAGATCCTGTGAGCACTGGTCACTGTGTACACACAAACATTCCTCAAGGGCTCTACTGCTTAGAAGGACTTTGGTATTCTCATGAGAGACATCTGGGTTTAGTCTGCCTTTTGGTGAATTAATGAAGCTAGGTCATCACCTTGAGTGATGGAGGTTATAATCCATTTTCTGGGAAGAAGTGATATTTGTTTGATTGATTGTCTAGTTCAATTTAAAGCATCTGAGAGACTTCTTCAGTGCGTCTTGCAACAGTGGCCAGAGACCACCTCACTGGCCAGGCCATCAGTTCCTTGCAACAATGATGTCTGGCATTCAGATATTTGTAGGAAATAGGAAAAAAACCTTCTGATATGCAGAGACAGCCTAAAGTTGAAACTATCTGCCTTATGAGGTATAGTGAGACCTGACTGCCCCTGACCCCTGGCTCTTGAGAGTAATCAAGCAGGAGGTGATGGAGATTCACTGTCAGTGAAATGGTCCAGAGAAATGTGTAGAATTAAGTGAATGCCCAGATGCTGTAAGAATGGAAGGTGATGACCTTATGTTGGAGAAGTAGTTTCTGTTTCCTAAGCTCTTTCCCCCTGCCTTGCAAGAGTTTAGGTCTCCCAACAATCTAACTCTGTTCACGGATTTTCAGAACTCGGTTTGTTGTTGTTGAGGAGAAGGACCATTTAACAGCCTGAGTCATAGGCATCAGTGGTCACAGGCATGTCAGTAACAGCAGGACCTTGATACAGTCTTTCATACAGAAGAGCTGGGTGACACCAGTTACCACTATAGGTAAACACCCATGGGCTCTGATTGACAATGCATGAAATGCTCCAGGTAGCTCCAGACCAGTGGTTTGCAACCCTCCTAATTCTGTGACCTTTTAATATATAGTTCCTCATGTTATGGTGACCCCCGACCACAAAATTATTTTCATTACTACTTAATAACTGTAATTTTCTACTGTTATGAATAGTAATATAAATATCTGTATTTTTCTGATTGTCTTAGGTGTCCCCTGTGGAAGGCTTGTTTGATCCCCCAAAGTGGTTGTGACCTACAGGTTGAGCTGCTGTGTTCTAGAATACCTGCAGATGGACAGTCAAGGCAAAGAGGATCTGAGATGATGAGCTAACCAATTTCCTGAAGGTATGTTCTGTGGAATATCTACTACACAAAGCACAGAGGGGAAAGGGCTCTGTGGTCCTGTGTATTTGGGAGCTACTTAATTTGCCTCTTTCTTGGAATCCCCTACTAATGAATGAAAAGCTCCAAGGGTCTGCATTTCAGACTTTATGTGGCATGACTTTGTTTAACATGGCTATCTGAAGTTTCAGTGTTCCGTGCAGTATTTTTGGGTATGACCCGTGACAGCCTTCCCAGAAAGCTTCTTTTGTAATCCTGAGTATCTTTTACCCATCTCTGTAGAAACAGGAGGCCCAAAGTTCCAGTTTATGTAGTGTTTCAAAATCACACCTGGCTCAAGTGTGTCAAAGACGAGAATTTGGCAGCAGGAAAGAACCCTGTAGAATACTTGGTGCAATGTCCTCATTTCTGGAGGAGGAAAGACTATGTCCAGTGCCACACCGCTACACTGAGTTAATCACTGAATTTGAGAATGAGAATATTATTCATACAATTAGTAGCTTTGAAGGAAATTTGGCAGAAATAGTGGAAGATAAATGCAAACAGGGAGGAAATTGCTTAGAAGTGAGACAAATGCAGTAAGAAATGTAAAACAAGAACCCTCTGTGATTTGTGTAATGCGATATGCCAAGGAAACACTGAAACTGCCGCTACAGAGAAAGGGCCACTAGGGAAAAGTTAACTCTCCACTGACAAGTTCTAATGACTGAAGAGCGCTCTGAAAACCATTTCATTAACTCATGAGTTAAGCAAGCACTGCTGTTGCCCTTCGGATGCATGTTCCTGGGCAGCCGTGGTCAGCAGCTGTGGTTAGCAGCTGGGTGCAGCATGTGGGATGTACATCTGAGTCTTAAGTACAGGTCACGTTCAGTGTCCCTCATCAGGTGTAAGACCACAGCGGAGCCAATTAACCTCCCAAGCCAGAACCCTTATCAGTAAGATGAGGCTAATAAGGGCTGCAGGATCAGCGGCTGTGAAGAACTAATTAGAAGCCATATACAAATACCTCATTAATTGCCACATAAACACGCAATAAAAGCACGGTATGTATTTTATGAATTAGAAAGAGCCATCTAACTGGGAGAGACTCTGCAAACATTAGCTGTGAATTCATCGTGAGTGTGACTTCACTCTTCTTCTGACTTTGAGAACTTTGAGGACCCTGGAAACCCAATTTTTGTAAACACTTCCTATCTCTGAGGTAAAATCTGTTATGAAAAGCCAGTGTTCTTCTATCCAGTGGCAACTGCTGTCTTTACATGTGATTTATCATATTCTTTATTCCACTAGATTATAGACTCTCCTCGGTTGCTTCTTTCATCATCTTCGATGTGTAATTGTTGCACACTTAGTCGGTGAATACCACATCCGGTCACAAGATTTATTCAAGTAAAAGTAATCAGAAACTTATTTTTAGCTGTCCCAAGTGGCCATTTCCACGAATCATACTACAATCACCTGAGGCGATAGAGAGGCAGGGGGGAGACGCCGGGAAGTGTGAGCAGGGACTGTGTTGCAGATCACAGTTCTGATTTATCAATATTTGAAAACCAGTGGGAAAATACATCTCTTCACTCAGGCATGCAATGATACTAAAACAATTTAGCCTCTTCCTGCCTCTCACCCCCAGCGTGAGCTTTCTGGGTCTGCCATGCCAGGTGCACATAGCAGAAACCCCCGCCAGCCCCTTGTCTCTCCCTACTGTCCTCCCATCCACTGAACACCCCTGGGGCCAGCTCTTTTCTCTATTCTTGGGAAGGAGAGAAAACAGAAGCCTCCGGTGCCCGTGAAAGCAGCAGCAACAAGCAGACATTAGGGGTTTATTGAGCACTTAGATTTTAATTGGATTTTTTTTCCTTTGTGATGTCATTCATCACGGCCACTGGAATAGACAGGAGTTGAACAGCAACAAATAAAAGGTTGTAGGTTGCCCACGGCATATTTTTACTAATTTCAGTTTAATGTGCCTGTTCCATTAGGTTTAATAATCCGGCTCACTTTTAACGGTTCACCACCAAGTAAGAATTAGCCATGTCCCCCAGAAGTCTCCTCTCACCCATGGCAGGCAAGGTTTCTCACTACCGTAGCCAGAAGGCGCTCTGACTCCATTTCTCTGCTTGCTTTTCTTTTTCTATTTTTTTTTTTTTTTAAAAACAACAAATGCAGTATCTTGGAAAATAAATACAGGGATCTCTGTTGCATGGCCCCATGGAGAGTGTCACCAGGCAGTGGCAACATCATTGCCTGAGGTGCTGTCCCTGGGAACACAACATCCTTTTATCTGCCACATGTGCCAACTTGCAGCTTAATTTTGAATTAAATTCAAGGGCATAACATTAATTGTATAGATTTCTAGTAGTCTCTGAAGCCAGCCGATGCGGCTATGTTATGTCCATTCCTGTGCGTCATTTAGTGGATCTCTAAGTCAGTATCCAAACCGAACCTTCTAAACACACTCTCCGTTGAGGTGGAAAACAGAGTCTAAGCCTAACCTGCCCTAGATGACACTCATAGGTCCCTACGACACCCAGAAGGGACTTTCTGGAAGGAAGTATGTGATGGTGGAAACAAGGCATCGAGTTATGGTGAATGTGTTTATAGAAAGTAGGGAAAATGTAGTGGGGTCTTTGGAGAAAGGAAGCGTTTCTCACCTGATCTGTCCTAGGAAAATCAGAGACCAATTACAGAAAATAGACGCTGCCCTCTGGAGAGAGAATATCACCTTTGTGGCCAGCAAATTAAACATCATTTCCCATTTGATCATAGCCAAAAGGCTGAGAAGTGATGAGTATTGTTTTGAATGAGGAAATGAGTCTGTCATCAACATATGTCAAATCTAGGCTTATTTCATTTTGCTCTACATATTTTTATATATGTATACATCTCTCTCTATAATGTGTCGTGGTAGTTTGAATGAGAATGGTTTCCATAGACTTGTATATTTGCATGCTTAATCCCTGGTTGGTGGAACTGTTTGGGAAGGATTAGGAGGTGTGAATTCGTTGGAGGAGGCATGTCACTGGAGTGTGAGGTTTAAGGTTTCAAAATGTGATTGTGGGCCAGATATAAGCTCTCAACCTCTCCTCTAGCACCAAGCCTGCCCACTGGCTGCCCAGCATGATGGTCATGAACTCACCCTCTGAAACTGTGAGCATGTTCCCAAGTAGATGCTTTCTTTTGTAAGCTGTCTTGGTCATGGTATCTCATCCCAGCAATAGAAAAGTAATCAAGGCATGTATGTATATACAATGTAAATAAATTCACTCCATATAGTGAAGGCTGGGGAGACTTGATGGGCAGTGTATGAAAAAGTTGAACTCTGCTGGATGGCAAATCTTAAAAATTGATTCTGTTTTAGTGGTTATAGAATTGGATAAATGAAAATACGTTAAAATTTTTCATGCCATATATTTTACTATGTGAATGTTAATGATATTGCATGAGTTAGTTCATTTACATCTGATAATTATTTCACAGATGACAAAATTTGAGACTTGCATAACTGTGACAGGGTGCTAATTGTTCTTCAAGCTGCTGTTAACTTCGAATATCTGTAACAGACTACCTGAGATAAGCTTATAAAGACGGAGGGTTTATTTTGATCCACAGTTTCAGAGAGGTCATGCTTGCTTGACTCTATTGCTTTGGGTCTGTGGCAAGTAGGAAGAGGAAGATGCTCACCTCCTGGTTGTCAGGAACCACACAGGGTGAGGGGAAGGAGCTGTCACATAGACTTTCCAGATGGAGGCAAGCCACCAACAATCTGAGTTACTCAAACTATGTTCCTTCTCATAGAGACTCTACCATCAGGCTGGCCACCAAGACTTTAACAAAGTATGCCACCTTTTGTGTGTGGTGTGATGCCATTTACAAACATTTTTGGCCCATTGCTGCCTACCCTGGGATGTACATGGACCACAAACTGCTAGACAGCCATGAGTGCTTTAATACCCAAACCTTTGGGAGACAGTATCCAAACCATAGCACCTTCCTCTAGCCCTTCCATAGTTGGCAGTTCTGGTGGGCACATGGCTCCTTAGCTTCTGATTTCCTTTTCATAGTAGAATATGCGTGTGTGTAATTCTTCAGTACCCACTGCTTCATAGGAACTGGCTTGTTATAGAATTTTCCTCCCAGGCTGAACCTGGTTTCCTAAGGGATGGTGAGGACAGAGCCAGAGAGAGCAGCAGAACACAAATGGATGGGATCCTGGGCTTCAAAGCTTACCTGCTTACCTGACCAGGTTCTAATATGATACAGAAACACAACTTTTGCCATTTCATGTCTGGTTTTTAAACATCTGTTGCTGTTATAACAATTCTATCTTTACACTGTCTCACTGGGTCTCAAAGTGGACAGGGATGACCTGGGACCTAGCTAGAGGCACAGATTTTCTGCCTACATTACTGTACAATCAGGAACTCAGGGGTGTCACCCAGCAACTTGTGTTTGAAGAAACCCTTTTAGGGATCCATTTTTAAAAAGGGTTTATTTATTATTCTTATTCTTAATGACATGTATGTGTGTGCATCGATGTTTATGTGCATGTGTGTGTGTGCTGGTACCCAAGGCGGCCAGAAGAGGGCGTCAAATCCCTTGGAACTGGAGTTACAGGCAGTTTTGAGCTGTCCACTGTGGGTGCTAGGAATGAAACCCAGTGCCTCTGCAAGAGTGGCATGAGCTGGAGGTGCTATGAGCCAGAGATGCTGAGGCATCTCTCCACTCTTGTTTGATGCTTTTTAATCTTCTTTGTGCATCCTGACCAAGAAATGTATCATCCTAAAAACGTGGGCTGGTTAAACTTTTGTAAAGTTTCCCAGAATGCCATTTGTTAGGTTATGTATACAAAATCTAAATGAGGGATTTTATATGCTATGTGTACAAGACTTTGAAATTTTAAATCAGACAAACTTGTCATTACATTCTTTAACCTGGTATAAGATTTAGGTATCCAGACTGGTGTTCATTCACATAAAATGGGGTATATGTGTACATGAAGACTTAAAATCAGAAATTAAACAGATATATACAGAGAAGATTTCTTAATAGCACAATATTATGTTGATTTCTATTCCTCCTTGGAAAGTATTTATAAAATTAGGTGAGGACAGCTACATTTTGGTTGAACTATTTTCTAAAATCTCTGACTGCTTCTCTGTATGTGAGTAGATTTTATAATGTACATTTTATAATGTAGAATAGAAGACCTCTGAATAACTCTGCTGACAGGTGAAATCTGAACTGTTGTCTTAACCAGTAAGTCACAGTGGTTGCAAGGATGGATCTGCATAAATGAGGGCAGTGAGTATAAAGTCATGCTGGCTACTAAACTTGCAACCTTGGGAAACCTCATCAACTTCTTGAAGACCATTTCTTCACTCATGGTGGGAATAGTAGTGATTTTCATTCACTGGTTAGGTGGCTCTAAAAATTACTAAAATAGTGCACACAAATGTTTGACTGAGGGTCTAGCTTAGAAGACGCCTTCTGCAAGTTCCTACTTACTGTGTTTGTAAATATGAAGGACTCCGAAGGTGAATTTTGAAAATGGAAAGATCTGGGTTGGGATTTTGACTTTCCTATTAGTTAGAAAATTAATTAATCCATGTTATATTCCATCTGTCTCCTGCAACGCAGTTTTCATAATCATGAACTTGGTCAGCTATTTTTCCCCTACCAGCTCAGGTCAGGTCCTTCCCTTCCATATTTCATGGATTATCTCTATGTGAGATTCTTCTTCTTCTCCTTCTCCTTCTCCTTCTCCTTCTCCTTCTCTTTCTTCTTCTCCTCTTCTCCATCTACTACCTCTGTGCCACTGCTGCCAATGCTTAACCATCTAACCATTTCCTTGAGATGTATTTCAAGGAAAAGCTGGTTTCAAGTATGTATTTGGCTCCCAGGCACATCCCTTAGCCCACTTAGACTCAGTACATCCCAGCTGACCTCATCGCCAACCCTGCAAACACTTCCCTCCTCTATTGTACCTCACATCTGTAAAGACCACTAGGAACACCAGGGCCATTCTGGAATGCAGGACATATCTGTAAAGGCCACCAGGAACACCAGGGCCATCCTGGAATGCAGGACAACTCTGCTGCTGTCTTCCTACCTCTTGTATATGTCCTGACTCACCCAATTTCAGTTGCCAACACCATTTCCCTTTGAGGGATTTTTGTCCTCCAAGCACACACATGCATTCTTTGTTCTTTCTGCTTCCCTGTCACTAGACCAACCTTATGATCATGTTGACACTGAAAATGCCATTATTCTATTTACACCTTTTAATGCCTTCTGTTTCCTTAGGACAAAGCCCTCTACCATGGCAGCCTTTGCTCTTCTCACTAGCTTCCTTTGCCAGCGTCTTCCTCAAACATGGCTTTACTCTCACCACACTCTAACTTCAAGCAATTTTTGAGAATATTCTTGTCTCTTTCATAGCTAAGTCTTTCCCCAGATAGTCTCCTTAGCATACATCCTGCTTAGAATCTTTAACTGGCTAACCCAACTCATATGCCAGGACTGCTTAATCTCTTCCTGCCATGGATGCCTCCTTCCTCATGTTGCTAGTCTAAGATTCTCGTCATGTGTATCCTCAACTTATTTCCCACTGAACCATCAGCATATTCTTTTTTTTTTTTAATTACTCATTTTATAGCTGTGTTCTTAACTAGATCACAATGTCATGGAAGAAGGCATGAAATATGTCTGGTTCCTTCACTTCAGTAGACTCAGGACCCAGCATCCTGGCACTTGAGACATCCTTAATAAGTAATAGTTATAAACAACTAATGATCGAATCTTGCAAGGTCACCTTAGATTAGATATTGAACAATGTCTCTGGCACATGGCTGACAGTCATTAAATCTTAGTGCTCTTCTCTGATTTCTTTCTTGCACTCTGTATATGAAGAATATGCACACATTCCAGAAGTTACCAGGTAATTCGGCAGTTACTATCACATAACAGACACATAGTCTGGTCTGAGCAATCCAAATTGCTGCCTTGGATCTGAAAAGTTTCCTTCAATAATCAATTAGACCTCAATAAAATACCAAAAACAAGAGAGCAACAAGACTAATTGCTTTAGACTTTTTGACAATAGCAGAACAGTTACAAATGCAGTGAGATCACCGATCATGTTGAATAGATTTGGTGTTGTTCAGGGGTGTCCTGTCAGTGGTGAAGAAGCAGCCACATTTGGTGAACTTTTTCAAGTATCACCCTGTCGTAGAAGGGAATAGAAAAGTGCTCCAATTCACAGAGACGTTGCTCCATCATAAACTAATTTAATGCTGTCAACCAAGACCATTTTAAAACATTTATTGGCCTAGAGGGTTACATCAGGCAGTACACAAAATCATCTTATACATGTCTTTTATAAACTTGCAATTTAGGCTTGGGAACACTGACTCAGTGGTAAAAGACAAGGAATAAAAGCAGAAACAGGACACCTGAGTCCCACTCTTGTTAGTTGGGAATGACAAGGTAGTACAGAACCTATAAATAAGTAGGGTTGAAGAGACCGCGTAAACTTGTAGGATGGCTTCTTGGATAGCCGAGGTTACTGAGGGGAAGGAAATGATTTCACTCTCATGTGAGTGCATGGCATAGTTTCAAGGCTGAGTGTGGGAGAAAACAGCAGAGGCTTTGCATATGCGCCTGGGGTAATAAAACCCATAAAGTCAGCAAAAATAGCAACCCTCCTGCTCCTGTAGTTCAGGGTCACATAGCTTCTCATGCTGCACTCAGATGTACAAGGGAAGATGCGGCGTCTTTATTATTTTTTCATAGCTTATCCCTCCAGCCCTAGTCTCATTGAATAGTAGGAACTCAATATAGGTTGAGCATGGGGTCAAAAATTTGGTGCAATACAATGACGTCTGCCTGATTCAGTAGTACAGTCTCTGTAGACAACTCTTTTAGGTAAATTCCTGGCTTTCAGATTTCTTTCTTCTAGTTCTTTTTAACATTTTTCTTTCAAGAACATTTCTTTATTTTGTTATGTGTGTGAGTGTTTTGCTAGCATGCCTATTTGTGCATCATGTGTGTGCCTGGTGCTGTTTAAGGGACAGAAAAAGGAATCTACCCCCTGGAGCTGGAGTCATAAACTATTGGGAACAGCCCCACATGGGTATCCAAACTCAGATCCCCTGGAAGAGCCGCATGCGCTCTTAATCACTGAGCCATCTTCAGTGCTTGGGTTCACGGCTTGATATGTAAAACAATCTCTGAGAGAGTCTAGAACATTTTGATACATATTTTTTTTTTTCTGATAAAGTTTAGGATGGAGCTGCCTGCATATCCTATGTTCCTTTTCTGTTAAATCATATTCCATTTCTGACCTGAAAAAAATGTGTTTCCTGTACAATTTAAATAATAAAATTAGTTTCCAAAACAGTGGAAATCATTCGCCTTTGAAGCATTGTCAGATATGACTCTTCTTTTGCACTTGTTCTGGCTGCAATTTGGGAAAATGATACTGAGTTCATACCATGGTGGTTCTTTTGTAAGGGGTTTGCTAACTTTTTTTCTTGTGGATCTTTATATTCTCTGAGGACACTGCTGTGTCAAACAGTATTTTATATGCTGAATTGCAAGAACCTAATTTCTTGTTTTCTCAAGCCAGCAACACTATTGTCACTTTGCTCTGTATACAAAATGCTTGGGGTACTGACATGTCCGTAAGGATGCTTAGCAGCTGTATCCCTGGTTCTCACCTTCGCAAGTTATGAGAACAAAAAGTTGTCTGCAGATGCCTAAGCAAATGTTCTCCCAAAGCATAGCATAAAACTGAGATTGTCTGTCTGTCTATCTGTCTGTCTATCATCTCTATCTATTATCTATCTATCTATCAATCAATCATATCTATCAATCACCTGTATCTATCTATCTATCATTTATCTACTTACCTATCTTATCTTTTCTATCTTACCTGTCTACTTATCTTCTGCTGATCTTTCATCTATTGACATATCATCCTATCCATTCATCTACCCATCCTTCCATCAACCTGTCATCTATTGTCATTTTATGGAGCCATCTATTTATCTGTCTATCTCTCTATCCTCCCAAAGTTCTTCTCAATGTGTATCTTGTGAATTTCAACATAGTTATAAGACCCAGGTAGGGGCCCTGCATTGGCTGAGCATCTGCATGACCCCACCCAATTCAGTCTTCCATGTTCTGTTAGATTTAATAACCACCCAAACATGTCTTGTGTTATGTGGAAGAGAATTTCTGACAAAGTGCTAAAAGCAAAAGAATTTTAAGTAAAGGCAGGAGAAATTTATTAATTCCCTTGACATTTATCTTTTACACTCAATACCTTGAATTTAATGCCAAAAGTACCAAGCAATTTTAAATGAACAGAACTTTAGTGTTAAAATGGTTGTGGTAGGCAGGATATTGGTTTTCCTTGTCCCAATTCCCAGGACCCATCACATGTTGCTCTGCATAGCAAATGTGCTTTGTGTACGCGGTTAAGATGGGGATCTTCACCCAGGGAGTGAGGATGGTGTGGAGAGGGGGGAGGTCATCTTAGATTACCAAGTCAGGCACAGTGGAAAGAAGAGCCTGGGGAGGGAAGAGCCGACAGCTGGAGTCAGAGAAGGGAACTCTACAATGGTAGAGAGGCGTAGGGTGGGAGAACTTGGTGGTAAATATGCTGCTGACTTTGGAGGAAGAGGGAGATGTAAACAAAGAAATTCGAGGTTCAGAAGTGGCAGGGAAACAGTTTCCTCTGGACCCTCCAGAAGGTCATTTTTTAAACAATTGCTTTAGAGACAGGCTATCACTATATATCCTAGGTTGGCTGAGGGCACACTATGTAACCCAGGCTGGCCTCTAACTCATGGCAGTCCTCCTGCTTCAGCCTATTGAATCTGAATCTGAGATTACAGATATGGGCGATCACACCTAGCTCTTGAACAGCCTTCAGCCGTCATTACTCTAGTCTACTGAAACCCACTTCAGGCTTCTGAATTCCAAGACTGCAAGGTGATACCATTACATGGCTCAACATTGAGAAATTTATGCTATAATTTGTAACAGCAGCAATAAAAACCAAGAAAAGAATTCCCTGGTTTTGGAATTCATGGTGAACTAATATGAACATAGTCCTTTGAGAATCCCAGTGGGAGGTGCTAGAAGCCCCTAGCTCTCAACTGAACACTTGCCATGTATTAGGCATGGCAGGGGCCCTATGGGTGATACATCGTTTAATTCCTGTAGTGCTTTCAGGGGATAACCTTCAGTTTTTTTCTCTATTTCTCTTTTTTGTCCAGAATTGGTAGCTGAGGTCATAGGGGTCAAATGATTCACTTGAAGTTACCGAGAGTGCCAGGAATGTTATCAGGATGTACACGGCTGGCTCCAAAGCCTCTGTCTGTTTTCATTAAACCACATTGCCAAAGCAGCACCCATGATGACTTGGAACATTCTGGATTCATTTCCTATATTAGGCCCCAGGCTAAGTGATTTGTAAATTTTATTGGCACAAATGATACAAACTGTAATAGATGTTATTGTTCATTTGGGATTTATCAATTAAACAAATGCCTGCTTGGTTTATTAACCACATGAAGTTATTTCCCCAAAAAGGCATTGTTTATAGCTTTTTGCTTGGCTTCTGAAGTCAAGGTCTTTCCTTGTCTTGGCAGACTGCAACATTAGTCTCAGCTTCTGCTCAGTCTAACATTTTCATTTTCAAAAGCCAGTGGTAAATCATGCTGAGAGCCAGATACCCAGTCAAAAATTGATTTAGGAAGGCACTGTACCTCACCAGCTATAATCCTATCTTTTGGCTTCAGAGTGTAATCTCTTCAGCCATTTGCCAAATCTAAGGACACACACACACACACACACACACACACACACACGCCTGCACGCCCTCTATTTTTTCTTCTCTCTGACACACATGCCTTATAGGAAAATATAAGTAGATAAAATACATATTTGAAACTAATGGACTTCCTGAAAATGTATTGTTCTCGAAAGGTACACAGTAAGCTGGATAGTATATTCCTCGTTGCCAGCCCTGACTTAGTACCTAAAATGTTAAAGCTCTATCTTTATAAAAGCAGTAGTTTGCCGGAGGGAGGGATCATTTCTTTCTTAAATTCATAGCTCTCGAGCATCCTGAATGTGCTCTGTAAATGCTGCTTAAATTGAATTTCACAACTTGCACATGCAGTCAAGGAGGTAATGGGGCTGCAGTTCTAGAAACAAAGATTCTGAGCTCTCTCCTAGGTTTTCTTGCTTTGGGACAAGGTATGAGTTGATAAATCATTAGAAAGTCCCACTCCCATAAGAAGACTGAACCAGGCATTTCCTGTAACCAGGCAAGATTTCCAGTGGAGAGATTGGGATACCAACCAAGCTACAAAGCCTGCAAGAGGTACTGAGTGTCTGGTTTTAGTATGCCATGAGAGGGGGCCCACCCCTAACACTGCCTGGAGAGCCAGGATCCAGAGGCCAGATAATCCAGAGACCTAGGATAGACCAGCAAAAACAAAACCAACCAACAACCAACCAACCAACTGACCAACCATGTAAGTCTATGAAATGATTCCTAATGATACACTGCTATACTCATAGACAGAGACCTAGCATCATAGTCATCAAAGAGGCTTCATTCAGCAACTGATGAAAACAGATGTAGAGACCCATAGCCAAACATTAGGCAAAGCTCAGGAAATTCTGCTGAAGAGGGGGAGGAAGGAACCAGAGAGGTCAAGGACATCACAAGAAAACTCACAGAAAAAACTAACCTGGGCTCTGGGTTCACAGAGACTGACCTGACAATCAGGGTTCCTACATGGGTCTAACCTAAGCCCTCTGTTTAAGTATTATGGTTTGCAGCTTGGTCTTCTTGAGGAAATCCAAACAGTGGAAGGGGGCTGTCCTGATTTTTTTGCCTCATTTTGGGACCCTCTTTTCTCCACTGGGTTGCCTTGCCCAGCCTTAGTATCAGGAGAGGAGCCTAGTCTTATTGCAACTTGATAGGTCATGTTTGGTTGATTTCCCTGGGAGGCCCTACCTTCTCTGAGGAAAAGGGGGAGAGGGGTGCTGGGGGGAGGGAGGGAAACTGCTGTTGGGATGTAATATAGGAGAGATGAACAAATAATGAAAAGAAAGGAAGGGAGGGAGGGAGGGAGGGAGGAAGAAAGCCAGCCCTGTCCCCTTCAAGGGGATTGACTGTGACAGATCAGTGAAGGACAATGGTAGCTGATGGATGGCCACACTGGCAGATCTCCTGTCTTTCTGGTGTCCTGAGCATGGATGCTTTTCTCACTGGTCTTCAATGTCTCAGTATTTGTGGTCTTGTTTTGCTCACCACACACCTACAGTCGTCTTGACTGCGCTCCCGTCTTCTCCACCGTGTCCAATAAGCAAAGAGCAGTTATATGACTCTGTGACAACAGGTGGACTCTGGTCCCCGTGCGAGTGTTCTGTTAAAACCCACGGCCTCCCGAGACTCCACCTCCTCACACAAGAGAGGGCTGAATTGTTCTCCACTGAATGTGTGTTGGCAAGGGGCACTTGAGGGATACTCACACACATGAGAGTTTCTCACAAACTTCTGAGTCTCTTACCACTAGAAGAACTATTTTCTGTGTTCCTCATTCTTGCTACAATTTTTCTGAAAGAAAGCTGTGTTCAAAAACAATCCAGGCGCCCCCTGCCCTGTCAGGGAATGCTCTTTCTTCTGTTGTACTCTCTTTTCTGCATCTTCTCAGCCAGCACCTGGTGCTTCTTTAGGTGTTATTTGACGGTTTGCACTGTAGTCAAAACTATGGCCGTCACATCACATATTTCATACCTCAAGCATGTAATAGCTAGACTCCTGACAAGGCTAATCGTGAGCAAAGTGCTGCCACTCACATCTGCTGGCGTCATTTAATTTTCTTAGTTTGATATAAAAACTCGTTTCCTGTAAGGGGCAGGTGAATAGGCCATCACCAAGATCACAGCTTTAATGTAATGTGAACAGCTGCCCCACTTCCTTTGTACAGTGCATGGTCGGGGGAGTAGCAGAAAAATGCTGGATACAAGCTAGATAAGAGTAACATGCTTTATCTGGTTTCTAGAGGGGAGTTAGCTTCCTGCAGGATATAGAATTGATTGCTTCTCACCTCTGCCACTGTCATGGCCACCATTACAGTCCTGCCTCCACAACCACTACCACTGCCGCCGTGGCCGCCACCACCACCACCACCACCACCACCACCACCACCACCATCATCATCAACCATTGTCACAGCTGCCAAAAAACACGCCAAACCAAACCAAACCAAACCAAACCAAACCAACCAGTCCAAGCTGAGGCGCTATATTAAGAAAGTAAATAATCCAGATCCCTACATCTTATGATATATGAAGCATGCTGATGCTTTAAATCACTGTATTTTAAGGCTAGAGGTTTCTTTGCCTGTCTTCTTTACTATTCTCTTATAATTGTATTCACAAGTAGAGGTATGATTTCAGATGTGGCTGTCTAGAAACAAGTATTTTTCTTTCTGTGAGTACTCTAAATATGTTGGTTCCAAGATGTAGTTGGTGTCACTCATGTAGACATTTTCTGTCCCGGCTCTAGCACATTGCTCTCCGTAGCTGACATTTTGGGTAAAATATTGCCATCAACACTCTCTGTTCATGCATGTGTTCTCTGGTAATGTCTCTTGAACTGTGTGCACAGCGTAGCTTCTTAGGAGTCTGTGTGAGTGCATGTTCACGTGTGTAGGTGTGTTTATGCACGTGGAAGTCATACGGTAACCTTGAGTGTCGTTTACACACTTTCATGTGCTTGTGTGTGTATGCGTGTGTTCACATGTGAGTGTACAATCACGCATGTGCTGAGAGGGTGGAGACCAGGGCCTTGCTCTATCACTACCCACCTTGCCTTTTTCCCTTGAGACACATCTCTCAGTGAACCAGGCTCTAGCTGGCTGGGCAGAGCCCCAGAGATTCTCTAGTCTCTGACCCCTTCCAATCCTGGGGTTCCAGGCACATGGCTGGGCCCAGCTTTCACGTAGGTGCTGGCATCTGAATGGAGGTCTTCATGCTTGTGTAGTGAGGGCTCTTACCCACTCAGCCATCTCTTCAGCCTCATCTTATTTGTCATTGGAGATGGAGTCTCTCATGAAACTGGCTGGCCAGTAAACCCTGAGGATCTGGTGTCCCCAGCTTCCCAGAGCTGAGATTCCAAGCATGCACCACCTAGCTTTGCTTATTTTTCTTTCCTTTTTCTTTTTGTTATGGGCTCTAGGGGATCAATTTTCAGGCCCTCATGCTTGTAAGGCAAGCACATTACTGACTAAGCCATCTCCCAGCATGCTTCTTAGGAATTTTAAGAACACTCGGACTTTTTTTGGTTTTGTTTTGAACTTTCTTCTACTAAGACTCTAAATATTGTCTGATTTTTTTGTTAGTCTTAAAGAAAGACTTTAATGATGAAATATAACTTGTTGTGTACCCTTTTTATTTGTTTTGCATATTCGTGTCTGACTCTGCTGTTTTTGAACCTTCTAGTTCACTCAGAGGGAGCTCAAGTTTTCTCCTACAGTATCATAAAATGTGTGTACTGCTCTGATGTGAAATACACAGAGGTCGTTTCCATAGAATTTGTGTGTGTGTGTGTGTGTGTGTGTGTGTGTGTGTATTCTGTGGTATATATGTGGAGGTCAGAGGGCACCCTCATTTGACTATGCTTGAGACAGTCTCTTGTTTGTTACTGAGTATGCCAGGCTAGTTGGCCTGTAGCCTTTCAGGGGGTCCTGCCTCTGCCTTCCATTTCTGTAGGAGCACCGCCATTACAGACACACACTACACGCATAGCAAGTGTTTTTAGCTCTGCTTGGTGACCTTAGCTCCTCTTTATACTTTTTTTTTTTTTTTTTTGGTTTTTCGAGACAGGGTTTCTCTGTGTAGCCCTGGCTGTCTTGGAACTCACTCTGTAGACCAGGCTGGCCTGGAACTCAGAAATCCACCTGCCTCTGCCTCCCAAGTGCTGGGATTAAAGGCGTGAGTCACCACTGCCTGGCTCTCTATACTTTTTTTTGTCAATATTATTTCATTAAAGTTGGGAGGCAGGTTTTTTTTTTTTAAACAAAAATTTAAAATTTGAATCACAGTGCATCAAAAGAATCCATATATTTAAGAGAAGCATTAAATCTCTAGGAAGCATTCTTGAGAGAACATGGTGAATTTTTATCTTTTGGGGACACCACAGTTTAATTCAACTAATATTTGCCTTTTTCCAATACACAGATCCGTGCTACGCACCACTGGGAACAGAAAAATTAATAAGCCGTTCAGTCTGAGGTTTTGCAGAGTTTACAAAGATATAAGTTTCAGAAGTATAAATTCAATATCTGAGATAAAATTGAGAGAGCAATCCTGTGACTGAGTAGGGAATGCTGCTCCATAAATTTAAGGTCAAAAGTTCATCTTACACAAGACATCAATTATTTTGCTCTTAAGAATGTGAAACATTCAGATAATTAAAAGATTAAATCAACACCAAGTTTTCTCAATCAAACTCTGGTACAGTAATAAGTAGATTATAATATATAAAACATAATCTACATTATTACGCTTCAAGTATGGGAATCATTTTTTTTTCAGGGGTTGAATGCCTTAAACATTTCTACTTAATAAGAAAGAAGGTCTGGACATGTCTTAATATTTCATAACAAATGAAAGAATGGAAACTCAGAATGACAAAGGAAACTGATGGTTTTTGATCAAATTATAAGTATTCTTAAGGGTCAGGCTCTACAGTGTTTGTAGCACCGTGAACTCCATGCTATGGTCAGATGCTACTGTGGTGCTTTGGGGTCACTCACTGTCCTGTAAGCAAGACCTCATCCAGCCTTTGAAGGTAAACGCAATAAACTCATAATTTCCCTGAGTAACACTTTGGTGGAATCACGTTGTGGCTTGTCGTTGGTGCCCTCTAAAGTCAAGATACACATCTATTTAAATCTCTGGAAAAGCATTCCCCCAAACTTCATGTTGCCATATGGGCTTAGCATGCTGGGTTGCTGTTGTTAAGTTGCTTGTGCATTGCCTTGCTGCTCTGCTTCCAGCTTCTCGCCCATGGTGTTTGACCTCCAGGGACAAGCCTGGGCACCACCACCTTTGTTTCTCTTCGTTCTTATTTAGCCTGTTCATGGAAGGCAGGCGTAGTGATCTCCCCTTATGCCCTTATTAGTAAACATGATGTGCCCAGTCCTTTCCAAGTCTTTCTGTGTCAGATTGACTTAATCCTCACCTCAATTATTTTGTTATTGCTGTTATTTAACAGTTGAGAGAATAAGGGACCAGAAAGAGGTTAAATACCATGGTCTGCATCGTACACACAATCAGTGATGCAGCTGGGCTCAACTGCAGTCAGAACGTGGCATTCACACATACTAGTGAATGACTGACATGGAATGATGTTGAATGAGTTGAAATAGTTCTCATCTTAAATTTATTTTTTAAATGCTGCAGCAGAGGTATATTTTCAACTGCTCTCTTACCTTCTAATCAACATTTCTTTTGGTCTGCATTAAATCCTGCATCTAAAGTGGCATTTGGCTCCCCCTCCCCCACCGCATTCCCAATAATGCTTTCAAGTTATTTGAAAGACACCAACTCATCTACAGTATTTAATCTTCTTAAATGTTTCTCTCTACATGTATTCACACACACACACACACACACGCACACACACACATGCTCTGACTGAAAGAACCTGTATTTTTCCTAAAAAGAGTTCTTCCATGTGGCTTTTTTTTTTTTTTTTCTTAGTCTAGTCTGTAATTTTCAACACTGGCTTTTGAGAAAACCTGTTACTTTCCTTTACTTATCAATGTGATAGTTAAGGGGCTGAAGAGGTGGCTCAGCAGATAAGGGCACTCGCTGCTTTTGTAGAGGATCTGGGTTCAATTCCCAGCACCCATGTGCTCTCAACCACCTGTGACTTAAACTTCAGAAGATCCGATGCCCTCTTTTGGCCACCATCGGTACTGCATGCAAATGTTCTACCGACATACGTGCCTGCAAAACACCCATATGCAAAAATAAAAATAAAAGAACAAAATAGTAGTAACGAAAGAAAAAACCCTCTTATTCTCTCATGACAACACTGACATTTTATTTTTAACCTCTTCTTTGGTTCCTGATGAAAATTTCAAGTAACTCTGAAACATTTCCTATGCTCAACAGGATTATATTTCACTTTACTTTGGTTAGGCACAATATTAAATCTGAAGTTTGCTATCAGCAATATGCACTTACACAAAAATCATCCTCTTTAAAGTTATGGTGGCACACTGAAATCCAAGCATAGCCTCTCTCACCTAAACCTGTTTGTTTGTTTGTTTATTTTTGGCAAAGGGTGATTGGAATATACTTTTCACTAGAGAATTGAAGGCTCTCCCAATGTACAGTTCTGACTAGAGTACATACACCACTGGCTCTTTATGTCCGTGGAAATGAAGAAAACCAGTGTTATCAAACAATTGTTTAAGAATATACTGACAGTTGATTACACTAGGAATTCATTATTTGATTTTTGAAATGAAACTCATAATTAGGAATTTTGATTTGAAAAGAAACGTAGGCTAAGCTGTTGGCATTCTGCATACCAATATTCCCATCTAGTGTGGGGGGCCCACAGTGTGGCAGAAAATGAACTGATGCAAGCCAAGTATTTTCATGTTGTAATAACAGTAGCCCATTAAGGTGATGAATAAATACTTTTCAGTGTTTACAAATAGACAGCAGAGGGTTTGTTTTATGAGCATGGGGTAGGGGGTGGGGTGGGGGCCGTCTGTGACCTCCAGTGACCTCCAGCTGTTTAGCTTATGGACCCGCAAAGGTAAAATCGCTACAGCAGAAGGATCTGAGCTCTTAACTCTCCTCTATGCCCCTTGATCCCTTCATTCTGAACAGCAAATTGAATTTATAGAGGAAGCTCTGGGATTCCCTATCATATCAGAATGGAAGCTGGAGGAATGAGGATCGAATCTCCGTTTGCTTTCCATGTGCTGCCTGACTTGTTCTGCCGCCAGCACGGCTGAACGGTCACCTTCGGGTTCACAGTCAAGGTCACATTTCAAAACTTTTCTGCTCTCCACTTGAGCTGCCAAGCACAGAGGAGGGTTTAAAAGTCAGAGGACTGCTACCACACAGGTCAGTTTCTCAGAGTCAAATAGCAGATTGAAGCTTTAAAAAAAAATTTTATTACTAACGTGAAATCAGTTGCCGGACAGTGGAAACAATGACTGCCCATATTGGCAGCTGGGACGTGACCCCGTGAATGTTCCTGAAGAGTTAATCAATGAGAGAGTGTGTGCAGCCAGTCTACCTTAAATACACAGAGTAAAATATAAACATGTTAAATGGCTGAGCATTAAATTTAAATGATGGAGAAGGAAGATGTGCCCAAGGCACTTGCCCTGAGTCAGGGAGGGAAGACTGTCACAGGCTACTGGACCAGAACAGAAGTTTAGAGGTTATCAAGAAAAAGAAAAGACCTTGAAAAAAAGAATTACAAGTGACCTAATCACTAATTGTGTCTAACTGTAAAATGCTCACATGCTGAAACCATTTTAAATATCACCGATGTGTTCGGGAAATGACCATCAAGAAAGAGGGATGTGTGCTTGTATTTGCATAGTGCTTTAAAAAGTAGTCTTTACTACAGCCCTTTCTCTTCGTACTTGGATTTTACGCAGTTAGTTCTCAGGGTGGTACCAAGTGGTAAGAAACCACTGAATGCCAAGGCATGTTCGTTCGTTCGTTCTTTCTTTCTTTCTTTCTTTCTTTCCTTCTTTCTCTTCTCCTTCTCCTTCTCCTTCTCCTTCTCCTTCTCCTTCTCCTTCTCCTCCTCCTCCTCCTCCTCCTCCTCCTCCTCCTCCTCCTCCTCCTCCTCCTCTTTTCATTTAGATTTCAAAATAGATCTGTGAAGTAGTGAGCATTTGGGGAGGGAGGGATAGTGTAGTACTTTGGTGGTCCAGCAGTAGATTCTGACTTCTAGGGTCCTATGTGTGTCCCTGAGCTGAACACTTGATTTCCTTGCGCCTTGGCTGACTTGTGTTTAAAACAACAACAACAACAACAACAACAATGAATAATACCAATGCATCAGTGTTGTTGTACACATCAGTCTTAGTCTGTCTTCAGATGTTATAACAGAATGCCTAAAACTAGGTAGCTTATAAAGCAAAGAAGGTTATTTGTCTTATATTCCTGGGGGATGGGGAAACCAAGAAAAGACTACCAGAGATAGTGAGGCTCTGATGAGGACCTTGTGATGCTTCAACTTGCAACAGAGAATGGAATGGCAAGTAACTGTGTGTGGAAGAGGAAGGCAATTGGTGGCCTATGTTTCATAAGAACCTATGTTAGTGATTGCTAACTCACTTTCCCATTTGCCACAACCCAAACCCCAGCAGTTCTCAGTACCATTCCGCTGGCAAACGTTGGCATGAGTTCTGGTGGGGATTGACCACACTTGAAGCACTGGGCAGAGAGTCTGAGCCAAAGGGATGTTCTGAAACACCGCTCTGGCCTCCTCTTGATGACACTGCTGCTGTTTGAAGCAACAGTGGCTGGGCAGTGCTCTGAGTTACCTATTGAGTTAGCACCAGAAGATTTCCTCTTTAGCTTATGCTCTCCCTGAAAGCGACATTAACACAGGGATGACAGGTACTGCCATCCTAAAATATTGGTAAAGTATTGTTTCGTGTTGACTACATTTGGATCATATAATTATAGGAACAAATAATTGCCCATCCTTAATTTTAAAGGTGTGTATGGCTGAGGGCGTTTATTTTTATGAGTCGTTAAAACATCGCTGTCTAATTACCAGGAGAAGAATGGCTTCTAGAATTGGGTAGAAATTAATTTTAAAGACTCGAGAGACAGCTCTATCAGGACCATTAAGGTCTCAAATAGAACCTAAAGTTTCATGATACTAAAATACTCAGCTGATCATCCCCTCCCTTCACCAAGAAAACTGTCATTAATTTTCCAAAGGGTAACAGAAAATACTTTTAAAGTACAGTGCTCTAAATTCCATAGATGTAGACCTCCCGGCATGCTACTAAAAGGAACTGTCATTCAGGTACTTCTGGCAGTCCATCTCTGGTGGACATCGGGTGGAGGGAGGGGCTAAAGAATAGCCCAGGAGATCAAGTGGATGAGGTTTGCCAGGGGCTGTGTAAAATGATGTGTGAGGCTCTTGTAGAAAGATGGGCCAAATTCTGAGATAAAAACAAAACTAAACTAAGCTACACACCCCACAACCTTCAACTTTGACTGGTGAATATCTCCATCTTTAAAATCTGGCTTCTGTCTATGGCTCTGCGTTCCCTTCTGGTATGAAACGTTTGCAAATGGATACCAGCTATGGACAAGGAAATGCTATTTTCCATGAAGCTGGTCCTGGGGGTATGGAAGTTTCTGGGAAGGAAGATAGAAATGCTTTCTTCCCCATTTCCTATTAATTTTACATAAGCCAGACATCATACAAGTGGATGCTGGATAAAGGCTAACATTCCCCCATCATCTGCTAAAAGAAAACATGCATCTTGTGTTTTCTGGGTCACGAGTGCCACTTTTGCTCTCTTGGTTGTCAAATCTTGAAAGTTTGGACTCTTAGATTTGTGACTTTTGCCCTTTTTGTGTCTGCAGGCACGAAATAACCTTGGAGGGCTGGGCGATTCTCCCTCTGCACTGATGGACAACACTCGTTCTGCCATGAAGATGGAGTTCAGACACCATCACTGTCTCTGGGGGGCTCTGCAGAACCTTAAAGCCTGGCTGCCCCCACTCCCTTATTTTTCTATAATTCTTTGTGGATGTCACTTTACCACTAAACTTGATGCTTTTGCAATCATGACTGACAGTTGGATCCTCTAGGGCTATGGCTCTGGAAATTAACAACAATGTCAGAATCATTAGTACTTAACTAAAACCCAACTAAATCAGAATCTCCAGAGAGGTGAGACCCGGGTAAGGTGTCTTTAAAAGTAGCAGTTCTCAAACTTTTAATCTGTGAACTGCTCACCTGGGGATCTCCTTTAACTGAAGATTCAGATTCAGTAAGGACTGGGTATAGTAGTGGCCCTCGAGCTGTGGGTCGCCACCTCATTTGGGGGTCAAATGTCCCTATCACAGGAGTTGTAGTGTTAAGAAGGTTAAGAGCCAAGAGCATGCCTTTCCAACAAGGTCTTATGAATGCTACGGTGCTGAAACACCTCTATACCACACATCCAATCAACAGTCTTACCTATCTATGTTTCCATCTGAAGCTTACACTGTTATAGCACCTAGGACCACCCCTTCACATCCTGCTAGCTCTATCTGCTACCGTGACTTTACGCTGTGCATCCCAGCTCTGCCTCGGTCTTGTATCTATGTTAATCTCCTCAGGGACACAACACAGTGGAAGAAAGAAGACAAGGGCCGTTGCCGCTCCTGCATGTCCCAGTGAGGATCATATGGCTCCCTACATGACTGCCCCAGCCTTGCTCTCTTTCCTTGCTGGCTCTTGTGACCTGATGTGACTCCTGCCCCCTTCACTCTCCACTTTGGCCCTCACATTTTCCTCCCCCCCCCACTCTGCCTTTGACTCACTTTGAACAGACCAACACAAATACAAACAGATGTCTTGTCTGTCTGTGAAGTGCTTTCCTTAGACTTTAAGTACCGTTTGTTCATTCAGATCCATGACTTAGTTTTGCCAGTGCTTCTATCCTTCCATGCATAGATCGGATCCATCTCTTTAATTTAGGCAAAATGGTGCTAGGCTCTGAGTAATTACTATTTAGAGCACTGGCCACACTACTAAAGGTTATCTTACAGCCTCTGTGTGGGTTCACATACCAACCTACCTCTAGTCTGTGGCTCCCAGAGCTTGCACAGAGGTAGTCTGTGTGCTTCAGGCAACGTAGCAGGAAAGATGGTGGAATGATGTCATGGCCTTCTAGCAATGCCTGGCATCTGCCCATCAATTTGCCTTTCCTAGCTCAAGGCAGTTCACAGATTTTACAGAAGGTGGCGCTATGTTCCTTTTGATGATGTCATACTGAGTGCCTGGATTTCCCCTTCATAGCTGGGAAGTATCTACAGTGTAGACTTCAGGGTGGACAGGGAAGCTAGAGAATGGGGTACAAACTCTTTGAAAAGGTGTTCAAAGCCATATAAGAGACGCCGACTAGAAATGAGATAAAAATACCAGTTTTTGTTGATTTACATGTATTATCATTTCAAAGGGTTATTGAGCTCTTAGAAGAGAAATTTTTATTGAGTTATTTTAATCTATTTACTACACAAGGCCATTAGGTATTTCTTTCTGCCTAAGGCCAGCCTGAGAAACAGCGGCGTGGCCCTCCAGACCTTTGGAACCTTTGCCTAGTCTAGAGTCTTCCCTAGAAGGTTTCCAGACACAGTTCCTCTGAATAGTCTCATCAGCTGTCTTCTCTTCCAAGTTAGCTAAAGTTAAAAGTTGTCACATGTGTTGTCACAGTGAAGGTCCACTCCTCCTCTTCTTTTTATTTTCTTTCTTTTGGAATCTTTTAAAAAGGTGGGCAAGATTGGACCTGGGGCAATCATTCTACCCCTCAGCCTCCACCCGGAGCCTTTCCTCTTTCTTTTTCTGTTTTTTTCTTAGTTTCTTCTGCTTTTACTTTGAATAATAGTTGTCTGTTAGTATCACACTTCTGCAGAGATGGATTTGGGAAACAGCCATCTCTACAGTATGAGTACAGCGCTCATGTCCCCTAGAGTGGCCCGGGAAGGGCGAGGACAACATCAGTTCTTGCTGTCGATATTTTTTCTCCAGCTAATATTCCTCATGTGCTGTGACCTCAGGGAGGAAGAGGGCAACAGGAAAAAGCAGAAGACTGTGAGGGGTGAGGAGGGGAACTGTACAGCATTGCCAATAGACTATCAAGATCCAATCAGTGTGGGTAACGCTGTGCCCGTGGACCGACTCTGCTATTAACTGCTGTATATTTTAGCCACTGAGATTTGCTGATGACCGTATTTTGCTTCTGCAGGGTTCTAAGACTCAATATTCCACTTCATTATGCATAGACTTGGTGGAGCATGTACAATGAGTTCTCCAGCAGTTTTAGAGATTGCAAGTGGATTGGCCAATGGTGCCTGTCTCACTGATGCTCCCCCATCCCTTGACTCCAGCAGGAGGGTGAGGTTGCACTTCCCACTGGGAGAAACCAAAGCCTAGACCGTTCATTACCCATCCAGGGTCCTGGCAACTGGCAGTTCAGGGAGGCAGTTTTGGACCTGTATGTCCATAGTTTGCAGCGTATCCCTATGGCTATTTTCCCTATCACGAGTATGAGCATAAAACCGAATCCTGTGCGTTTGTTTGCCCATTGCTGCTACTACTATCCTGGACATCAAGAATCTATGGAATTATTGAAATAAAATGGTATCACAATTTGGGAAGAAAAGAGAAGCGGGGGAGGTTTCAATCATTTTGACAAAGAGCTTTTTAAAGCTTAATCTTCTATGGTAATAATGCTATTTGCATTGTAAAAGTGCTTTAAAGATTAAAAGAAAAAAAACCTATTACTCTATTAACACTGGCATCAAGTTGCACAGAGGAAGTGAAGTACAAGCAAGGGAAGCTGGTGTCCTAGAGGTCCCACCAGGTGTGAGTGGCAAAGCAAGTTGGTTACAAGGTCCTTGGGCATCAGTGTCACTGTCCCCAGGTCTCTCTGGATATTTCCTCTTTTACTTTATTCCACATTAATAATTCACCTCCCTGGAACATTGCCTGGCTATCTCAACCTAAGCCTCCTTCATTTATACTGGTAAATACTTAAGGAGAATGTTTGCACAGAATTATTCAGGGATATTTGATCACAGATTGAAATGTGAACATGCAGCCTCTGGAATCTGCAAAATTTATGCTATTTGCCCGATATCCTGATGACGGTATTTTAAAATCAATCATAGGGGAAGGCATTTTGTCATCTATATTTTTTATGTTCATTCTCAGTTTAAGAGATGCGTGACAATTATTTTTCTTATTCACACCACTTAATGAAATGCAGACTCTACAAGCTATAAACTGGCACAGGGGAGTCATGACAGGTGAAGGATGAACGCCTCACTCTACCTTCTAGTCAGTAAAATGGTCAGATGTCATCTAGAAGTAGCACCTTGTATAACAGGAATCTTTCATCAACCTTGCTGCAGTTAAATCCCAAGAATTTAAAATGCTTGCTTCTTGCCAGTTATCTGGGATAAGACTAACCAAGACCACTTGCAGCAACAGTAACTACTTCAGTTAACCTCCAGGGCTGAGTTTTGCCAAGAATAGGCACTGTTTGCTCTGAGAGCCAAGAAGAGTGCAGGAAGAGGCAATGCTAAGAAATAGTTAATGTGAGTCGGGCTCAGAATGAGAAAAGGACTTGCTCTCCTCACAGCACAGTCGTTCTATTTCTAGTTTTAATAGACCCCGCTTTACAGGCTGGCTGGACCCCATTTTTCCAGCTAAAGTTAAAAATTAAAGGATTTATGATAATCCTCCGTGGATGGTTGTGGGCGGTTCGTTTTCCACCGGAGCATTCTCTCTCTGTTACACTGCAAACATTTCTCAGCTTCTTGTTACGCTTTCATCCAGCAACTACTCAAGTGAGGAGAAAAAAATAGTCTTACCAGATAAGTAACAATTCATACTGTATTGGGGGAATAGTTCACACTCTCCCTATCTGTTTTTTAGCAATAACTTCTTCAGGCTTTTAAACCCAGACTGTCAAAACACCTAAAGGAGTCCTACCTTGCCCACGTACTGATAATCGGATCCCGTATATTCCTCCAGAAGGAAGAACTGATTCCACATCCAACTCCTTTTTGAACGGCTCAGCTCATTCCTGCTGTTCTCAGAGAGCTCCAGGGCCCTCCTCTTTGCTGGGAAGCCACTAGTCCTTTTAGATAACGGAGTTGAGAAAGTTGGGTAGGGCTGGCCGACCCAAAAGAGCAGCAAGAAGTACCGGTACGTTCTCATGCTGATGGCAAGGCAGGCAGTCGAGTGTCTGGGTAGTAAGTTCCCCTTCCTTAGTACGCCTGTTTTCACTGCACCAGATCCAGGCTCATTCCTCCTTTCTTCCTTAATGTTCTTTGCTTGGCTTTCAAAGGGTACCTGGAAAGAAGAATACCATATCAAGCACTTTTAGAGATGCTTACAATTCAGTGTTAGAGCAACCAGGCCGGAGCAAGAATGTAGAATTTTGAATGGCAAACTAACAATGAAAAAGTGTTGGCTATCAATTCTGAAGCCCGGCAGGACAACAGTCTTTCAGGTACACAGAAGGGGATGAGCGGGATGGGAGGCACATGCCCGGCAGGACAACAGTCTTTCAGGTACACAGAAGGGGATGAGCGGAATGGGAGGCACATGCCCGGCAGGAACTGCTCTTTCTGTTTTTCCTTTTATATCTCTTGCAAATCCGACGTTAAGTAATAGCTTTGCTAGAGTTCAGCACGCCACGATGGATAATTTCACTACTCGTTTGCTTTGGAATATGTGGGCCGAGATCTGGTTAGAGGGAACGAGTTTGTGTTTCTGATTCCATTTGCATATTTATCTCCATGAACAAGTCCAAGGCAAAGAATACCATAGACAATTTAAATTCAATTGCAAGTGGATCATTCTGAAACTCCACTGGAATATTCTGAGCACCTGGGATGTGCCAGGCAGAACTTATTCTGCAGGCTCTTGGCTGACGAGATGTGCTATGAGGGATCAGCTAGGTCAAATAAGGTTGGAAAACACCATACGCCATCTCTTCAAGATGCAGATTTGCAGAAGGAAATTTCTGAAGTGATATATATATATATATTTTTTTTTTTCTGTGATGGTATTAGGCTTATATGTAATCCAAACTCTGCAAACCTTGATCACACCCCTCCATGAGAACTCTTTACACTATAAAAAATGTATAGAATTTATATTTAAGAACCTTGCAATGTTCTTCATGTTGGTCACTCGTCATGCACTATTTCAGTTCACTGAGAAACTGGCTCTAGAAAGTCACTTGTCTCAGAATGTCACCCAAGATCCCTTGTCTGGGGATAAGTTGTCTTCTGAACTCTGATAGGGAGGAAAGATACCGGAAATCAGGTCAAGAGCAAAAGCATTGTGTCCTAGAGAGTAGCTAAAAGATCAGCCCTTTCTGCCTGAGGCGACTATTGTCTGTCCCATGCCAGGAAGATGTCTGCGGAGACAGGAAGTTGGAAGTTCAGCCAGGGGAAGCTCATCTGTGGAAAGCTCAGTTGGGAGTTCCTGGTTTGAGGACATTTTTGTCCTTTCTGTTGTAACTACCTATCAGGTATCAGTTTACTTCTGTTTGTGATATACTTAGTGAATGCACTCATTAGAAACCAAAGGGATAGATCATCTTCTGGATCCTATGGAATAAACATGTAAGAGCTGAATAAGCAATATTCTAATTTCCCTAGGAAATCCTTGAATTGTATCTCTAGATTTCTCTTGTGTCATCGATAATCAGATTGGTCAAATAGTTTCTGATTTTCACAAATGCATTAAGCATACCCCAGTGTCACACAGTGAGGACCACCGACTGTGTGATTTTCAGAAAAGTCAGCTGTTAAACAATGTGAGTAATTGTTTTATATGGCAAATATTAACTTTCAAGAAACCAACCTTTTTTTTTTTTTTTTTAAATCCTGGGGCCAGACTCTTGGCAAAGATAGCTAGTTTGATTCCATGGCTTATGTAATTAAGGCCTTAATGCCTCTCTCTATTTCCCTCTGCTTCAGATTTCAAAGAGCGCTGGCATTACAGCCCTGTCCCACCGCATCTGGCCTAAGTCTCCCCCCTCCCCCCCCCAAAAAAAAGAGAATACAATGGATCTAACAAATGACACATTTATCATGCTATTTGAATATGTTCTTGAATAGCGCACCCATAAGCACAAGAGTTTTGGGATGAGAACCCCGTGTGACTCGGACGGGAGCATCCTCCTTAAGTGTCTGGATAAGCGTGCCTTAAGTACTCTGTTCATGATTTCTGTTTCTCTGAATCAGAAAAGACGGATCCACTTGATCCCTATCATTCTATCACACAAATGCACAGTTGACAAGGATCTTACCGTTTTGTTGTCTTTTTAAACCCCAGCAGTGAGTAATTATAGAATTTAACATGGTACCGAAACGTTCTATAGGGAGGGAGGTGAAATATTCCATCCAGCATTTTCAAACCTTTATTCAATTCTTATACATCTTTCTGACAGCAGGCTGGGGGAGCAGGAAGTGTTGCAGGTGACTGAGCTTGCACTGTTACTTATTATTCAGGTTAGAAAAGCGCCAGGCAACAGCACACTTGTGGGTCCTCAGCCCCAGCACTGGTGTGGGATGATTCTTCCTTCTCTTGTGGGTTGGAGCAGCGAGGGGCCTGAGGGCGCATGTGGAGAAAGCTCTCCAGCGACACTTATTCATTTTTAGAAAGAGAGATTACACTGAGGTTGATTCAGTGAAAATTACATTTCCCCTAATTTCCCACATTCACCATTATTTGCAGAGACAAATCCTGCAGTGAAGAACTACACTGCTGCTCTGCTCTGTGTGTGCCCCATGGTGCTGGCAGGAGAGAGGGATGCGGAGAATGGCGGTGTCAGCTGCTGAAAGCCTGCCGCCTAAAGGCCATTTTAAAGAAGAATGGATCCCTGTGGGCGTTGTATGCAAACTCTACAAGCTGTTGCCACTTGAATATTAAATATTAGTTCTTTTTTAATACCACAGATACCAAAATGTCAAGTATTTCATTTTTTTTCTTGAGTTGGTAATGAGCTTTTAAAGCGATGCAAATTTAAGCAGAGTTTCCAATGTTCACTGTAACGTTAGTTTTGCTACAACCCAGTTCCTGTATCAATCTGACAGGATGAGACCTAATGAAAAACCTCAATCTGTAAAACAGAATGACACTGATCTGCTTATAATTGATGCTGATGTTTTAGAAGGGTATATTTCTCTGTAATCTCTATGGATTTGGAAAAGCTACCTAATTCCATTTGACCTCGGGTTTGTCTTTTGTTGGCGGGGTTATTTTAGTATTTACCTCAGAGAGGGGCAGTTTGAGGAGTAAATGAGTTTGCATTCCAGGCAAGGAACCTAAAGTGGTGCCTGACACTTGCATGTGTACTGCTAAATAAGTACTAGATATTGTTGTTCTTATTAGTAGTATTTGAGATGCAGTCACAGATCCAAATATAGCACACTGGGAGGGTCTGAAGATTGGTCAAGAAACCAAGTCAGAATTCTTTCAAAATTCAAGAATAGAAAGACTTTAGAATCAGAGTGGATTCATTTACTGATTGGTCACCTTGGTGAGGCATTCAACTAAGCTCTGACAGTTATAGAGAAAGCAAACCCCTATCCCTGTGACCACTGTTCACACTAAGGACAGGAACAGACAGACAAAAAGCAAGGTACACTTGAAGAGCCACGCATTCATAGAACCTGTGTGTTTTTCTTCCTATCTATCTTACAATGGTGAGATTAAGAATAAATCTTTACTTTATTCAGGTGTAAAAAACACAATGCCTGCTTTAACTTAGTAGTTTTAGCTTTCTACAAATGATCCTGGCAATCAGCATGCTGAGATGATTCTCATGTAGTCTTAGATAAGAATTTGATGTACTTAGAATGAATACAATTATATTTTATATTTTGCTTATGGAGTGGGAAAAAAAATCAATACACTCCAAGCACATGTCTGTACAACAGCAGTAGCAACAGTGACCACCGCCCCAGGGTTCAAGGTGTTGAAGGTCAGGGACTGAGGAAGTGCTGAAAATCATCAGAGCTTTGAGGAATGTGTGAGGCTGGGCATTCCTGAGCAGCGGAGCTGGGAGAGGTACATGTGGCAATCACTGATGGATGTGAGGCTCACACTGTGGGCTTCCGAAGTCAGCTGGTAGGACGAAGAGCTGAGGCCATGCCCACATAGTGGATTTAAAAATAGCAAGCATGGCGTCCGAGAGCCAGAAGACAGATAGAGAGAGGGGAGAGCCTCCCGTGTGTACCCCCTTACCCCTCCTTTTATGCCTGTTGGCATCAAGAGCAAATCAGTTATGCGTCTAACTGTTAGACTCACAAACAACTCTATAAAAACCCAAATTGAACTGTCTAATTACAGTCTAATGGTAGTTTAGGAAGACTCTGACTTCGGAGTTTCTTTTGGGAACAAACTTGATTTTTCTTAAAGGCAATTGTTGTAAGCTCTGAAAGATGGTTTGTAAAAGTGCTTCATCCAGACAAACAGTTTGAGTCTGGTAGAGGATTTATTTTAGTGACATGCAAAATCTCATTTAGGTGTTTATGTATAGAGGGGCAGGCCCCAAGCCCCATAACTTTAGTAATTGCATATGTGGAGACCACATTTACATAGACGATGACATAAACTTTAATCTTCATTCTTAGTCAAGCCCAGGTTTTACTCACTCTTTGCCATTTCGAAAGTTGGACCCATCAATTCATGTTCTTCCAATTTCCAGCATGTAAAATCCAGAAGCTGCGTTGATGTTTTTCCATTGATTAGCAAAGTCTTTCCCTCAAACTGTCAAACTTTAATAATATAAAAATGTTTCATTGGTTATGTGGAGTGAGAAGAAGAATTACAAGGTTTTCAAGTTCCCTAGAGCACTTTGGAATCACCTTTCACTCACAAATCATTAATATGCTAATTAGAAAATGTCTCCATTGATTGAATTGCTTCTCTGGTGACTTCTGTTTGCTAACAGTTTGAACGACTTAACTGTATTATCTGGTTTTGATGCTGATTCCATTACAGTATTTACAGACAAATAGTATTAGATATATTGAAAGATATCATTACACTAATGCTTTAAAGTTCAGCATACATTTGCCCTAGTGTTCTTGATTAATTCTAATCAGGCAGTGATACTGCATTCTACCTAGTTTGCAAACCCCCCCATTTTTTCAGATGTGGGGTTTTTAGTTTGGTATTAAAAGCACTACAAAGTTCAGTAAAGCAACGTTAATCTGCTTCAACCACTGACCATAGTAAAAGGAATTTTAAAAATCGATTATGAAATGATTTCTTTAGATAAATGATGTTCAATATATGTATCTGTATCATA
The DNA here is from genome assembly GCA_019843965.1 of Rhynchomys soricoides. Taxonomy (NCBI): domain Eukaryota; kingdom Metazoa; phylum Chordata; class Mammalia; order Rodentia; family Muridae; genus Rhynchomys; species Rhynchomys soricoides. The sequence continues at coordinate 8,605,726 of JADRCH010000047.1, forward strand.
GCATAATCTTTTGCTTGAGGCTACCCACAGAAACCATTGCTGTAAGTCTCATCTGTACTAAATCATCTAACCCAGAAGTATAGCTTTTTAGACTATGTCCCATCAGTCTCTTATAAAGTTTTAGTACCTTTCCTTTTCCATTTTATAATTAATGAAGTAGAAAGCAGCTAGTAGTTTATAATGACTTAGCTTTATTCCTGATCCCACTGCACTCCGAACATGAATATGATAGTCTTTTTAAAAATGATTGTTAGTCAGTTTCATGCATTAATATAATGAATTTTAGTTGTTTTTCCTCCTTCATTCTTGGCCCATCCCTGTCCCCCTCTCGTTGAAACCCATCTCTTTTTAAAGTTCTTTCTGTGTGATCCACTAAGGTGAATTGAGAGGTTCTTGCTTGGGTGTGGTGGAAAGTTATTTACTGGAGCAAGGGCAACTATTAGTGGCCATGCCACTGAGTAAGTGATATGGCCTCCTCCAACAGCTCTTAACTGTAGATAGTCCTTTAGGTTGGGGAAGGACCTCATGGGCCCTCTGCTGTTCACAAGGAGGTGGGGACAGGGACAGGTTTGTGTGGGTCTTGTACAGATAACCACAGCTGCCATGGGTGCATGAGCATAGCTGCTTTGTCACATCTAGATGACTCCGTTTTTTTTGTTTTTGTTTTTTTTCCCAGACAGGGTTTCTCTGTGTAGCCCTGGCTGTCCTGGAACTCACTCTGTAGACCAGGCTGGCCTCGAACTCAGAAATCCGCCTGCCTCTGCCTCCTAAGCACTGGGATTAAAGGCGTGCGCCACCACTGCCCGGCTTAGAAGACTCCGTTTTGCTAAATGCTTCTTCATACTCTTATATCCTTTCTGTCTCCTCTGACCATGTTCTCTAGTCCTACTCGGAGGGCAATCAGGATGTTGTTTAGTACATTAAAATCTAGCCAGTTAAACAAGCAGAACATATACCAGGATGAAGTAAATTGTGATGCTAAGGAGACACATACAAAAGAGTTAATAGCCAATTAAGGGTGTTAAGATTTTTTTTAATCACTGAACAAACTTTGTTGAATAGGTTGCTATATGCTGTGACTAAAAAATGCATCTATTGGACATGGAGGATCTTCTGGAAATGGTGACACAGGAGTAGCACCATCACAAAATATTTGGTAGGGATTTCACTTGAAGTCTTCATTTCTAAGGCCCCATTCCATTTTTCTGTAAATGTCAAAGTCACTGTTGAGTAAAATTGGTTCCGTTTCATGTGTGTAATGAACTCCACTGAAATGTGTCAAGCAGCCCTGGCACCTCTCACCATGTAGCACTTCCCCTGTGCCAATGAATCATCATGGCAGCAGCCATCAGATGATGCCCAATTTTTTTTGTAAATGTTTATATTTGTGAATAACATGCCAAGCTGTTTGCAAACGAATGCTTTTCCAGATGAAGCCATTTCAGCAATATTCCTCTCATTCTAAAATCATATTCCACAAGTTAGATTAATGAAGATAAAATCAAATGTGGCACAGCACGTAAAATGGGGTTTTATAGGGAGTTGGGGCTGAAGTTGGATTTGGTTTGAGATTCACAAACACATGTGAGTTAAAGGCCACTTCTTGTTCTGCATCATGTAGGAAAACGCCTACATGATGTTATTGTCAGAGACATCGTCTCTATGGGTAAGACCAGATCTGCATGCCATGCATCTGGGTTAAAATCGCTGTCTTCCCAACAATAGTTAGACAAATAGAGGACCTCAGTTTTCTTTATTCTTAGTAGCTACCTCTCAGATGCCTGTGAAGATGAAATTAAACATTTGAAATATGTGTGGTTTGGCTTTACACTCATATGCCTACCATGACTTCGAAGTCGGAGAATGACTTAGCAGAGAGTTCATGTATGCCATCTTTGGGACATATACTGCCTCTCAAGTATTTCTGTTTTGTCTTTTAAAAATCAAGTATCAATGGTATTATATAGTTATGAACACAAACATAGGGCATGAATATTATGGGTCTCACTAACTGCTCTCAGATCAGATTTGAGGCCTACTCAGTAGGAGAGAATACATAGCTGGTACTGTAAATCCAGCTACAAACCTCTGTCTAGAGTGGTCATAATCCCTAGGGTTGAATTCATGACTGTTGTTTAGCAACATTGAGATAGTACCAAATTGCAATCAAAATACTGTTTATACCCGTAGTCAAATCTACTGTCCTCTTTAATGAGGGAAGCTTCTCTTTGCAGTGAATGGTGGTGAATGAAAATGCTCATAGCTGCAAAAGATGCTTAGAATAAATAATAGACGAGTATTTAGCCCAAAGCAGGACATTTATATCACCCTCTCTATGGCTCAGGTGATACCATGGAAGAGAAAGCAGAACATATGTATGAGCCCGAAGGGAGCAGGACTGTGAAATGCTATCTTTATGACATTACCAAGCTTTTACAAAAGGATCTCACCGCAGCTAAAATTATTTGCTCTGGGCCTGCAGAGATTGGGTCTGTGAACAGCCAATCATGGATTGGTGTGGGCCTCTAATGAACTATTGCCAAATGATGGATTATGGAATAGTCATTGTCTTAATTTATATACTTAAAGGGAGCCCACCAGACTCCAGTGGATGGTTCCAAACCTGTGGGCACACATATGGTCCTGGCTAAAATCAGTGGGGTCAATGAAACAAAATAAAAAGGTATGAGGAGAGGACCTGTGGAGGGCAAGGGGTGGGTAGGGACAGGCGGATGGGAGAGCAGGGTAAACAGACTATACTGTGTGTGTGTGAAATTATCAGATAGACTTAATTTAACAAATAAAGAAAAGTCTTAAATCATGTTAACCTTCAAAAATGAACAGATCCCCATTTATGGCCTAAATCTGAACCTCAGTGGTTCTCACTTTCATTTAGGGATTTGTTGACCTGCCCTGTACAGCACTACTTCCTGGCTTGCCGCCACCTGTTCCTTATTGTATTCCCTTGTGACAGCTTCCACCCAACTGTCATTTGTCACCTTCTTTTCATGGATCCACTTGCAATATCCCCTCATGTATCTTGCTTGGCTTCTTGGGGCCTTCAGGCATGTGAGCCCTGTCTTTCTCTACCAAGATTTACTCATGCAAAGAAAGGAAAAGAGAAAGTATGTTGTACTTTTAATTAGCCGTTCACGGTGTGCATTTTCAACGTTTCTGCAGCAGACCATATGTTTAGGCTACAGAAATGTATGAAAGGCTTAGTTTCATATTTTTCTGTTTATATGTTTGCTTTCTCTGGCAGTGACATTATTTTTATATAGTTTTTGGACACATTGCCACTTAAGACAATATGGCTTAAATACAACTGGGAGATGTCAAAACTCACTAACCAATTAGCATGACTAGCCTCCAGATTTCAAGGAGTTTGTACTTTCTTTCAGGACTTAATGAAAGAGGGACTTGGGAGAATTTGCTGTAGCTATGGGCAGGCAGGAGACAGGATATTTTTGTCTGTATGAGAAATTTAAGATAGGTCTACCCAAAGATGGTCACATGATCAGACATAATCCATTCAAGGCTTAGAGTTGCATAAAGCATACTAGGAGTGGAGTTGTTATTAATTATTTTTGGTGATGTAATGTATCAGTTCTAATAGCAAATCTTTTATTGATCATTTTTTTTTTATCAGTGTCATCTAGCTCATCCATACTATTCTGGTTATTAGTTATCTTGTTTCTGGACCCACTGTATGCCAGACCCATATCAAGTCCATCATGGTGATCCTGTGAGTAGCTAATAGGAATAGAAGCTCTGAGAGGTAGAGCAGCTTGTTCAAGATCATTCAGTGAGCACATAACGCAGCTACACCCTAATAGAGCCATCAGGTGAGAGTGGCCTTACCCTGAACCCCCATGAGGGAGTCACAGGCCAGGCTTAATATAGCTGTGACCTTAGAATTGATTCTTCGTGACTCCCCTCAAAAATAGCACCAGCACGGGGTCTCCAAGGGACAAAAATAGTCGGGGCAAAAATAGTCATCACAAAGCATATAAGCTAACTAACAGCAGCAAACAAGCATTTGCTCCATGCCAGGTAATAGGATATTTAAGTTCTATAGCCATCTGTTGAGGTGGGGCTGCCCTCTTATCTTGTTTTATAGTTGAGAAACACAGGTTTAAAGGGTCTGGAGTAACTGGCAGTCATCTATAGATTTCTTCTTAACCCAGACATCTACCATAATGTTTGTATTTTGCTTATGGAAGCAGCATCTAGATGTTTATTTATTCTTATTTCAGACACAATTTGTACAAGTTTATCATGAGCTTTCTAAATCCCCACCAAATTGAAAGATGAGGCAAGTGTACTATTGGCTGGGCTATTCACATTAGAGGGAGAGAGCAACTGAAGCTCAGAGAGTAGTTACAAAGGCAGGCAGAGGAGATGGAAGGAAAGAGTCAGGGCCTGGCCTTGAGCAAGCCACGAAGACTTATGATCCAGTGCTGGAGCGGAGCCTGGAATATAGCAACACTAAATAAAAGAAGTGTCTATAGGCGTGAAAGCATACATGCAGAATGTAAGCAGTTCATGCATGCAGAACTCCATGAGTTAATATGACCTGACTAGGGACTAAACATGAGCATATGGGAACTTTGGAGGGTGTAAAGGCATCACTATGGTGCAAACATGACACTTGGATACACACAGTGATGACCTTAAACAGCTCAGAGAAGGTTCAAGTTCCCCTGAATATCTGGCAGGAAAAGGCATAGATTACAAAATGTGAGGTTTACTGTAAGATGTTTTAGTATTATCTACAAGACCTCACTCTTTCTCATTCACCTTGTGCAAGCTTCTGTGTGTCCCTAGGCTTTTGATTCTCAAGTATGAAATTAGGAGGCTAGATTAGCACCAGGAGAAGCATCTTGGGCCCAGGTTACCCATATGTGTCCCTTCACTAATACTTACAAGGCATAAGACGTTGCCAAGTGGCTTGACACATTGAGCTTCTGTTTCCTCACTTTTAACTCAAGAATAGTAAAGTTGGAGTTTCAGAGGAGGTGCTGATTAAAACATCCCTTATTCTCTTTTAAATCACAAAGGAATGAAGAAATAAAGGAGAAGTAGATGAAATAAAAGATACAGTCTTCATTACTTAAAAAAAAGTCAAGTGGAAAAAGATGGCTTAGTGTAAAAGTCAAGTAGGATTTCTAAGTAAACTCTAGAATTAGGCAGGCTCCCAAGGAGCCCTTTATTTTGCCTTTAAAAAAAAAATGAAGGAAGAAATGGTTTGTGCCTCTGGGTTGAAGGTTCTGATTGTGCAGCTCTGGGCCTGAGCAGAGGAGCTTCCTCTCTCATGCTTGGCAGTTCAAGGTATGGAAGCAAAGGGCTGAAGAGAGAGATGGGTAGGTAACATCTTACCCATCCCCCACGCTAATTAAAAACATCATTAGAAACAGAGTGTTCCCAAGAGCCAGTAAATCACTTATTATTGATTGCTAATTCTTGAATTCACAGGTTTTCCCTTCGGAGTTGTTCACAACATCACTAAGAAGAAAAAAAAAATATGAATAATTTAAAGATGGAGAACTTAAACTTTCCCTAAAAAATCTCTTGCTTTGGGTCAATCAATGCTTTCCAGACAAAATAAACTCTTTTCCATCTTGCCCCACCCTTCCTAATTTTCTCTCTCTCTCTCTCTCTCTCTCTCTCTCTCTCTCTCTCTCTCTCTCTCTCTCACACACACACACACACACACACACACACACACACACGCACATGCATACTAGAAAGAATAACCATCTAGATGTTATGGTGTGCTTCAGACACTCGCCTGTTGATACTGTAAAGCTACTGAGGCTGTTCTCAACCCAAGAGGAAAACAGCATTTTTAGAGGCGTAGGGAAGAAATAGTCAAAACGTCACCACTGTCTGGGTAGCTCTGTGCCTTCCGAGTGTTTTATGTAACATTATTTGCAGAGGATTCATACCCCAAATTAGATGCTTCTCAGAATATCTTGGTGTAATAATTTGGAAGAAAATTTATTTTAATGTATAATGTATGACAATTTAAAGGGGCAGTACACCATTCAAAGAGCTCCTTGGGGTTAAACAAAAAATGACGAGGACTGGGAAGGTGAAGACGTTTTAACTAATTGGGGATGTCAGCTGACCATCAAATTAGGCTCGTACTAGACAGCAAGACAATAGGCTTGCATGGGATACTGGGTGCAGAATCAATTTTGATTGCCTTCATTTGAAAACTTTAATTGGAACCCCTGTTTACTTGAGTCAAATTGTGCATAAAATATCACACAAAAACATTTTAAAAGAGAATTTTAATTATACCACTAAAGAAATGCCCTTGTTCAGTGTTTACTAAACACTTGCCAGAACGAGTTAATTAATAGATGCTTAAATAAGTGAAAGAAAAACAAGGGGGGGGAGAGAGAAAAATCATATTTATCTTTTGTCAAGGTTTGCTGCAGTTGTCACCAGAGTTCCGTTTCCAATTTAACAACTGTCTGTCACAATGCACATGTATAATTACAAACACTGGGATGCCAGAACCCAGCACAGGCCAGGGGAGAGCGCTTCCCCACTGGAAGCCCTTGTTTTAACAACTGCTCAGTGCTACTGTCTGCTCCATGGTTGTCCAGCGAAGCACTTGTCCCTTCATCTTAGTGGTATCCTATCAGAATGCTCAGTTCTTCCTTCCTCAAATAGGTCAGGAATATGACTTTTTAATTCTTTAAAACTATAGGAAAGAATTTTAAATAAAAGGCCATCTAGGTAGAGAAAGAAAAGTTTGGGTGATAGTGAGTTTTAAATTTGTAATTTCAATTCTTTATTTAAAAAAATTAAATTTATATTTATTGGTGTCTAGTAGTGTGGGCATATTGTGAGTAGATGTCAGAGGACAACTTTCAGGAGCTGATTCTCTCCTTCCATCATGTGGGTTCTAGGGATTGAACTCAGATCCTTAGACTTGGCAGCAAGCACTTTTACTAGCTGAGCCATCGTGCCAGCCCCTAATTTTGTTTTAATCTGTTACCTGTTTTTGGCTTTATACTAATCTCTCACTTTGCTTATCTCTAAGCCATTAGAAGGATTAGTACTAGCAAGGAGGTGAGGTCCTATTAAAACACCCAGGGGTACCAATCTTATCTTAGAAACTATGTAAAGTCAGAAGAAGTACTCCAAACTAATTTTTGATCATTTCAGAGAAAGGCATACACTGCATTAATTCTCCCTGTTATTATTAGAAAGATTTACCTCCACACGGCCAGTGTTCCTGTTTCTAAACAGCAAGCATTTGACAAGACCTAAGACCATGAGGGTTCTTTTATTATAAATTATTCTAATGTCAGTTTTGTCCAGAAGCATTTCTGGAATGGCTTTCTGTATCAGGCTTGAGAAATTCTCATGTTGCTGAAACCAATTGCTACATTTCTACAACCCACTGGTTTGCTCGGATCCCATGTGGATTTACTAAACAACACTGACTTGAAATTCTGTTCCAGTTGAGACAGGAGAGCGAGCTTCTGCTAAGCCTCTACTGTAGTATAGACAGACCGTACTGTAGTCTAAATGTTTTGTGGTTCTGCAAAGTTTATACCTAATCCCCAGTGTGACGGTGTTTGAGGTGAGGATCTGGGAGGTAGTTAAGTCATGAGGGCAGAGCTTTCGTGAATGAGGTTAGTACCCAATAAAAGAAATCCCAGATAGCTCCCTAGCCTGCTTCTGCCAGGTGAGGAGGGAGCGAAGAATGTGCAAACCAGCAAGACAGCCCTTACCAGCGGACAGTCCTGCTGGGGTTCACTCCTGGATTTCTAACCTCTAGACCCCTGAGTTATAAATTTCTGCTGTTTATAAGCCACTGAGTTTTTAGCAGTATTGTTAAGGTGGCTGTAGCAGTTCAGGGTACCAAGTAAGTAAACACTCAGCACGTTGTCGCAAACACCGCAAATAAACATTACTCGGGATGACTTTCGAGATCATGGCCTACGAAAAGCTGCCTGAGAACAGTACACGGGGAAGGCTACTTGGAGCTTGATGTAAAGAAGAGAAGGCCATGGTTTCTCAAAAGGCAGCCTCCTCCTCCTCCTCCTCCTCCTCCTCCTCCTCCTCCTCCTCCTCC
>JADRCH010000047.1:8613833-8661684 GCA_019843965.1 Rhynchomys soricoides
CCTCCTCCTCCTCCTCCTCCTCCTCCTCCTCCTCCTCCTCCTCCTCCTCCTTCTTTTTAAAAAAGCAGAAAACTTTCTTATATGACTATTTCACTTATAAAAACAAACCCTATGCCCGGCCCAAAAAGCATGGTTCAAGACCTAAGCCCACCACCAACTTAGATGCTTTTATTAATTTCAGCTGGTAGGGAAAACAGGCTTTCCTAATGTAGTTTCTTTTGGTATAAAATAAGAACCTTGAGTGCCAGCACCTTTGCACACCTACCAATTATAAAATGAGTTTCCTGAATATGAAAACTCAGCCAAGATATAATTTAGCCCTGTAAGCTACTGTCAAACTCAGCTTTGGTTCCACTTGAAACATCCAGTATTATTATTTGATTAGTAATTGTTTAATGGACTCCGGTGAAGCTTTTAGTTTTTTTTCCCACAACACAGTAAAAAGTTTTTGTAAAATGAGCACTTTTTTGCTGACTCAGAACACCCCCCCCATAGGTACCTTTAAAAATGTCTTTAAGAGTCAAGTATTTCTGACACTCTAAACTTAAAAGCTGCTGCATCTCTGTCACTAACGTAGAATTTCTGTCAGGTGACAGTAAATAAAAATCAAGTATCCATGGTCATAAATTCCCATTTCCCATTTTCTTTAGCCACAGCAAAAAAAAAAAAAAAAAAATTCCAATTAATTGAATCACAGCCAACCACAAATAATGCCAGGAGCGCAGTGCTTGGTGCTTCGGGTCATGGGCAATTATTCATTAAGATGCAGAGGATCAGCAGTAAAGACCTATAATGCAGGCTTTGTCCCAAAATCATTTTCTTTTTTGATGGATATTACTAAAGTATCTAGAAATGTAGCTTCAGCTATTTTAGACCGAGAAAATTAGGTACAATCTTTATTTTGCTTGACTTGGAATTTTTGATAAAGTTCTGAAGTGTCATTTTCAAAAATGAAAAGATCCATTCTGGGATACAGAAATTGTGGTACTTTTACACAATGGAATACTACTCAGCTATGAAAACAATGACTTCATGAAATGTGCAGGCAAATGGATGGAACTAGAAAATATCATCCTGAGCGAGGTAACGCAGTCACAAAAGAATGAACATGGTATGTACTCACTGATAAGTATTATTAGCCCAAAAGTTCAGAATACCCAAGAGTCACTTCACAGCAACCACTGGGCTGAGCCTGAGGTCCCAGAAGGAGGAGTTGGAGAAGGGACTGAAGGAGCTGAGGGAGTTGACAGCCCCATGGAGGGAGCAACAGTGTCCACTGGCCTGACCTCTTGATGCTCCTGGAGACTGGATCACCAACCAAAGAATACACAAGGAGGGACCCATGGTGCTGGCCACATATGTGGTAGAGGAGGGTCTTGTTAGCCATCAGGGGTAGGAGAGGTCCTTGGGCCTAAGGGTGTTAGATCCCCCAGTATAGGAGAATGCCAAGGAGGGAAGACAGGAGTAGGTGGGTGTGTGGGTGGGGGAATACCCCCATAGAGGCAAGGGGAGGGAATAGGGAGGTTCCAAAGGGGAGACCTGGAAAGGGGGAGACATTTGAAATGTAAATAAAGTATAAAAAAAAATCCATTCTGGATTTTTACATGCATTTTTTGAAAAAAAAAAAAAAGCACAGGATTTACTTATAAATAAATAGGACCACTTCATGGTTCCTATCTATGTCATCAATACGCCAAGATGCTAATACTGTGGAAAGACTAAGTTCATACACTTGCCTCAATGACTTTGTGGAATTACTGTTTAAATTTCTGTTGTTTTTCTCTGTTTTATGTCCAGTGGGAATATCATCCAAGCAGGGATCTCAGTATTATGAATGATTTCATAGTAAGAACTCATAGGACAAGAGCTACAGAGCCTCCCATTTCCTACCCACCTACTTGCCTTCACAGTTAACATCTGAACTTGTCAGAAGGTATAGAAACCCACGTGTGCCCCTGTTCACATGTTTTCAGTGTCTTGTCTTAATTCCAGTTCCTGTGTGGTCCAGACTGCCTAGGAGGTGATGGTTGCAGAGAGGAAGTGATATTTGCCTTGAAAATGCTTTGGTTCTTCCTGTCACCTGGCCTGGTGTCTGTGATGCTTCCCAGGACAGGATGGAATGTGAGAACATTCAACTCTGCCCAGGAAACCAAGTACAAAATATCTCCATTGGGTTTCCAAATAGTAGGTGTTTCTTTTAGTTTCAATCATTGACCATCACCCTGCATTGTACACTGACCCTACATATCAGGAAAGGAGACCTGGATGGAGACTTGAAGATAATGTTTTACTCCTCCTGAAGTTGGTGGCTTGTGGTATGGGGGTACTCTCACTATAGATGCTACGGCCTTTCTCCTGGTGAATATTGCCAAAACTCAGTTGACAGCAGTTGATCTGAAAGGCTTGAGGTCTCTACAAGGTGCTGGGGCAGCCGTTCAAGGAGCTGACAGGTTTTCTGCTGGGAGTGCCTGCCGTCACTACAGATGTCTGAGGATGTACAGGCTGAAGAGTCCCTTCTCCAGTCTCGACTGAGCCATCTAGCCCACCTTGGCGCTCCTCTGCACACTGTATCATTAGGTTGAGTGTTCTGCTGGTCCAGTGCCAGCAACTTTTGCTTGGGATGGGCACTTTGACACTGAGAGTCCTTTGAAGGCAGAACTGGTGGGCCTGACAGCTCTTACCATCCCAGCTGCGTTCTTGGGATGAAGGCAGGAAGGGAGCCAAAGTATGGTAGCCTACTCCTAGGATGGGTGCTATTGACACCCAACTCATAAATGTCAGAGGAGGGATGGGGATTACTCTCTTTGGCACAGCCTGAGTACACTGGAATATCGTTGTCAAGGGGGCCTGGCTCATGCACCTGCCATAGGGATCCCAGTAACCAAGGGGATATGCAGAATGGAAGAAAACTGGGATAAGGGACTGGTTCTGCTAAAATCTGGAGAGAAATGAAATGAAGGGGAAGGAGCTGTTCGGAGCCGTGCATTGGCTTCTTTGTTAAAGTGCAGATGATTTGTCAAGTTGGACCTCTTGTCAAGGGACTCACGACTTCACCTATGTTCTGGTGTATGTGTCAGGATCTTTTAAAAATCATGAGGCCTACTTATTTAGGCATTTCTTCCCTGGTGGAATTCCAGGGAACTCATTCTTCGTGAATGTCTGAATGAAGTTTTTGACTCAATGATTAACACTCACTTTCTCTGTCTTTGGGGTAATTATGGAGTCCAAGGCTGAGAAAGCTCCTGTCTCCAGTTCTTCTTAGAAGCAAGAGGACCCCATTTCACTCCAAGTTGTGGTCTTTGATATTGAAAGCAAATCTGTATTCTTTACCTTGGACTGCTGACCTCTGTGGCCAGTCTTTCTCTGGGGTTCTGTCTCAAAGAAGCGGGTCACTCTTTAGGATTGGGTTCAATATAATGTTAATTGATTGGAATTTTCCTGCCAGACAGAAATTTTAGTGCTCTTTCCATTCGAGCAAGAAGTGTGGCTTCCGTAGAGACTGCTGGCCAAGTGGGCAGCCTAGGGAAGCACAGGACCCTCAGGTCTTATTACGGGTCTCTCTTGTCTTACAACCTTCCAGCGTTAGCCCTTTGTTCATTATCTAAGACCCCAAAAGAGTCAGAGGAAACTAGAAGGTTTAAAGAACAGAAATAAAGGCTGCAAAACACTGTTATCAGGGAATGATCCAGCCATTGTACACATGATCTCGGCAGCTGTGGCTGCCTGTTTGTGCCTGCATCAGACTAAGAAGTCAATAGCCAATAATAGATGAGGGAGAAGCTCACGGGACCCGCTCTTCCTTGACGAACTACTGGCAACTGATAGATTCCACAGGAGGGCCAGCCCTTGCCTGCATTTGTGGCCACACAGAAGATCCCTCCAAAGGCTGGTTCCAAACCTGTGGTCACACAGAGGATCCTGGTCATAACTAATGTGTCACAAAACAAATGAACAAACAAAACCACGCACGCAAGAGTGTGGTGAAGAGGCGTGTGGCGGGAGAATGAGAGGGGTGGTGAGAGATGGAGGAGATGGGGGAGATAGAGCGTGCTAAATACACGCATGACGTTACCACAGAACAAGTGTGCGTGCGTCTGCGTGCGTGCATGTGTATGCATGTGCGAGACAGCATGCATCATGTACAACATGGCATTTTGATGTACCTGATAAATAAGCACATTATAGGATGGTTAAGTCTAGAAAATGAACATACATATCACCTCACATAATTAGCATTTTTTTTTTAAAAATAAGTTTTGAAAATGATTTTAATATTTTAGGGCATAACCTCTCTTTAGTATTTCTTTAAAGGGTCCCTAATTCAGGGGTTCCCATTAGGGGGTAGCAGGAAGGCTAAGGTCATTTTGAAATGGTTAGGCCCACCAAACATAAAATCCGTGAACTATGACAGCCCTATTTTAGAAATTTTCTACAAATTACCTGCCATGGGGCCAAGAGAAACTCTTTTCAGGACAGGATCTATGATTTTTTTTTATCATATCTGGATGACCAGGCAGCATTGCGCGTGCACGCTGTGACTGTGGGAAAGTTCTGGAATGGAGATATTTCCTTGCGTTGTTTCATAGCAGTTGAGTTCAAACAAGCCAAATTCCGAGAAAAAGATCAGTACAACTTGTTAGCCTCCAATTTATCATCCACCTCTACAAGATTTAATGGCAGTGTTAACCTGGAGTCTCAAGAATAATTATAGTCTAAAACAAGCCCTTAAAGGAAAGAGATGAAAAAGCGCCGTGCAGAGAGGAGGCTGTCACGAAGCAGCAACAGCACAAACGAGGCGACTTTCATCATGTTGAGCTAAGTCGTCTGCTGTGGGTTTCATTTTTAAATTAAGGTGCCTCGTAAGGTTGAAAATAAAATATGTATGATTAGCAGGAAATACGTTGGCTCAGAATCGTTGGAAACGAGTGGGAACGGACAGGGAGGTGTTCCTCCCCCCCAAAAGTCATTAATGGCTTTAGTCCACAGAAGTTATATCAAATACGTACTTTGAAAGACTGCTTTGAGGTCTGCTTTTAATTGAACAGTTAAATATCGTATTCATGCCAATGAATCCTTTTTCTTGTTTTAATATCATTAGGAAGAAAGCTTTCTTGGCCAGAGTGAATATTTTAATTGCTTAAAAGAAAAAATATAACACACACATTTAATAAAAGCCTTTAAAACAGATTTCTTATGTTGGCTTAGGCACCTTAGTTTATATGATAGGCTTTTAGTGTTTAAAACTAAATTACAGTGAACTATATGGGAAAGAAATCTCTAGAATATTTTAACAAATAAGTAACCTCTCACAATTCTTTGTTGTTTAGCCCCCCCTCCTTTTTTTGTAGAATCTGCAGAGTAGTTTTTACAGCCACTCTTTAGTTTGATGATTCAATTAGAATAAGCCACACTCTGTATAATTCCGACAAACTGTTTAGAACAAGATCCTGGGTGTCACAGAACTTTGCTCATCAATTTGACATTAGTGCTTTGAATTTGCTGCCTTTAAATGCTCTTACTAACAAAAATATTTGTTTTAATTTAAAGTGAAATTAAAAGGTTTGGTGTGTGTATTTGAGTTTTTTAAAAATACAGTGAAATGCCACTATTTATAGCTTAACAGATTGCTGTCTGCATGACCAGCATTTTTCTAGTGCTTAGAACGGAAAAGAAATCACACCAGCATTTCATCTATTTGATAAGAGACTGTCGTTGCTCCTGTGAACACGAGGACACCAGCTGCAGCATTCTTGACTGCCTTCTCATCCACGACTGTTCTCCTGGGAGAGAGTAAACCAGTATGTCACTGGACAGAAGCAGGTGAAGGTTCCGGTTAAGAGAATGTGCTATGGACAAGCCAGGCACGGGTGGGCATTTTTAGTGTGTGGCTTTGCATCTGTCGTTAACCCTTTGAAGTTTCAGGATTTTCACTTGACTGGTGGTGATCCTGTTTCTGTGTTATATATTAATATGGAGTCAAAATGACAAAGGAGACACAACATTGATACACAGTAGCTGTGAAGTAGATGACAAAGTAGACAGAAGAGTTGATACACAGTAGCTATTAGCTGGTCCTTATTTTTTTTTTTAAACTTTTGGTCCTTATTAGCTTTTGAATTTTGTATTAGCCAGAGCCAACTGCATGGTTATATTGAGTGAAGATACCAAGGAGATACAACAGCAGAATGTAAAATATGAAATTTTCAAAGAATTCAAATTTAGTGCAAGCACCTGTGCATATTTTGCATTAAACTCAGTGCAATAACTAAATTATTTTATACTCAGATCATCCCTACTTGTCAAGTTTTCTTGTATGTTCAGTGTTACCTTTAACAGTGTGGCTTTGCCTGGATTCTGGCTCAATGTTGTGATAAAGACAACTCAGACCTCCATAAACTGAGGGGGAGAGTGCTGACTCAGCACATCAAAGGACCTGGGTTCAAATCCTCAGCATCTCCTGTGATCCCAACAGAAAGTTCAGGAGTCCCGAGGCTACAAGTTAGAGCTTACAGCTTTGTGGATAGACTGTGGTTATAGCACACCAAAGAACCTGGGTTTGGTTCCCCAGGACCTTCTAAACTAGGGTGGTAGCACAGAAGCCTGTGATCACAGCAGGAGGACCAGAAATTCAATATCATCCTCCTGTCTAATATTAGCATCTGGTTTATCTAGACTACATAAAACCCTGTTTCAAATCCACCATCATAGCAGAAGACTTAGATCTCTGTTGGCTCATCTAGCTTTCCAAAAGCCTTTGAGGTTCAGTGGAGAAACATTGTCTAATGATCTGACTGCTCCCACCTCATTCCAAACTGAACTGTAGTCAGAGTAGGTTTTCATTTACAGATAAATGACGTCATTTGTGTTTCCATGTTAACTGGGTGAGAAATGGACTGCAGCCAGATGGAGGTGGGGGAGGGAGAGGCCGTCAGAAAAGGGCAAACGCTGATATTAAATAGTGAAGCATATGCACACTGGTTTGCAGCATCCTTACTTTGTAGTCCACTGAGAAAACATTACAGTAGCCTTACAGTCAGGGAGATTTCACTTTAGAACAGTGGTGTATGCTCTATAGAGATCAGAGCTCATCTTAGGGCTCTGGGAAATGTGCAGATGGGTAAAATTAAGTGAGACAGAAGACACAAGCATGGTTTTGGTAAGCTGGTTATATAGTGAACAGGGTTTTTAGGTGAGGCAGCATTTCCTATTAATAAAAATCCAGGAGCATGGGAAGATGGCCCAGCAGGTAAAAATGCTTGCTAGTTAGTCTGGTGACCTGAGTTTGATCCCTGGAACCCACCCAAAGGTGGAAAGAGAGAATTAATTTTACAAAGCTGTCCTCTGATCTCCATATGTACACAGTGGTATACACGTACACACACACACACACACACACACACACACAGAGAGAGAGAGAGAGAGAGAGAGAGAGAGAGAGACTATAATAAAAGACAGTGGTGGTCTGGATCACTTTTAAACTTTTTGCTACCCTGATGGGTTAAATAACGATTTCACTTAAAACTCAGAATCCGATAGCTGCCTCTGCCAGCCAGCAGCCTTCCTGACCCCTGTGTGCTCTAAGGAGATCACAGTGAGAGGATGGTGCCTTGTTACCTTTCATATCTAAAATGTCTGGTAAAGTGTCTGGGAGAGAGGCAGAGAGAAAGTGGGGGGAGAAAGGGAGACTAGGAGAAGGGAAATAACCCAGTCAAAGCTGTTGATCCATTTCGAGTAGGAAAAGGACCGAAATAGAATGGCACTTATTTTCCATAGCCAGTAAAAATTTACTGGAAGTAATATTTATTTATTACTGGATAAATAATTAATATTATTCCTGGATCATAAGAGTTAGTCATTCTTCATTCATAGTTGGGCTACAGTATCAGTTCAGTAATTAGGCTATGTCAGGTATAGCTGGGATCACATCTAAACTCTGCCCTCTTAGAAAGGAGGGTAAAGCCTTGGCAACACCAAGCCTGCCAAAAGAATTTCCTTACTAATCTCATCTCAGAATCCCCAACTGTGCCTCTTTTTTATGCTTTTGACTTGGGGGGTTAGAGCCCTCATTCCATTCATGAATTCTGATACAATGAGACCATCCGTCCATATCTGCTAAGCCTGTTTCAGTGGAATCTGCAGTTAGTTATACACAAATCTGATTTAACTGAGTCCAGAGAAATAACCTAATTCTACATAGTAAAAGGAAAACCTTACAGGTGTCAGTAGCATGTTTAGCGTCTCTGTGCTGGTAATCCAGCACTTATGGCTACAGTTGACCATAAAACAAGTCAGCACAAAATCAGTCTGAAATGTCATAAAAAGAAATGAGCTTTAAAAGCGTGTGAAATTCACATTGGGAACTTTTTCTTTAAAAGTACCATTTATAGGCTTGGTGGCTAGAATTGAGACCGGGAGCCACTGTTTCCTGTGATAATCCTTGACTGGGTAGCAGGGTGGGAAGAAAGCTTTAAAGACACGGGCAGCATGGCTCCCTGTTTGAGCAGGAACTGTGTTTACCTCTGGGATCCAGCAGGTCTAGATGTGTCTGGCAGACTCTTGGGGATGGCCTGCCCAAATTGTCTGAGCCTGTGACACTATGATGCCTCTCAGGAGAGAATCATCCTCAGGGGGGAAGCGGGCAAGCTTGAAAGAGGAAAGAAGCCTCAGCCATCCTAAGGGAAGGACAGTTAAGCACAGCATGGTGCTGCTGTTTGGATCTGTCCCTCCTGAGACTCAGGTGCCAGTCCGAGAGAGGGGGAGGGTGCAAGTATGAACTGCCAGAGCTATTTTTCACTAAATTATTTGGAGACACTGAAGTTTCAGATGACCTGAATACCTGACAGTCCAATTTTTCATTGTATTTTCCTTGCTGGCAAAAGCAGCCCTCACTGGTGAGATGCATGTGACCTCAGTCGGAGAGGGTCTCACTACCTCCGTGGATGTAGTCACTTTGCAAGGGTGGTGCTGGTTATCCTTGTGTCCCCATGTCACCAACTCTCATTGCCACTGGGTCTGTATTTAGGGGCAGACCCCCACAGCCACATGGGGATGAATATCATCAGGCCTAAGAGTATAAATCACTTACACTAAAGAATTGCAAGCTTAAGGAATGTATACAAAGGATTCAAAGACTTATGCCAGGCAGAGGGAAGAAAAGTTTAGATGGAGCACATGGGTACTTCCCACCTAACCTTAACTTCTTTGACTAGGATGATTGACTGAAAAGTATCCATAGCAGTGGTCCACGGTGAACTGAAAGCCTAGATATTCACAGTAAAAGGAATCTAAAGACTTTGCTGTATAGAAAATGTAAGTGCACTTACCTTTTTTTTTTCTGTTCACTTACCCTCACTAGTCTTTTTTTAGATGCCCTAGGGAATCAATTTATATGTATATGTATATCTATATCTCATATCAGCATCCTTGAAAAGTGCTAAAGATTTGTTGCTGGAAGGCTAATGATGGTTATGGAAATCACGCTAATGAAATGAGTTTAGTTGCCTTAAAGACTGCATACAACAAGATGGCGGAGACAAGGTGTACATGTGATCTCAAGAGGCCAAAGGCATCATAACAAGTACCCAAGCCACAATCATGCTCAAAAAGAGGCTACCTCATGAGAATTCTAGAACTTAAGAAATCTACTAAGTTTCTATTTAACCTGAAACAATAAAACCTTACAAATTTGGTGAAGTACTAAGTAAGTACTAACTAGTTTTAAGACTCAAGTCTGAACTAGTTTTAATTAACTTGAGTTTTAAGACTCAAGATAGTTCCTAGAAAGTGAGCTTGGGTGCCCACCAACACATGAATTGATAAATAAAATAAATATACAGAGAAATATTATTCAGAATGAAATTCCATCATATGAAAAATAAATAAATAAATAAATAAATAAATAAATAAATAAATAAAATGGAGTCTTCACACTAAGTAAAATCAGCCAGACACAGAAAGCAATTCTGTATTTTAATTAGGGCTTGGGAGGTGTCTATTTAAGCAGAGAATGCACTGGTGATCATATTCAAATATGGCATAGATTGGCTCTTAAACCCAAAGATACTATCATTCTTTGGGGAGGACTTGGAAGGAACTTAGATACCAGTCATTTCTATCAACTCTTTCTTCCTGAAATAGACACTAGTCCTGGATACAGACAGCACCTTCCATACATGCCACGATTCTGACAGTATCCCATGCTTGAGCTTAGATGGCCAGAGTCACTGCTAAATGTCCATGGGATTAACTTATGTCTACCATCTATCCTGTTAAAGCCTGGGGCTCTGAACAAAAATGGATTGGCCTGTTGTGAATCGAGAGCCAATAGCTGTTGCAAGATGGAATTGGGAAGCTGTGTTACTGTCCTACACAATGTTTTGATCTAGAGAATAACATGGGGTGCAGTTTTCCTATAGGGATTCATGGGTAGAATGTCACCTCTTATTATGTCCAGGTATCATATGTAAGTGATTTATCCCTCAGTTCCACAAATTTGGGCTTTGCTGGCTTAACTATCTCTGTAAGCAAAGGAAAATGGCTTCTACAGGGAGATATAATACCAGGCCCATTTAATTAAGTGTTGAGAGTGTGACTGTTGTGAATCACAAGTCAATATGTCATGGATTGTGGGATGACTGATCATTCATTTATAAGCATCGAGGGAAAATAAGGTGGGTGACTAGGAAAATGGAGTAGGGGGTCTGAGGGAACCTCTAAGATGACACTTCATGCTGCACATAAGGTGTTGGAGTTGAGTCACTCCATGACAATGACTGCACTAGTCACTGAACTACCCTGTCTTCACCGTCTGGGCACTTAGCCAAACTAAAATTCTTAGTCTGCTTTGCAGCTAGGTCTGTTAATGAGCTGCAAGGGATGCATTTATGATACCTCCTCTGGTGGCTTGAGTAAGAATGACCCCCATCAGCTCATATGTTTACATTCTACGTCA
This sequence comes from Rhynchomys soricoides, assembly GCA_019843965.1. Classification (NCBI taxonomy): domain Eukaryota; kingdom Metazoa; phylum Chordata; class Mammalia; order Rodentia; family Muridae; genus Rhynchomys; species Rhynchomys soricoides. Next base: position 8,624,785 of record JADRCH010000047.1, read on the forward strand.
GCAGGGAGTAGAGCTCTTTGATTAGATCATAAGGCATAGGTGTGGCCTTACTTGAGTAGGTATGGCCTTTTGGAGGAAGTATGTCACTGGGAGTCGGCTTTGAGGTTTCAAAAGCCCATGTTAGGTCCTGTTCTCTCCCTTTCTCTGCTTGTGGATCAGGATGTAAAACTCTCAGCTACTGTTCCAGTACAATTCGTGCTGTCATGGCCCCACCATGATGATGGTGGATTAAGCCTCTGAAACTGTAAGCAAGCCCTCAATTATATGCTTTCTTTTATAAGAATTGCCTTGGTTATGGTGATGTCTCTTGGCAGTAACAGAACAGTGATCAAGATACCTCCTCACAGCCCTCCCATGCCATCCTTTGCAGTCTTTTCCTCAGAGGCCAGAGGTTAGAAACTCATGGCTAAGGAGAAGGAGATAGCTATAGGACAGAAGAATCAGGTTTCTGAGTTTCATTTGCATCTGGCCAAAGGCAGAGTTTTGGATTATTCTTAAAGATAAACTTGAGGTGGATCAAACCACTCTAATTCAAATTTCCCTAAAAGCCATCACCCTCTAACTATAAACATTATGAAAGTATAGTTTCCCTGTGGGTTGATGGACCAGTTCTGGAGAGCACCTGGCCATGGTCATTACGCATGAATTCAGTGTGGAAAAGATGATCCAAGTAGCCAGAGACCACAAGGATACACCAAGGTGGGGGTGGAGGGAGAGGTGGGGTGGATGCATCATTCTAAGAAGCTGTGTGAGTGGGTGGCTCCTACACACCTGAACCTCATACTTTGTTCACATGTGAACCAGTGCTTGGATTCACAGCTCTAGCCAGTGGTGGTGGCTTAGAAGTCACCACACTGAGAACAAGGGACACTTGTGTTCTCTGTTCCCCTATTCTCAGCACCTGGTACAGTCTTAGGAATAAAGGCTACAGAAAAGAGGAGGGGGAGAACCCTTCTCCCCATCCATGTCCCTTGAGCTGGTAAAGGCCAAGGATTCAAAAGAGCCTTGGATCAGAGGTGAATTGGGATTTCCAACTGCTCAGAGCCAGACTGGACATTAAAAGCATCAAAGCAACTAGAAAGCTAAAGAATTTACTCCAAACGTGATTTATAGGGTACACAGGAAGTATGGGAGAAAGCACAAAAGAACATGCTTCCCTCTTTAACTCCATCACACACAACTGAGAGCTGCTGTCCCGCACCCCTTCATGTCCGTTGTGTTCTGCGTTGCCATATTAGCACGGGGAGTAACTGGGACCGGGTTCTGGCATAGTGTTCCGGACTTTAGGAAACATGAATTCATACCAGGAAATGAGCGCTACTGTCTTTCTTGCAGTTGGTGGGTAGAGAAAATGAGTATTTCAGAAGAGAGAATGCATTTTTGATAAGGTGACCCACTGCTCTCGGGATATCAGGTGACAGTGTCACTCATCACCGTGTATCCATCTCTAGGAAGGATCTAAATGACCATTGCTACAGTGCCATCTCTAAGAGAAGTTCAAGGTTCTCCCAGCACGAGGGTGGTCCCTCACGTCTCTGCAGGAGCCCAGGCATCTGGTGGGGTGCAATTGCTTTCTCCTCTTCCTCTCACTGGGAAGACATGACTATGCAAGGCTAGTATGCCCTTGCATTCCACAGGACTCTTAATCCCATGGGGGTGCTAATAGAGACTGTGAACAATAGGAGTGGGGAACCATTATGGTCCAATAGTGGATAAATCTGTATCAGAAGAAGAATCATTTTTTTTAAAACCTCCACTCGCTAAGCCTTTAATATGCTAAAGCTTGTGGCAGATCTCACAACAGTGATGCAGAGAGCAGACCTTTACATACTTCTAAGTCCAGGGACTTTCTTTTTTACCCTCGATTGCCCCGAGGAGTGAGTGTTCGTTCATCAGCCCGCACTTTGAGACCTGCTGGCCCAATTCATTCCTCCCTTTGCAGAGAAATTCACAGATAATGAATTGGTGTGAATAAAAAGACAGCGACAGTGAGATCCTGTTCATTCATCTAAAAGACCATTTGAAGAATTGTCTCTGTTAAAATTATGTGCCTTTCTTCCCTTGGACTAGAGATACAAGCCAGAGAGCATCCCTTGATAAAGCTAAGGCTGAAGAGAGTCGAAGCACTTTTCATCCAGTGCCGAAGAGCTGTAGACTCCTCTGTGGTGCTTCTAATATAAAACCTCAGTGCAAGGAGCTTTTAAATGAATGCTGTGCAGTTGCCTTGTCAGATTCTTCACTTTCCTTGCTTGCCCCACCAGACACCTGCCCATGAGGCTAAGAGAAGGGCCTGAAAGTCACGTGTTCTGTAATAGGCATGCCAACCCCTCAATTCACCATGATTTTAAAGTTGGTTTTTATCTACCATTCATTTGTAAATATGTGCTCGTATGTTTGCCCAGAAGTGATCTATTTATATAATTCCATATTTTTATATCAAGCCCTTTAACAAGCTAAATTTTATTTTTTAAATGTTTCTGAGCATAAATGAAGACACGGACTACTGAAATAGCACAGACTCTGGATTTGGTAATAAGCTAAAGTGTGCAAGTAATAACCAAACCGTTTCCCATGACTTGTAAAATGAGTCTGAACTTGGAGGTAAGAAATCTACTTTCCCTCTCTTCTGCGTCTTAATAAAGTTCTGTGGCCATTGGCAGGTTTCTTCATTCTCCAGGCCTCAGTTTCTTCAGCTATAAAATAAATGGCTGGGATGATCTCCTTGAGGGGCCTTTCAAGCTATAAAAGTCTGTGCTTCTCATTCTCTTTCTTTTCAAATTTCCACATTTAGCAGATTTCAATATATATCTATCATTGTGATGCCCTGCAGAGGAATGGTTATGATTTCCTGAACTGCACATCTGTGGCACACAGAAATAGATGACCTAACAGCCCCATTATTTTATAAAAGATTAGCAAACATCGTTCTAGCTACTGGTCAAAACTGTATTTGGGCATTTGGCTACTTAAGTGTGTCATTTCCCTCCCTTACACCTAAATACATAAATACATAGCACAGACCTCAGACTACCCTTTAACTTACTGACTGTATTACAGTGCAGTTAAGCACAAGGTCAGAAAAAAAGGTTGTATGCATGTAACATAGAGAGAGGCCAAATTATCAGAGCTGTGCTAGCCATTGGCTTTATGTGCCCACCGAGAACATGAGCATAAAATGCACACCAGATCTGAAAATCCATAAAAAGACCAAAATATCTCATTAGTAATTCCTAGTGGTAAAAATGCTGGTAGCATGTGGAAGGAATTTGTATATGTTGAGTTAAATAAAACATATTATTAAAATTAATATTGGTAGTTTCTTTTGCTTTCTAACACGGCTGCTAGAAAATGTATAATTATATCTACGATATTGTGTTTCTTGAGGGCAGTACTCTTACAATAAAGGAGTTTGTAGAAATAGGGAAAGTAGATTGTTAGGTATTTCACTGTATCCCAATTTATTCTAAATAAATCCAATCAATGTGAGTAATGTCTAACTTTTAAGTCCTGGCTCAAATTTTTATATTAGTTTTCTCTCAATTACAGTGTGTGCATGTGTGTGTGTGTGTGTGTGTGTGTGTGTGTGTGTGTATGTGTGTAATTGCCAGGCAAGTGTGCCATAAAATAGAAAATTAAAATCAGGATGATCAACCCCAGACAGGACCTTATGATAGATAAGTATCCAGGGGTCTCAGCTCCTATTTTATTTTTATTTAATTTTACATAGAACCAACATGAAAATTCTATATTGAACAAGTATAAATAATTAGCTTCCCAGATAAATTTTAAAGCTCATTAATCTTTCCATCTTTTCTTTTTCTTCCTTCCTTCCTTTCTTCCCCCTTTGAGATAAAATCTTGCTACATCCCTCTGGTGGGACTAGTACTTCCATGTGGTCTAGGCTAGTTTTGAACTTGTGCCAGCTCTCTTGCATCAGCCTCCTAAGTGCTGGAATTGCAGACATGTGCCACCATTCCTAGCTTATTTGTTGCATATAATGTAAATATTTGAAAGCAATACTGTTGGAGGAATAACGTTTAGCAAAACAAAGAGGAAGGAGTAGTGCTGCTGGTTTTGTTCAACTACACATGCTTCAGTTCTGCAAGCCAGAGGCCTAACATCGGTGGATGGAAACTTCAGGGTCATATGCAAATATTTAAAAACCTCTTCTTTATATCTAGTTTTACTTTTTAATTTATGGTTCTCACAGTCTTTAAGGCCAAAGCAGATTCCTAATTTCTTACTGCTGTGTTTTCTGTAGCTGTCTTGAATGACAACAATATAAACAAGGAAATGGCCAACTTAAAAGACAGTTCATCCTGTGCACTTCTAAGGGGACAGACGAACCGAAAGAGCTCAACTAGGGCTTGCAGTGAAGGTTTGCGAAGCGCGGGGAGTGAAGGCCCCTCACAGGCTTGCCCGTCCTATCTTTGAAACAGGACTTTACAACAGGTACACATCAGTTCTCAGCCCTAGAGCACTGGGCCCTGTTTTTAAGCTTCAAAACGTTCTCCCATTTGGATGGTTTTCAACTGCCATTGCCTGACAATTATATCCAAAACACACACACAAACAAACAACAACAACAACAAAACCCTTGAGTAAAGTTTAGAAAATACAAGAAATTAATGTTATCTAGGAATAACCAAGCACAAAACCACAAGAACGTAAGCCTTAACGCCTAAGTGCTCACCCTTCTCTGTCCACATTTCCAGTGTGTCTAAGGAAGGAAATACCATTCACTCAGCGTGGTCTGCGCACTAGCAATTACAGAAGCAGTCAGGAGACCTCTGGATGCTAAACGATCACATAGTCTTGTCTAGGGTTGAGCATTATGCTTTCCACTGGATGAAGCAGACACCAAGACTCCTCCGCAGCTCCAAGAAGCTGAATAGGCGGCCCACACAGCTGTATGGTGAGTGTACGAGGGTCAGAAATGGATTTTGTATCTTCAGCCGAGAAGCTCACTTGGCCCCCCGCTGTGTCTCCCGTTTGGTCTTCCAGAAGAAAACTTGAGAGGAAGAATATGGTAGAGCAACAGAGAACTGTGGATGGGAAACCAATTTCACACACAAAGGAATCTTGTGGGGGCTAAGGTCAAGTCTATTCTCTTCTCTCTGCGTCAAAACGGAAAAGTCAAGTTTTAATCATGAGGGTAAGATTACCCAGGAGCTACCCTCTCAAAAATGCTGACTTGAGGGTTGGAGATTAAGCATGGAGAGGCTCTCGGATTTATTACTGCTTGTAAAGAATTATCCCCCTCTTGTTCAGACACAAAGGACTAGAATCTCCTTGCATCGAATCTACCCCAAGCCAATGTAAGGTATGATAGCTCTGGACAATAAATACATAACAATAGAGAACATGGTTCAAAATACACGCCTTCTAATCTAATGCGTTCCTGGCTGGTGGGAAATCATTAGGCTCACACCAACTTCTGACATCTCCATCCATTAGGGGGCGCCGATTTGTTCAGGTTCTTCAGCATCTTTAAGGACCACAGAGGGCTCCTTCAGGCTTTGTGATAGCGTGGATCTTATACTCTGTGCCTGATATATCCCTCTCTAGGTAACTTATCTCTGGTGGCTAACTATTTATTAGACATCATCCCTTATGCTTGCCTGTCTTGTTCAGCTATCTTAAATCCTCCCTGGAACATGGCAAAGCTTTAAATAAACAAACTGAGTTCATTCATTCTTAAACTCACTCCCTTCCGAAAGCCATTCTCCCCCTCCTGCACGTTAAAAAAATGTAAGACAGCTAAACGGCAATGTTTTCTTAAATGTACAAATCTATGTGGATTTCCTACTGAAAGGAGATAAATTTTGCTCTTTGCCATCTTATCAGCATGATTCCACAGTATTCCCCAAACATCACAAATCACATCAAATAAGGCACTAACTGGGATGAAAGATACTCTGAGGAGAAGCAGTGTGCAGGGACCTACTCTCCATTCAGATGTTAGGCACACATATTGACATTAAGTTCCTTCACAAGGGAGCTGAGTTTTAAAAATTTTGCTGATCAAAGCAGGTTCAGAGCCAGCACACTCAAATTCAGCTAGGGGACAAAAGACAGAGAGCTGGAAGATAGAGGTGAGTTGGGGTGGGGAATCCCTCTAGGCCAGTGGTTCTCAACCTTCCTGATGCTACTGACCTTTTAATACAGTTAGTTCCTCATGATGTGGTGACTCCCAACCATAAAATTATTTTTGCTGCAATTCATAACTGTAATTTTGCCACTGTCTTGGGTGGTAACGTAAGTATGTGATGTGCAAGATATCTGACATGCGTCCTCCAAGGGGGTCGCGACCCAGAGGTTGAGAATCAAGGCTCTGAGTGGAACCTTTCTTTCTGTCCTCTCTAGTGTTCCGGTAGATTGACGCAGGAGTACCAGCAAAGAAAGGCTATTGGCTAACGGTATATGTGGCAGGGGGGCATGTGGTAATGAAGACAGCCCGGGTTTGCGATGTGGCTTTCCCCAGGAAGGGCTGTGTCTCTGAGAACCTGGTAGATCACATAGAAATGTGCCTCGTGTTTCCTTCACATTGCCTACATCCATATTGTGTTCCTGTCACTTCTTAATTCGGGGATTATTTTATGATACTTTAATGGGTCATTATAAGCTACAACTGAAATAAAGTTGAGTGATTGGTTTCGGTGAAAGACACCTTGATTGAGGCAGTTATTAGTAAACGGCGAAGTACAATGGCGATAATGGGAGGGAACACACTCATTATTTAGTGATGTCTTCAGATTTCCCCATTAATTTTCCCGTGATTAAACAAAAATTACTTACATTTAGCCAACTGAATATACTCAGTAACAATCACTTGTCAAAGTATAAAATTGCTATTTACACGTAATCCATTAATAAAAATTTATACTTCATAATAACTTGTTACATATTTGCAGACATCTGGTTCTTATTTTAAAAAGCTGATAAATGTTTTTTTTTTTAAATCACTCACAAAAAATGGCAAAAGGAGTAAATTCCTAGCAATTAAAAGCAAATAAAAATGTAAATATCAGTCACATCAGTCATGTTAGTACAAATAATAGGCATAAATTAATATAAATAAGTCAACCAATGTCTCAAAATGCCTATAATTCCCTGTTGATCAACAGAACACAAAAAACTGCAAAAGTTATTTTATAATAAATTTGAATTTCAGAATTTTCTTGATTCATATTCTAAAAGTGACAAAAGTATTGCTTCTTGCATGCATTAAAATATATTCTGTTTTTGACCTTTCGTTTGAGTTTAAAAAAAAAAAAACTAGAAAAGGCATTTGAAAATGAGTTTGTCTTTCATTTGTTCCTTTAAAAGAAGAAATTATTCATGTAGTTTTCATTGCTATAAATAGATTACTCATTTGGGGCTTGTGTCCTTAAAATAAGGGTTTATGCAGTCATCCGTGCATAAGCTTTGCTGTCTACCAGCCCCACTTAGTCTGGTGGCAGAGAAATTAGATAAGTAGTTAGTTTTCACTGTCATTAAGATACTGGAGACATGGGGCTGGAGAGATGGCTCCTCGGCTGCTTTTCCAGAGGACCCAGGTTCAATTTCCAGCACATACATGGCAGTTCACAGCTGCTTGTATCTTCTGTTCTAGGGGATCTGACAGCCTCACACAGGCATACATGCAGACAAAACACCACTGCATGTAAAAATAAAAGCCTAATTTAAAAAAAATACTGGAGACAGATGAGGAAGAGGAATAGAATCAAATGGCAGAAGCCGTGTCCTGACTATGGCAGTCAGAAGTGCCTTACAAATACAGGGCCACAGAGAAGGCTTCCTGCCACAGGCCTAGCCTCCCGTTGCCAACACTAAAGATTGATGGCCTCACACTGCACATTTGTGGGTAATTGACACTAGAGTTCAAGATGCTTGAGATAGGCGAAAAGAGCAAGTTCATAACTTTTTAAAGTAGGTCCGATACATAAGAGTAAATAAACGTATGCAGATTTACACACACAAGTGTCTGTATGCACACAGGCACATACAATTCTGTGTCCTTACATCATTTGAGTCAATCACTATTATAATGACAGAGACCTTGGAAAAAAGACCTGTATCCTAGAAGACAGAATTATATTCTCTCTAGTTATATGCATGAGAAGGAGGGCATTACACATACAGTGTAGTGTAGTGTGTGTGTATGTGTGTGTGTGTGTGTGTGTGTTAACAGACATGAATGGTCAGGGATTGCTGTGAGAACTCAGGAGTGCAGTCAGGATGGGTCTCCCCATCTACATTCCCCTTTCTTCCTGGTCTCTAGAATTCTGCATGACACGCCTTAGGAAAACAGCATCTAGTTACTTGTAACTTTCTTTAAGTGTCATTCTCCTGGGCCTGCTTTTCTATGTCCAACCCATGACAGATTTGCATCATCAGGGCACGTCCGGAGGGGAAAACTTTGAAGTCAGGACTCAGTCCATTATTATCAACAGGAAGACTACTTTTGAGCTTTATTCTCATCTATAGAAATTACAAAAACATCTTCCAACAGTAGCACACTATTTTTGCATGTGTTTGAAAAGTAGTGTATCTTGAACTCTGGTAATTTGGGTAAGAATAACATATTAAAAGTGAATAAAACTAGACCCTGAATGCATTTATTAGTATGCTGGGGATATAAATATTACATAGAATATTTGAAAATATTCTTTAAACAGAATAGCATTGGGAGAGCTGTAATTTAGGATCTTAACACCATCTCAATTCATCCAAAACCCATCAGGATGAAAAATATAATAATTCAAATCATTCACCAAGAATTATCTTTTGAGTTCCTATTAGTTCTCAGATACTAATTCCTGCCTGCTGTGGTTTATACCCTAAGAGAAGAGTGTGATGGTTTATCTCATTTGTCAACATGATCAGCTCTAGAATCACCTGGGGGATAGACCTCTGAGCATGTCTGTGGGGATTATCTTGATTAGATTAACTGAGGTTGGGAGCTCCTCCCACTATGGGTGGCATCATTCCCTAGGCAGGGACCACAGACTATTAAAAAAAGGAGAAAGTGAGTTGAGTACATTGTTCGTCTTTCTTTGTACTTCCTGAATACAAACTCATGCTTTAAACTCACGCTATCTGACTTGATTATGGTGGACTGTACCTTAAAATGTAAGCCAAGAAAGCAACTTCCTCAAGTTGTTCTTGTCATGATGTTTTGTCAAAGCAACAAGAAGGTAACAAGGAGACTGTAGGAAAATGAAGAACAAAAAGGCCATGTTTGTTTGGATCAGATAAGACCCATGCAAACTGAATGGACAGGGTAAAGGCATTCTGGGATAGCAGGAAGTGAAGTGGTATTTTATATTCGGTCAAGAAAGATTTCTCTGTGAGGACACTAGGACCGTTCAGTGAGTCAGCCATGGGACAACTAGTGGAGGTATGTAGAGTGGAGGGAACAGCAAGTAAGGAGTCACAGGAAAATGAACTCTTAATGGTTTGAATAGAGCAAGCCAGTGAGGACTTCAAGGCAAGATGACTACTTACCATAATGGGTGACAGTAAATAAGAAAGACAAGCCATTGGCCAAGTTTGGTGGTTAAAGTGTCTGTAGCTTACATTTTTCATTTTATAGTATTTATGTCATAAAATAATTTTTCTTGTAAAACATGTTTAATTCTGTTGAGATTTGTTTTTACTTTATGTGTATGGGTGTTTGCCTGCATGCATGTCTGTGCACCATGTGAGTTCAGTGTCTGCAGAAGCCACAAGAGGGAGTCCCATCCTTGGGACTGGAGTTACAGTTGGCTGTGAGCTGCCATGTTGGGAATGGAACCCAGAGCCCCTGGAAGAGCAGCTAGTTCTCTCAACCTTTGAGCCATGTCTCTAGACCCTAAACATGATCCTTATGATATGTACTGTCTCACATGTTCCTTGTATTATATTTGTATATAATTGTGTGTATGGTTATGAGGTGTCCCTGTACAGATATAGCCATGCATGTTTGATTTTTCCTGTTCTAGCTCTTTGATGTTTGTAACGGTGGTTAACTCCTATGTGTCTTCTCTGAGCGCTAGAATACCTATGTTGTGAAGATGAAATGAATCAACATAAATAAAACTCTCAAACACTGCAACATATAGCTCAATAATTAAATGTGCTTGCTTCTCTAATGTATTCAACAAATACATTATACAAATGTATTTGTTTTATATAAATAAACAGAATATATTGTAATTATTTATTGTAACTTATATTCAAGCAAGAAAAAACTATAATCAAATTTACCCCCACTGTTCACAAATTCATTTGATTAAACAACTTTCATTGCATTTTTGGGCATGTCTGACTCAAAGAGAAAACTTTTCTGCTTGTAGACTGGATCAACTAAATGTTTCTCTTCTGGATTGACAGTGTAGCCAATATCCCGTTCTAGAGGTTAAGGGTGAATTAAACATCCGTCCACTTGAGGGCACTCTAAGATTTCTTCAAAACCCTGGTTTAGTGGATGCCCAACCCTGGGAATGCTGTAATCCAACCCTGCTTGTCTTGGATTACAGCAACCTTGGAAGGAAAAGTTCAATATGTCCAGAATTAAAAAGTTTGGAGAAAAAGTATGGAGCAACAAATCTGATCATTATTTTAGTGTTTTCCAGTTATGTATCTAATCGAGGGGAACATCAACAGTTTTCTGAGAACTTCAAACAGCTCTGTTGGAAGCTTGGGAATTAGCATGAAGTGAAATATTTATGGGAGCTTAATACTGTTTAAGACTCATTTTCTCCTTGCCTTAAGACAAGAAGTCAAATTAACCATTTCTAATTAAAGAGTTGCAACTAAAGTAGCTTCTGAGCAGAAGCAAAAGTTTAACGCTAATGACTAAGTCGCAGAACGTGAAAAAGGCATTTGACTTGGAGGGCAACTGTAAGAAGCCACAGAGACCCCGGTGGACCAGAGGACAGGTCGCAGTAAGCATAGAAGTGTGACAAGGACAAGCGGGTTGTGCTCCTTCAGAAGTGAACATTTTCCCTCCAACAAGTCCTAGAACTGGACATTAAAACCATTTTTCTCTTTATGTCAGTATCTAAGCTACAGAAGAAAAAAATCCATGCAATATTCAAATCGAGCTTGAACCATTTCAACAACCCCCCAACAACCGTCTAGGGGAGGCTCCAATGGGGAAGAAGTTTCCAAGGGCCAAGTGGACACAGCCCTGGGGCTCCCAGGCCATTTATTTTCTCTGTTTCCAAGTCAACATGCAGATACATGTCAATTTGATTAAAATATCAATTTCGTGAGTGCGTTTTAGTTTAATTAACATTTGGCCCCCGAATCATAGCTGACTGCGTCATCTGGAGATGAAATAAGGTGACAGCAGCTTTGGGCCAGGAGAGGGAAGTGCTACAAATGAAGACACCATCAGCAAAGTAACTGCAATTAAGACATACTCACATGACAAGGAGAAATTAAAAATGACTGTACTGGGCTTCCTGTGTAGTCTTCATGTGTGCCTAGCTCTTAAATTTTAAGGTTTTCATCTTAACACAGCTTCTGGATTTTTTTTCCCCCAAATTCTTTCTTGTTCTTCGACTCCTATTATTTGTTTATCAGTTCACATACTTTTGATCCTGGATGAGAAATTGTGCTGGTATGTGTCTTTTGTACAGATCTCCAGTTTTTCTTCAACATTATTTTGATTTTGACTGTGCTGAATGGATGTGTTGTTCTACTGAGAACAGACTCAGGATTATCTTGCAAATGGGATTTTAATTGAAAATCAGTGCTTTTTTTTTTTTTTTGAGGAAAAAATTCCACTTCTTTAAAAAAAAAGTATGTGTGTGTGTGTGTGTGTGTGTGTGCGCCTGTGTTGTTCTGCATTCTAACAGTATTTAACATGAAGAACTTAATACAAAATCGCAGAGGCTGTTTGTCTGGCAAGAAATCTGGCCAGATTTCTTTCTTCTTTCTTTTCTTGTTCAGGCTTGGTGTATGTCCTCCTGGTGTGGGTGAGTTCCTGTGAGTTCATGGTACAGTAGATGTATAGAGATCTGATTAGAGATAACCATTACTGTCGGCCCTGGCATCTCTTGTTTGGGATAGGGACTTTTGTTTGCTGCTCTGACCATCAGGCTAGCTGGTCTTCAAGCTTCCAGGGACTCTCCTGTCTCTCCTCTCATTATGCTGCAAGAGCACAGGGATTATAGACTATGTGACTATGCTCAGCTTTCTGTGGGTTTCTCATGCTTAAATAACAAAAGCTTTGCCTATCAGCCATCTCTCCAGCTCAAGGTTTCCATCTTTTTCCTCATGTAGGATTTCTTTCTTGTTTTCCTAACTAGTTTCTTCCTTCCATTTGTATAAGGCATATTGCCTTGTGGTATGAAACACCCATAGTGATTTCTCTCTATCCTCGTTTTTTCCCATGGTAGGGATCGAACCTAAGACCTTGCCCATGCTAGGCAAGCACTTCACCACAGAGCTACGTCCCCAGCTGCCAACGGCTTAAAGATGAAGCAGGAGGGTAAGTGAGTAGCAGTGAGGGAAGCCCAGTGCTTCCATGGCCTCTGTTAAGAAGCACATTGGAAACTTCTTTTATGGTGTTTAACATAATCATAGAGGCTGTTTGGCTTTCTCTTTTTCTTTTCTTTTTGAAAAACTTTGCGAAGCTGTCCAGACAAGGTCATGGACAGTCTGTTCATACAGTATCCACCATGCCTTAGTGAGTTCCATGTGTCTACAGAGGACTTATCACCTGGACCGGGATTATATTTTTTCTGTATGTGTTGAATTTATCTTTTAATTTTAGACTCTAAACAACATCCTGAGAACCTGGAGGAGCAGAAAGGCCCCAGGCTGCTCAAGTCCTACTTCTAAATTAGGACTTTAGGGCTCTTTCTGTGCCAAAGAGAAAGCAAATGTTCTTCCATGGGGTATTTTATGCTGTGTAGGATTGTGATTATTTTGACATCATGGTGGGGGCCAGCAGCAGAGGTAGAGGAAACAGATCAGCCAATTAAACACCAATACAGTGCTCAAAGGATATGGAAGATAGAATTTAATTATGAAACAGATGACACCACTCAATCTTAATTGTCGTGCCAGGATCTAGCTCATTGGCCTGTTAATCACCAGCCAGAAGAATGGATAGCATGGTCCCATACGTCAGTCACCAAGGGCAAAAAAGCCTCTGGCCATAATTACACTGCTCCTTAATAATCTGAATCAGGACCCACAACAGAAACACAAAGAAGCTTCTTCCTATCTTCTGCAGATTTGAGGCCTGGAAACCGTTGACACAGTTGCTGTGATTGCAGACAAAGGGGCCTCTTCATCATAGTAAATTCTTTTACTAAGGAATCCGTAAGTGGGAGTCAAGTGTTTCACACACGTTATTTCAGAGTTATAATTCTTTTTGCATAAAAAAATAACCACAGTTATTGGTTTCACCAATAATATCTGGGGAACCAGAGACCTGGAAGGGCTTCCAAATTGGCAGCAGCCATGCAGTTGCAACAGCCAAATTGCTTTCACAACTTGTTACAAGTGCCTCCCAGCTCCAGAGAGAAAATATTTTCCCCAGTCTACAGTCCTTATCCTGTTTTGCTCATCTGCAAACATCACAAAAGAAAGAGGTTGATGTGCTTCATTTCCCACACATCAGCCTATTTTGGTCAGACAGTTAACATCTACCCAGTGTGGCAACCAGAGCCGCACAAGGGGTCTCAAAGGAACAAAGTATGCATGGGATTTAGAGTCCAAACACTCAGTTTCCAGCGCCTGCGCCACCCCTATCCCATTGCTTATTAAGTTCCTCGAGCTTGATCAGATTCTGTATTTTGGAAGACCTTAGGATGCTGCATAGGTCAGGAGATGGGGCAGCTGGCAAACTTAGACGTTCCACACAGTTCTAGTTAGAATCACATGAGGTTGAGGGGGAACATAGGATGGGAAGGAGCTTACCAGGAATTATGCTAGGTGGCTTTCCATTCTTAATACATTCTGGAGAGGTAGTATTTCTCTATGGTACAGAAGAAGAAATGACATCAGGAAGATTAAATAAAGCAAACACCTAAGAATCATGTCATTGTGTTTCAGGCTGAGCTGGAACAGATATCCCATGTCTGGGTCTGGGATCAACCTTTAATTCTATCCTCCAGAGTTTGATTCATCTCCCGAGCCTTGGCCTCTGGGATCTATGGTTGTAGGAATAATGGCTTCTGAAATAAGTCATTGCCAGTTTCTGGAACCTGTGTCAGCATCCACGTATCAGGGGACTCTGAGGGTGAGATTGAGAATGGGGAGATCACCCCGAATCACATGGAGCGTCTCTATAATCACAAAGGTCTTCCTGAGGGGGTGGGGTCCTGACAAGGCTCTAGAGGTTCTGTGCTATTGCTTTTGAAGGGGCCATAAGCCGAGAGATGCAGGTAGCCTATAGCAATTGGGAAAGACGAGAATGGCAGGTAGATTTTAGCCACATATACTTCTTTTTGTTTGTGGTTTTCTTGTCTAGTTTATCTTTTTGGAAATTTCATACATGAGTACTATATTTTTGTCACTTCCATCCCTCTCTCTAATCCTCCAACTCCCTCTGAGTCTGATCTATAGATGTTTATAAGAACAAACTTGTATTATTTTAAGCCACTAAGCTTGGATTAGAGAAGGAAGTCGCAAACAAATGGATCTTTGTCTTTTCTGGGGTTCTCCAGTCTTGCTTGCTCATATGTAGGGTGGCTAAGGTAGACGCCCTTCTCCTAGGAGATGGGAAGTTATTCTATAATTCTGTGTATAAAACAGTTCCACGGCGTGTTATTTCCTACTTGTGTTGTTGAGTTGAAACTGAACGAGTTTTAGACTTTGGAGTATGGTGGTGTCAAGTTTCCACATCATGAATGCTTAATGTGTCTACGAAACTTCTGCTATGTTTTCTCCAAACCACAGTGTTGCCAAATGTGTGGGGTCGCAGAGTGCTAAAGAGACTCAAGAAGGTTCTGGAAAACATGATGCTCCTCTATCTTATTATTTTTTTTTCCAATTAAATTCCACAAAGAGAGATGTGCTGGTTACTTATTATCAACTTGCCACAAGCTAGAATCACTTGAGAGTCTTAATGAGGAATTATCTAGATCATGTTGAGCTGTGGAGGGTTGACTTGAGTGTTAATTGATTTAGGAAGGCCCAGCCCATTGTGAGTGGCACCATTCCCTAGGCATATGGTCCCGACTAGGTAAGACAGGGGAAAGGATCCCTTCATTTCTCTCTGCTCTTGACTGTGGATGTGATAGAACAATCTGCTTGAGTTCTGTCTTCATTCACTTCACCTCAGTGATGTAAGCCAAATAAACCCTTCCCTCTCCTACAGTGGTTCTGGTCAGAGTGTTTATCACAGCATGGAATAAATGAAACTAGAGCAGGGTAACCTGGAAGGAATGGAGCACTATGCTTTGGAGTTCAGGGAGCCAGTCTCTGCCTCTCTCCATCTCTTCCCTCCCTTCTTCCTTCTTGACGTTGGAGGCCGAAGCTCAGCCTTACACATGCTAAATGCATGCTGTAACCACTTCCCAGGGAGTTTGTCCATGTTAAAGTGGTCTCTGTGCTGGGGAGGGGGGTCCCTGTTCTGAGGAGCACCTCCAAGGCACTAGACAGCACAGTGTGAACTGCCTCACCATTTTCTTATGAAAGTCGTAAGATCACATTTCTTTCCATTTGATTCTGAGCGGCATAAAAACCTCTACATCCTTAATTAGTTTCACAGAGTGATTTGATTGCATAATAATGAGGATTGTGGGATTTCATCGGCTCATCTTTCTTCTTCCTCAAAAGCCTAATTTTTCACAACGTATTTTTCAGTCCTAAACAATTTCCGAGGATAACAAAGATAATGAATTTTATGTACATAATTTGTAAAGGCGTTTCATTCACGAGGAGGACGAAGCAGCTGCTTTCCTCCTCCAGGCAGCCGGGAGGAGGTGGGCACTGTGGGAAGGAGCAACTGTGCCCTGCTTACAGATATCCCCTAACTTGCTGTGAGAACACAGATGAGTTGTACACCATCTCTGGGCCTGGGTTTCCTCTTCAGAGAAAGGACAGCAGCAAATTCAAAGACGTTATCATTCCCTCCCTCCCTTACCCCCAACATCATCATTGCTTATACACACCCGGTGTGAGATCCTGGGATCTGTTTTTCTGTGAACTGAAAACATCCCTTTCTAAATGGGCTACTCAATTAAATCTATGCTGATAAAAAAAAT
Organism: Rhynchomys soricoides; assembly: GCA_019843965.1. Classification (NCBI taxonomy): domain Eukaryota; kingdom Metazoa; phylum Chordata; class Mammalia; order Rodentia; family Muridae; genus Rhynchomys; species Rhynchomys soricoides. The sequence goes on from JADRCH010000047.1 coordinate 8,640,999, forward strand.
TAAGCAGAAAAGTGCTTCATTTACACCAGGAAAAACCCAATTTTAGTTCAGGAAAGGATTAAGGTAAAATTCCACATTTCCCTCTCACTAATTATATCTAGGGTGGGTTGAGTAGAGTCTGTGCCGGAATCAGAATGTATTTATTACCTATGCCATTTTAGGGAAGTTATTTAACCTCTGTACTTTTCAGGTAACTCACCCACAATTTGAGGAAAACAGCACCTCCACACAGTGTTGCAAATATGCACTTATGAGGTATGGGTGGGTAGTATAAGTCTAGAATGTGCTTTCTTATGGCATCCACCACTCTCCTTGTCATGTCTCATACCCAAAGGATGCATGACCCACACTCCCAGAGGCTCTGAGGGATGATATTAACTTTCTGCTTCTGTGCCATCTCTTTGACAGACACAAAGCCTGGAGTCATTTATGCACCAAACAAAGCACTTAGAATTGAAATCAAGCTGTATAAAGGCATGCTTGCCAGAAAAGCCTCTCATTGGACAGCCACATAAGAAGGGCTTCCATAAGCCATGCTGCCCTCTGGATCCTGCTGCCCCTTGCATTGTGTGGTATCTCACAGCATGCCTGGCTGCTGCCTACTTACATGCCAATAGCACTTGCCACGTGTAACAGCCCCTGATACCTCCAAATATTGTTGAATGTTTCCTGGGCAGGGGGCAATGCTTCCCTGTTGAGTGTCACTCTCTTAAAAGTATGTCTTAAATTGTTTCGAGGGTCTGCTGACATAGTTGTATTTGCTCAGCATGCATGACACCCTGGGTTCAAGTTCCCTGCTGTGCCCAAACAAAACAGAACAAAACAACAACAATAACATTAAAAAACCGACATAACACATACACACACACACACACACACACACACACACACACATACACACTCCAAAAAACCAAACAAAAGTAAACAGAAAACAAGACAATGCCCAAGCTTAGACAGAGACATAAATATTTGGACACTGAAAATGAGAGGCCAGTGGCTAACCATTTCTCTGAAAGCTTTGGTTTTGTCTCTTGTCATTTGACTTAAAATCATCTATTTAATCCCACAACATTTAAATTCTCTCCTTGTGAGGAACATGGGCAATGAAAACCACACATGCCTTGTAGAGTCTTCATGAAGACTGAAGGAGACAGTGCACACATAGCACACAGCAAATGCTAAGCCTTTCCTCACTGTTGACTCTGCAACTCCTGTCTATCACTGTCATCACCCACGGCTCTTCCCTGTGCACAGGGCAGCTTCCTCCATTAAATGACATCTTTAAAAGGGCAACTATCTGAATAAAAACATTTTGTCTTTCTTGTGTGGGATTTTCACTTCACCCTTTTTCAATGACAAGCTCATCAGATATTCACACTTTTCCTTTTTATTCCTTTCGAATTCTTCCTCCATTAGTAGTGATCGCATTGGGCTCAGTTAAAATGGATTCCATCCACTGATGCCCACAGGGAAACCACAGCAGCATCCAGCACCACAACCAAGTGCATGTTCACAGACACAAAAGACAAATCATCCCATCAGCTCACTAATTAGTTTTTTGAGAATTAAAACACGGAGAGCTGCATATTCTACAAATAATTGCCCAAAAAAGAACAAAATAAGAATCTTATTAAACTCTTTAAGCAAAGAAGTTGATTTATAGAAATCTTACATTCCACATTCGAGAGCACAGTTATGCATCCCAGAAGGAGGGATAATGTTACCTAGCCTCAGTTTTTCTGAAAGCCTAATTTTATTAGCAGTGAAGTAATTAATTTTTGAGACAACAAATTCTTCAAGGAGAAATAAATCCTAAGCCAGAGCGATGTGAGCAGAGCAGTTAAAGAAAGAGAGATAGAACTGCATTGAGCAAGCATTAAGAGGAAAGCTTATTTTTCACCACCAAACTATGTCCTTAAAATCTGGCTCATTTTCAAAGGAGTTTCTAAGCAAAGCTTGACTGCTCAAAAGATCAAGGCAGCATCAACAGGCTTGCCGATGAGTCAACTGGGAAAGAAACTGGGAGGCAATGCTGTTAGACACTAAACGATATTTTATAAGCAGAGGTAGAAGAGAAGATGTGTCTAAATATAAAACCCTGCATTTGTGTGTGTGTGTGTGTGTGTGTGTGTGAGAGAGAGAGAGAGAGAGAGAGAGAGAGAGAGAGAGAGAGAGAAAGGTCTTTTGTAAAAGCAGACAAACCCATCATCCATAAAATGAGTTTGCAAGAAAATATCAAGCTAACAACCATTTCTTGATAAATGCACCAAGTAATAAGCACAACAAATGAATAAAATTTGTATTAGACTGGTTTTATGTTATGTTATTTTATTTTGTTTTTCACAATGTATGAATCAAGATTATGTAGAACTACTCAGACTTTGTGATTTAGGTTATAAAATCATTAGCAATGATTTTTGTCACCTTGAATATTTTCTTACTTTCTCTGAATCTCAATAGTCTCATCTGTATAATGAGCCTACCCATATATGCAAATGTTCCATATATTGAGAGGTTTAAGTGAGCTGAAGTGATCTGAAGTTTTAGCGTTGATCTTAGCTTCCAGTATGTGACTTACTATGCTGGTGTATGAATCACCAGAAGAAAACACTTTCACCTTAAGCTCAACCTAATACATCCTTTTGGAAAGTTTGTTTTTAATTAAAAACTTTCTGTAGCATTATCCCAGGCAAAATAAAAACGCATAAACTTTGATGTGTGTAACAAATAGAAAAATAAGGGACTTAGCAAAGCTCTATGTAACTCATTCTCTCTGATTTGTATGCAGGACTAACTTTTATATCTGTATCAATCACTTTTACAAGATGGCAGGATTAGATTCTTAGAGTAAAGAAAAATTGGTACTGAAGAACGTTCACATGATTGTCAGAGTCCAGTTACTCTTTATCATGTGTCAGGAGCTATATATTCCAAATACTTCCCCAGAGGTAGTGAAGATTTTCATCCAAAAAGTGTTATGTTCCTTGGGTCATTTTAAAATTTATTTCTGTGATAGGAGTTTTATAGACCATCCAGTTTGGGAAGTCTTTTCTATTCTTAAAACTACAATGGAAGAAAGGTATTTGTATAGTTTTATGAAATTGCTAGTAAGTAAAAGAACAGCTAACAAAGAAGAAAGGCCCATTGTTGGAGAGGGCATCCCTCGTAGATTTTTATATGTGTTTTTTCATGTAATCTGTGTAACACAGTGCACTGACCAGTTTTATATTAACTAGATACAAACTGGAGTTATTTAAGAAAAGGAAGCTACAACTGAGTAAATGCCCCCATAAGACTGGGCTTTAGGCAAGCTTATAGGGTGTTTTCTTAATTAGTGATTAATAGGGGTGATCACTGCCATTGTGGGTGGTGCCATCCCTGGGTTGGTGGTCATGGGTTCTATAAGAAAGCAGGCCGAGCATGCCACATGAAGCCAGTAAGTGGCACTTCTCCATGGGCTCAGCTCCTGCCTCCAGGTTCCTGCCTGGTCTGAGTTCCTGCCTTGGTTTCCTCCAGTGAACTGCGACTAGGGATCTATAAGTCAAAGAAACCCTTTCCTTCTTGAGTTGCTTTTGGCTATGATTTTATCACAGTAGCACTATCCTTAATTACGAAGCACAGATTTTAATAGATGAGAAAACTGAACTTTAAGGAACTGGAGGCACTGGCTACCTGAGGAGCTCATGAGCAGCGATGGCTAAATTGGAAATTATAGAAATTTCAAGTATAATTTTCTGCAACCCAAGCTTGCCTACCAAACACAGCACACTCTCTTTCTTTGACAACTTTCCCTTTAATGCCTTATCCAACGTTTATATTTCACCCAGCATTTGTGGTGATTAACTGGGTAACATGTCTAACTCTGTTGACACATGCCTTTCATTAGAGAGACAGTATTCCATTATTTCACTGTGACATGCAAACGGCGAATGAGAGAAATTAATTGCAAATCACACAAGCATTCGCAGCAAGCTCACAGCCACTAAGCTCTACTGGGATTTTAAGTCAGATTTTCTGATTCCTTCCAGTTCCTTCCATGAGTCATCGAGCCTCGATGACAGTCTTCTTTGAAGTATATTCAATAAAATGCTGACTGAACAATATTGAAAAATAATGCTTAAAATCTGGAGAGTCATTCCCCCACTCAACTCTTAAGATTCTCTGGCATAGGGGTACCAGTATTAATATATCGGGGACAGAATTAAAAAGACTTTAAGTGTTTTAAATTCATGGGATTAAGTATAAGACCAACGTGGCCTTTGACTTTGGCTTAACAACCCAGTACCTTAGGTATATAAGGCAATGAATAACCAGTCCCATCATGTATCCAATCAGAAGTGTTTTTCTTTCTTAAGGGTTCTAGCCATGAGCTAGAGGCTTGACATCAAAGAGTGACAGGAAATAATAGAGTGGCTACAGTTGACAATGTGCCATTAGGTTGAGCTTGCACAGTGAACAACTGGTACATCTATTAAGCTGAATTCTGTTCAAGAAACTCAATATGCATTTTTATTAAAATCTCTCCCCCCATTTTCTCAATGTCCAGGACAGAGTGGGAATCTGGACACAAGAGAGATTGAAGCCAAGGGCTGAAGGAAAGGCAAAATCCAGATGTTAGGGAAGACAGATTTGGGGGAATGACCTTTTCACATTATGGAGTAGATGATCCATTTTACTCCCTTCAGCCCTTACAAGTGCTGTGACCCACATATTTCCAATCCACTTCCTCTCTTGGCTTTCTTTTTTCCATCCTTCAATGTGGGACAGAATGTTGCTTCACAGAGGTCTTTCATGATTCGCCCAACAAGGCATGCTCCTCCTCTTACCCTGATCCTTACACTCAGGCCCAGCTCCATGCCTTATAGCTCCAAGACAGTGCACTTAGTTAGTGGCTTTCTGGCTTATTCCCTCTTTATCTCCAGGGCAGACAAACATGAATCTATTTTGTTCCCTAGTGTGTAGCTGCCACTTAGCTCAGTCCTCTCTCTGTTGATGGCGTCTCAAAATGAAATAAATGAACAGATGAGTAGATATGCAAAAGCACAGAAAATCTGACCCGCCCCCACTTTAATAATTGACACTAACTCTTAAGAATAATATGGGGCACTCCAAGCAGTGGGATGTAAAGTGCATATGAAGTAAAAATATTCCACATCCCTGTAGATGGATTTAGCATATCTGTTGGAGTGAGTCACGCTTCCTGAGTTCTCACATTAAAAAGGAAAAGAAGCATTGCTTCGATTTTGGCAGTATAGACAATATCATCTTGTTAATTCAAAGAGAAACTGGTTAGTAGGTGGAATCTTTGAATGTAGGTCCACATGCTGACAAGACCCTTTGGTGGTCTCCTGGTGAGGAAGATTTGCTCCGGGAAGATACTGAGAACAGTTTTTAAATTATGATAGTTTACTAGGAAACACTAACACCCTTGCTTTGATCTCTACAGAGATTTGTTAGAATAAACTAAGGGGAAAAAGAGGTTTTAAAGACTTTTTTTTTTTCTTTTTGTATAAACCCGAGTTTTCCCAGTTAAGACTTCAGTACCGTGACTGTGTGGGGGAATGAAGAGGGCATTTGACATTCTCATAAATCATCTCACTGCCTGTTCCCTGTGTGGATTCAAGATGGAGGACAGAATACTAGACTGAACAAATAGACTGACTATGAACAGTGCCCAGGAACTCACCCAAATTTTAGTAAACACACTTTTAAATGATTTTCAATTCATTTATTTGATAACTACCTTAAGAATATTCACTATATCCTAGGAATTGTCTCAGGAACCTCCAATCTTTACCTATTAGATCTTGTAATCCACCAGGACAAAAGAATAGCTAAATGAAGAGGAGAAGAAGGAGGTGTGAAATGTCTGCAGGGAGCTACTGGAAGCTTGGACATGAAGGAGGGTGGCAAGGTCTCTGATGATCCTGGGAGGAGGTTCCAGGAACAGGTGACCACAAACGCCAAGGTGTTATTGGAGAGGAGGTTTAGAGTGTCTGATGTGTTATAGTTGAGTACCTGACACGGTATCTCCCTCCTTCCTTATCTAGAGCTCTTTATATGTAGCTATATAATAATTATGAATAAATGGATAGCTTAGATTAATTTATGAGTAAGTACATAGATTTAATACATTTCTAAATATGTGCATATACATATGCACATATACATGTCAATACAGAGAGACAGAGAGGGATCTTAAGAAAAGGCCTTACACATACATGTAAAGGAATTCAAGAGTAATTTAGCACACTCATAGTTGAGTCTGGACAATGTGGCCTTCAGAGTGAGTTAGTATCAGAGAGAGAGAGAGAGAGAGAGAGAGAGAGAGAGAGAGAGAGAGAGGAGAGGTAAGTACAGGCAGGACCAAGTCCTAAGAAATGTTTATAAAGTTAATTTTCCTGGTTCTCTCTCTCTCTCTCTCTCTCTCTCTCTCTCTCTCTCTCTCTCTCTCTCTCTCTCCTCTATTCATATTGATCTCCTCAATCTTTTGGACCAGGCCTTTCCAAACAGAAGATAATCTGCTTCACTCAAAATCCATCAGTTTTGATATTAATCTCATCTACAATTTCCCCTTCATAGAGACATTCAAAATAATGTTTGTCTGCCTGGTATCTGGGCACCTTGGTGGCACTGGGCTGACACACAAAATTAACTATAGACTGGGACAGCTGGACAGCTGTGCAGGACACCAGGAGAGGAGGGCTGGTAGAAGGAGTGTAATGCATTGCTGAGAAGTTGAGGGATCCTGAGAAACATGCTCTGATTTAGATACATCTCCCAGGCTGTTTTCTCTGTAGAGAGCCTGGGAAACAGGGAGCCCCACCAGGCATCTGTGGGGGCATGGGCAAGAGGCAACTGGAGATTGGGTTCTGGGTCTGAAAGTGGAGAGACAAGAGAGGAGATAGACAGGAGCGTTGTCTAGGAAGCAGATTGCACTGGGTTCCGTGGATTCTGATAGAGGAGGGCTTGCGTGTGTTCCCCACGCTAAGAAAGATGGTTGCAAGTGGGAGGAACACACGTAGGGATTCTCTATGAGAATAAGTGGGCATGGGTATAATTTCTTTAAAACAACTGCAGAATCCCCGGGCTTTCTCGCATCTGTAATTTATACTGGTAACACACGTTCTTTGTTAAATGGATGAAATTGCAGTGCAGTTGGAATTACCTACCCGTGTTTTCCTTTAATTAACTATAAATCTTGGAGACATGTGAGATAAACCTCATTCAGGCACAGTTTTCTTTTGGCTATAATTTTAAATACAACAGTTGAGCATTGTGTCCCTTTGTGTTGTCCTTGTGAATTTATCTGCTTATAAAGTATCTAATTGCTTCATTGGATAATGTATTATAATTAAGCTTAAAATAGTAATGGTTGCAAGGAGATATTGTAGGTATATTTCAAGTTGGTATTTACGTGGTTATTTATGCTGTTCAATTTCCAATATATTATAGTAATAATACTATTATTTCATAATTTAGTTATCAAATAAACTAAAGCTTAAACTGTTGAAAATGAGAAAATGTCTTTTCTACTTAAATGAATTTCTAAACATTTGCTCCTTAGCTTCAACTATATTTAGGCTCAAATCATCTTTTGATTTAAGCTGAATATGGCTTAAAGTACTTTCTTTCAGCTCTCAAAAACTCTTTTTTTGGGGGGGGGGGGGTGGTGGTGGTGCGGGGTGATAGTTAGATCCAGGAAGCAGACCCAGAAGCCACGTGTTCATCACGAAGCTAATGAAATTTAGTTAAATGGGAGCAAACCAAGCTTGGAACTTGGTTCTGCTTCCTCTGCACACCTTGGGTTGAGCTGAGTGGCCTTGACTGGCATCCTCTTACCTCTCTTCCAAAGCCTTCATCCCTTAGCACCTAGGGAGGGCCCTTTGTATATCCCAGCATCTCAGCCTCTGGCATCAGGACTAAGACAGGCCTTTCTAACTCATTCAGTTGATAATTCTGAAATAACTGACCCAGTCAGCTTATTTGTGAGTATACAACTGTTGACCTTGAAGCATTATACAACCAGCTTTTCAAAGTGTGGACCCCTTTGCCTGTGACTAAATTAGTAATTCTGATGTAAACTTAGAGATCATTCGATGGGATACAACATCACAGGACAGAGAATGTGTAGAAAGCTTTGACGGTTTTTTGTTTTTGCTTAAAATCTGGTTTTAGTTATAAATATCTATAGATGTATCTGTTAGATGCTAAGGTAAAGTATACGTTTTAGAGTGATTTGTGTTCAAAATAGTTAAAAACTACTGTTCTAGGTTTTAAGGTTAAAAATATCTTTTTTTTCTTGGTTTGTGAATTTTTTAAAAATTATTTTTCTTTAAGATTTTTCTCTTTCACATTCTCCCCCACACAGGCACACACATCGTGTGCTCTGATGATGTCCTCCTACCACCCTCCCTACCAGTCCCTTCTTCTATCCCACCTGCTTCCATCCTAGATGTTTTGTGTGGCCCACTGCGCTTAATTGGGGTTGCTTGCATGGATGTGGGTGAGGGATTTTACTTGAGGAAGGATGATTTACCAGTGGTTACACCACTGAAGAATTTGACTCTCTCCACTCTCACAACTATTAGCTGTTTATGGCTCCTCGGGGAAGGGATGAGCCTTGTGATCCCTTCCCTCATTCACAACAGAATGAAGATGGGCCCAGTCTTAATGGGACCATGAACCCTGTGAGTTCATGGGCGCAGCAGCCATGTCCTGTCCAAAAGACAGGGCTTTGCAGCATTGCCAGGTCCTCTTCTGGCTCTCCCATTCTTTCTCCCTCCTCTCTGTGCTGCTCCTTGCACTTAGGAGGGGCTAATATAGATGTCCCATTTGGGGCGAGCACTCATCAGTACTTATTTGCAGCACTATGACCACGTATGAGTTTTCGTGTTAACTGTTGCCCACTGTAAACAGAAGCTTGTCTGAACAAGGCTGAAAGTGGCTGGGTCTGATTTTTGGCTATTTTTTTTTTTTTTGACTCTGAGATTCCTTCTCTGTGGCTGGGAGGTCCTTTGATCTATCTGTCTGTCTGTCTATTTGTCTATCTATCATCTATCTAGCTATCATTTATTTTAGTTGGAAAAAGAATCTAAATATCTGGGAAAATATTCTCACAATGAGACAGGAAAACTGAAACCACACTAAACATTTGGGAAGTATAACCCAGAACCAAAAAGATGATACTTCTCTTCATAGCTTTAAGTTGTGTACTTACAAAGGCCTTGGCTATTTGTAAGGTACTGAGAGGTAAACAAAAATGCTTTCTGCTGCTCAAAGGATGCAAGAGTATTTATGGAAGTTGTCCTAAGGTCGCACGCATGTCTACAGTTTTTCTACCCAGAAAGAGTTATGGAAATACCTACTTCTCTCTTTTTTAACTTATGTGCACCAACTGCCAAACATCCTGTGTTAGTAGGCCTTCTATCACTGTGACAACTGCCCGAGTTCAATCAACATGATGACAGGTTTATTTTGGCTCATGGTTTCAGAGATTTCCATACATGTTGGTTGGCCTGATGTTTTTGGCCTGTATGTATGAAGTGGAACATCATGACCAGGATCACAGGGTGGAGCCAAGCTGTTCACCTCATGGAGGCTTGAAGGCAAAAGCAAGAGGAAGAGACCAGTGTTCCAAACCTTCCAAGAGCATGTCCCCAATGGTCTAACATTGCTCCACTAGACCTCACTTCCTAGAATTTCTACTATTTTTATAACAGCAGGCTATGGGGATACTCCAAACTCTTGCACTTTGTATTTCAGGATTTTATTACCATAGTCACAATAAATCATAATAGACTTTGGGAGCTAGCCCAGAGATCAAGGTGTTAATCTGGTTTCTATGAATATCTGAATGTTTGAATAAAACCTGATTCTAAGTTGGATGTTGCTCATTCTCTCTGTCTCTGTCTGTCTCTCTGCCTGGCTCTCTCTCTCTCTCTGTCTCTCTCTCTCTCTGTCTCTCTCTCTCTCTAGTTTTCTATATTAGCACACAGCAGTAGACTCCTTTTATGTGGGCCAGACAGAAGAGACCTTAGGCTTCATAACTCATGTACAATCTGGGATGCAACTACTTAATTGATTTTTCCTTATCTTTAAAATAGATTCATTTCTCACATAATATATCCTGATTATGGTTCCCTTTCCATTGATTCCTCCCAATTCCTCTCCACCTCCCCTCTCATCTGCATTCATTCCCTTTCTGTCTCTTATTATAAAGGAACGGGCTTCTAAGAGATAATAATATAAGAAAACAAAATATTACATGATAAAGCAAACAAACGAAAACCTATCCCTTTGAAGTTGGACAAGACAAAGAAACACAAGGAAAACAACTCGAGAGAAGGCACTCAGTCAGAGACCCACTCACTCATACACTCAAGTATCCCATAAAATCACTAAACTGGATGAAATATCTATATCTATATCTATCTATATAATCTATATCTATATCTGTCTATATGCAGAGGACCTGGTACAGACCCATGCAGACCTGATGCCTGCTGCTCAAGTCTCTGTGAGCTCATATGAGCTTTGCTTGTGTTATTCAGTGAGCCTTGTTTTCTTGGTGTCCACCATTCCCTCTGGCTCTTACACTCTACCTCTTCTTCTGTAGGATTCCCTGGGCTCTGAGGGGAGGGATTTGATGGAGACATCCTATTTAGAGTGTGTGTCCAAGGTCTCCTTCTCTGCATAATGTATATTTGTGGGTCTTTGCATCTCTTCCCATCTGCTGCAGGAGGAACTGCTTATGAGGATGGCTGAACAAGGTACCAATCTGTGAGTATCATACAGGAATATGATCTGTATACTCATTATATAGATGGCAGAATATCATCAGGAGTCATTATAATTACTTCTTTTGACCAGTAGTAATTGGTTTTATCTTAGGTCTCTGGGCTCTGTAGTTCTTGGTTGCTCAAGCAATGTTGGGTATTGGTTCTACCTTGTAATAGATACATGCTTTGTTTCAACATAAGGACTACAGTTTGCATTTTATGTAACACGTAAGAAAACATATGATAGCTTCAGTAAGTAGTATTTATTAAGTAATATCATTAAGTAATATTTTTATTTTTCTCAACCATTAGCTGTGAGAAGCAGGGGCTGGAGAGATGGCTCAGTTGGTAAAATGCTTGCCTGTGAGTGTAAGGAGAGGAATTCAGGTCTCTAATATCCATTTTTTTTTTTTTAAGTGGGCAAGGTGCTGAGGAAGCAGAGAGAAGTAAGGTCCTAGAACTTGCTAATCAGCCAACCCCCTGGTGAGTTCCAGGCTAGTGAGACCATGCCTCAAAAGAAAGGTGGGCAGCTCTTGAGGACCAACACCAGAAGTGGTCCTCTCAGCTCCTCATGCACATGCACACATGTGCACATAAACACACATACACAGATGTAAAACACAGTTTTAACTTTTAGGTCATAGATTAGTAGTAGCTGAATCTGGCCTTACCCACTCAGACTTTGGATCTCTACAGTAGAATTTTCCCCACAGAAGTATAACATGATCTTTTTGTACATCTTAATTGAGAAGGCTAACATAATATTGTAAACAAATTCCTTAAGCCCAGAAATTATCACTTTTTAAAAATTCAAGTTTTTTTAAAAGTTGGATATATTAGAAGTTCTAAAAGCATATTGAATGTGAGAATGACTGAATAATTTAAACTGTACAAGAGTCTATCTGGTGGAACTTGAAGACATGTAAAGACCCTTTCTGCTTATGGTGTAAGAGGGCATAGGCTTTGAAGACGTCAGAGTCCTCCTTCTGCTTTAAAATAACAGCTGTGTCTTCCAGGGCACCACCGCTGTCAGGAAATACAATTTGTAGATCTTTCTGTCACCTTATGCTTGTGTAGAATATCTCTACCCAGTGTTGAACCAGGTGAACAGATTTGATTTTATGAACAAGCTGGCTAATTTTTCTATAAGTTTCTCTGTCTCCTCCCCTCTTCTCTTTCTGTCTTCATGAAATAGTATGTGGTATTCTAGGAAGATCACATTTTTCCTTGTACATATGTTTAGGTTGGGAATAGTAATCAAAACAGCCTAAGATATACTGATGGTCAACCATGAGCCATAAACTATATGAAGGCTTTAGCCCCAATCTCATTTAACATTCAAAATAATTTAAAGATGGAGGGCTCTGAAGCTAAAGGCTTTGAATGACTTCATCAAGCTCACCTGGTACTGAGTGAGCAGATGAGGTCACCGATTCCCAAACTTGGTTGCCACTGAACTTACACACACATCCCTTTACACATACAGACACAGAAACCACCACAGTGAAGGAAGTGAACAATCTTCTGCATACCATACATAGATTCAACTTACTGAACTTTGTCAGAAGTTGAATGTATTAGGCATCTCTGTTAAAGTCCTGATATGATCTAATCAACATTTAGCTTACACAGTAGAACTAAATTGTACCCAAGCTAACAGGTTGTTTTCCCTGAGTAGATGTGGTACCTCATAACCTACTCTCTGTACTGCATCCTTAAAGGCATGGCTGGTCAAAAACAAGGAAGAAAATGTTATGGGCTATTTCAAGGCTTCAACTTTCAACAGACTGGAACCCTGGCTAAAGAGAGAGTTTATAATCTTGCAAGTTTATTATGGTTCCGTAAGGATCTAATTCTATGTGATACAGTATTTAAAGGATTTAAAAATCATCAAGTATTTTCACACAGAGAGAAGTGACATATACCACATCAGTAAGCAGCTGACAGGTGTTTATAAATGGACTTTTCTTATAATTATGGTTGAAAATATATTAACATTGATGATTCTCATCATTTGAGAGACTACTCAGTGAGAATTACAGTGGGAAAGATTTGCTGGTTTGTCTCAAATGGGGTAAGAGACTTCCTGAACCGCAGTACTACAGTATCAAATGTATAAAAGTATTGAAGTCTAACCATTCATATCTGTGACCAATTTGATTGGATTTCCCGGAGAGAGTAGAGTGTTTAGAACGTGTTGAAGCTAATCATTTTGATAGTAGCCAAAAGAAGGATTCAAATTCATATGAATTTCCAAAACTTTATCAGGACCTGCTCACAGTTTTTCATTAATTTTAGGTCAATATTTATCTCCAATCAGTAAATAAAGGCTTACAGAAGAACGGCTGCACCACTGGACTATCTTGGCTTCAAATGTGCTTTTCTCCTGGTGTGATTTCCTCTTAGATATAACACAATGTCTTTCTGAGCTCAAGCATATGGGCTTATGCTAATATGAAATGGTGTCTTTGAAAGGTTATTTTTGTTTTCTGCAGGGAGCAGTCATCCTTTGACCTATATTCAATATGTGACACAGATCTGATTGTACGACAGCCATTAACCTTATCCAAATTCCTAGTTGGAGGCTGGGGCTAAGGTCAGAAACCGATGCTCTTTAGTGTCAGGCCTAAACTTAATTAATGCCTTTAAAAAAATATGTAGATAATATTTTTGTTCTCCTTAGGATGTATGAAAATGGCCCGCAGAATTTAATCCTGAAAAGAAAATGTTTAAAACAAGAATGGCTGTGTTGTCTGACATGCTCCCACGACCTCATTCTGAATTGGCTGTGCTGTGTGTTTGGCTTTTTCCCAGCCTGCTGGCCAGGTTTCCCTCCCCCATCTCCCCTTTGGCAAAGATACTTTTCTATGAATCTTTCTGATCCCCAAGGCCATAGATTTTGAGCAATACCCACCCTTCCGTGTGCTGTTCCAGAGCCCACCATGGCTACTGGGGCAGAGATTCGAGGCAGAGGGGCTGGGTCCTTGCCAGGAGAAACAATGGCATTTTCTGTAGGGCTATGGGCAGTGGAGGGAGCTCTTCCTTGGAGCTGGTGCTGAAATGTTTAGTAATCATTTTTCAATGAGAATTGGCAGTTGCCTGCCAGCATGGGATGTTATGTCAGCACGGGTGTCAGAGAATTCGGAAGATTCCTGCAGGAAGTAATTGGCAAACCGTACAGGGCTGGGGAGGTCGAGGTGTAGAAAGCGAGGTGCCATTCGGCAAATTGCTTTAAAGGTATCCTTTTTTTTTTTGACCGACATTATTTAAGAGTGTTTTAGAAAGTAGACCCCTTTTCCAGAGGCAACTGCCAACTGACAGCCCAGTATGAAAAAAAAGAAAGTATCTCTTAAGAACAGTTTTCAATAGAGTCTTGTAGAGGCTGTTGAAAAGACATTCACATCCTGTGTAAACCTGTTTAAGCAGCATTTATTATTTATTATTTATTTGTTTACTTATTTATTACTGCACACACCCAACTGCTTCTTTAACAGTCTGCTGGTTTTCCTTACCCATCAGCGTACTAGTCCCACCCCCTTCCCCCACAGCACTCCTCAGGTCCTGAGCTGAGCAGGACCTGTTTTCTAACTGAACTCCAGGTAGGACAGAGACATCCACAGCTAATTCCCTCGAGTGCGGACCGGGGATCTAGTTTTAACTTTAGGCCCTTCACCTTTGCAGTAATGCACTCTGCCCCCATGTTTGAAAGTTTACAACTTGGGCTTCTTGGGAAATTTTCTGATGGGTGCGTTACACCCCTCCTTCTACAGTTCCACTCTTTGTGTTCTAATGTCCCTTCCCATCAGCTCTGGTGTTTTCTGATGTGAGGATGCTGCGTTGAGGATGCTTATCCCTTTCGAGACTTTCTCCTGGAGATGTAAAGCTCTAGTGGGAGGAAAGGAGGTCAGGCTCATTGCTGAATCCATCTTTATTACCTCACAGTGAGCAAGCAACAAGCACTATCTGAAAAGAAGAATAAGTGAAGGCCGGATGGTAATGGAATGAATGACAGTTGGAAAAATAAGTTATGGAGAGTGGAGGAGTATCCGGGGCATAGGGTTGGGCTGGAAGAGCAGCTCCAGCTAGCCACTGTCTTCATCTCTAGAAGGATAGCACTTTCTCCACTTTGTTGAAGACATTTTTGGTAGTAAAGCTGGTGTGTGTGTGTGTGTGTGTCTGTGTGTCTGTGTGTGTGTGTTCTACTGACAGTGAGTGCCACGCACTTTTGGTACCACCATGTGATTGCTTGCCTGAGGAACAGACCAGAGTACTACCACAGGCTAAGATAACAAACTCCACAACCGAATCTACAGCTCCCGTTCTTGCTTCATGTTGGCTGTGGTTGGTTCACACCTCTACACGTCCAGATGAGAAGCCCAGCTTGCTCAGTCGATTTCCAGGGAACAGGGCAGAAGACTTTCCTATGAAATTCTGAATTTAAGCTGCACTTGGCATATGGCTGTGTCAGCCCAAACACATTTCAGGGAGCAGAATTGTGGGCATCTTGTCCCCCCCTCACTTCAGTTGTAATAGTCAAAAGAAAAAAGTGTGGTGGTGTACTCCAGTGAGTGGAATACTTTTAAAAGCCTGAAAGATGATTTAAAATACCCCACGGTGATTGGCTGATTGGAAAACTGGAAAAAACTAGTGGTAACAATGGTAGCAAACAAACAGCTAACTTTGGAGCAGGGGTGTTTCTTAGATGCTAGGCACAATGCTAAAGTTCTTGCGTGCGTGCGTGCATAGATACTAGTGCACACTTGTGCATGTCCGTGTGCCTGTGCAGGCCAGGCTTCATTTCGTATTTTCCTCAATTGCCCTCCACCTTATTCTTGACAGAGGGAGAGTCTCTCGTCAAACCTGGGTTAGCCAATTTGGCTAGACTGGCTAGTAAGCAAACCCCTGGTATCTCCCTGCCTTGCCTTCCCCAGTATGGGGTTTCCAGGTTTTTGTTTTATTTTTTGTTTTTTTGTTTGTTTGTTTGCTTGTTTTTTAACATGGTTTCCAAGGATCTGAACTCAGATCCTCCTGCTTTCCTGGTCCGTCAAGCTAAAATCTTTCTGAAATTAGCTTGGCTATCCCTCACAATATAGAGTACCTAGTCACAGGGCAGTTACTGTTCCTATAGAGTTCCTCTGGGACTTGCTTTGTCTCACAAAGTACTATGACGAAGATGCCCTCTCTCATCTCCAGATTTCACACACAGATCGTCTTTTGGATCCATTGATGGATGTACTTTCTTAATTCTGCTATAGAATTCGGTGAAAAACCCAAACCCAAACATTCTGTTTTACCAATGTTTGCACAGAGGCAAACTCACCTTGTTGCAGAGGCTCTAAGGAATTCAAATAAAAGCAAGAATTTCTCTTTCGATTTCATTCCTCTCGAGAACACCCTTTTGTGTGGCATACATCACATGCGAATAAACACATTTGCTAAAAGCTACTCAAGAATTCCACTTCTGCCAGGAATTTACCCAGTACAAGAAGGGCAGAACTCGGCGCCCTTCTGTTTTATATTTTGTAGTTATTTCTCATAGTGTTTTGACATGGATTCAGATAAACATCTACATTTCAACTCATTTGTCTTTCAAATAAAACCCTAAAGGGTTAAAAAAAAAAGCCTTCTAAAGGTGGATTGGGGATATTTATAGAGTGAAGAAAAAGAATATTATTTGCTGCTGCTATTTTTAAAGGACACCTTTTTAAAGTTTCTCAAAGCTCCAGTGGTCAGGACTGAGCTCAAGGCAAAAACACTGCTTAAGAAAACCCTACAGAACATTCTAGAAAAAGCTTCAGCTCAGGCTCAAGCCTCCGAGAGAAGAAAGTGCTCACATGGCTGGGTCCTTTGCATCTCTTTAGGTTATTTTCTAGATAAGACTATGAGAGCAAACTGAAATTATATTTCCCTTCCAGCTAGTTAAGCCTCAAATCCCGAGATGAAAAAAAAAAGTGTTTTCTTTTTGGACAGTGATGTATTTCTAGTCAGTATATTCCCAAAACAAACAGAACAAAAACCCATTTCAGGCACCGACTAAAATAAAGGATAGAAGCAGAGATCACTCAAGTGGTGAAGTGTGGCTATAAATTGCCATTTTGTAGGTAACCATCACTCATGGAAAAGGGTGGGTGTGCCGGCTCTTCTTTACCTCTGAAGCTGGGGTCTGTCAAACCTATGCCATCGGATCCCCCACTTCCTTAATGTTTGTATTTCATAGACAGCAACCTGGACTTTGAGAGAATTGGGGCAGACTGATTAGCTTGGCTCCCCAGCAGTCTTTTTTCACCTCTTCTTCTATGCTAAGAGAATATTAGTTTTATTCAAGTGTGATCTTTTCATACACACAGACTTATGGGGACAGACACCCCCCCACACACACACACTTCATGGGGAACTTGATTACAAGTGTAGAATCTTTAGTTCAGAAGCCAAATAGCACCTAGAAAAATCTCAGATATTATTACTGTATTGGAGGGTTGTCAGCACATGACCTGAGATGGTTCTATTGAAGGGGCATTAGCCTCAGTCTTTAATTGTGAATGTCTTTCTCTCCCCACTCCCTTCAGCTAGACAGGAATAAAGAAGCTTATAAGTTCGGTTGCCAATGGCAAACATTTATGCTCTGAAGGCAATCACTGGATGGATGACTTTGATGCTGTGCAGAGCAGGATGTGGACAGAGTGACCCTGGGTTGTTCCTTCTGTCACTCATCTTGGAGCGGTCTTCACTAGGACTTTCTTGTGTAAAATCACAATTTTACTTATTCTTAAGTTTGAGACAGGATTTTCTCTTCTCAGGGCCCACAGCATCCTGATACACAGACTGAAAGCACTAAGCCCGAAGGGGCTAGGACACCAGTTAGCCCTGTTTTCTGATGCCTTCGCTGTGAACAGTGCCACACACTGTCTTCTTTACCCCCAGTAACTTAGTCACTTCCAAACATCCTTGAATTTCCGTATTTATCTGATGTTGGGAGGTCAAGTATGGGAGGAGAGTTCACTAAACCAGTTTAGATTCCTTGTGCTAACATATGGTATTATAGATCGGAAGTTCCACTCACTGGAAAGGTACCATTGGCAAAAACCAACACTGGGAATGGCTGTCCCAAGGTCTCTGCACCAAGGTTTCTATGCTTTTTACTTGAAAGTTACAATTTACCACAGCTGTCAGATGCAACCAAAATATTTGCTTGAAGGAAATATAGTACCTAATTTGGTCCAGGAAATCTACGGATATAAAATAAAACTAATTTCACTGCTTAAAATGTTTAGTGAGTTTAAAATTGTTTGTGTACCTTTGCTTTCAGGTTGATGGATAGCACATTTAACAGAGGATAAAGGAACACCACCCCAATCTCATTTATTTCATCTCATAACCTTATGAAAGAAACGTTTGATATGCCAAGATGGAGCAGGGCTGAGCTGTGTGTTCGGTGCCGAGCAGTATTCATGAGGATCCTGTTCTATGCACTGACTATCACTTAAGGAATGAAACAGGACTACATAATCAGTCAAGTTTGATTGGGTGTCTTTTGCACAGCTCCATTCAAGGTTACGACAAAGCCATATAGGATCTGGTATTTGACCTCATATAATAACTCAAGAAACATTTACCAGGTGGGAATTGGAAGGAAAAATGATCATGTTCACAAAACACATACAGAAGTCTT
The DNA here is from genome assembly GCA_019843965.1 of Rhynchomys soricoides. Lineage (NCBI taxonomy): Eukaryota > Metazoa > Chordata > Mammalia > Rodentia > Muridae > Rhynchomys > Rhynchomys soricoides. Next base: position 8,659,449 of record JADRCH010000047.1, read on the forward strand.
CCACAGATGCTTTTGTAGATTTGGTTTGATGTATGGTTGTGGGTGAATAATAAACCAAAAGATAACCAAGGTTTGTCAAGATAACCATAGTCTGTGCCTATGAGGAAACACACACACACACACACACACACACACACACACACACACACACACACCATGTAGCCAGTCTCCAACATGAGCACAGAAATAAAGAACACAACAATCTTACATCTTGGGGGTAGACTTACTAAAGAAATAACTTTCAGATAAGATGTTCAATTATTCTGCTAGCAGATGGCTCAGTTAGGATCTATAACTATTTTTCAGATATTTGGTCAAAGGCACCAAGATCATATCAGGAAAGAGAGAGAGAAAGAGAGGGGGGGGGGCTGAGATCAGAGAGAGGGAGGGAAGGAGGGATGAATGGACGAAGGGAGAGAGAGGGAGAGACGGAGAGACAAGAGGGAGGGAAAGGAGGAGATTACCCTCTGATGAGTGCCTCTGTGGACAGCTCAGGAGACTGGCACACATTCCAGCCTCTCAATCCATCTGAAGGCAATCAGATTACTAGAAAAGAAGCTAACATCCAACATGAATAATGTAAAAGTGTATAAATGTAGCCCAAAGTTCCATAATGAGCAGTTCCCATTTGTTCTCTCAACCAACATTTAATGAGATCTTGCTGTTTGTCAGAAGCACTGCTAGATCTTAAGAGCTAGAAATATGACTTGGTGACCTTGTTCGCAATATGCAGTAGATGAGACAGACAGGCCTGCGGAGGTTCCTGAAGAGGGGGTGGGACAGCTGCACTGAGCGAAAGGATAGACAATGAAGAGAACTTACAGAGCGAAATGGAAGTGTGGAGGGGAGGAAAAGGTCGGAGAAGAAAGACTCACGACCTTTCCCCTGGTGAGAGATCCAACCAACCTTTCCCCTGGTGAGAGATCCAACCAAATGAAGACGAGCAAGGGCACAGAGGAGTCAGCAGTTAAGACATCTGCACCAGTGCATTCTGGGTGAATATGCACTGAGTTTGTGCTCAGCATATTCAATTCGACATTTAGCAATGGCCAATGGATCTATTTCGCAACCAAAAGACCCAATTCAAGCCAGGTATGGTGACTGATGTTGTAATCCCAGCACTTAAGAGGCCAAGGCAGGGGGATGATGATGAGTTCAAGACTAGCATGGGCTGCATTTTTGTACCGAGTCAGCCTTTGTATGAAGTGAGACTGTCTCCCCCTTATGTGATTCCAAAAGATGAAGTGATCCCTTTATTTCCTACATAATTTCTATTTATTACACAAGTTTCTTGAAAGTCTTTTATGTCATATTAAATACTGAATATTTACTGAAACCAACCTGATGTCAAAGCATATGGTGCCACCACCCTTTGTATAAAATGTTTATTAAATAGTTATTGAATTGAAGTACAATAATAAATTTTAAGTTTCATCTAGTTTTTTTGTGTAAAATAATTTCTTGATAAAATGCATTTCTCTTTTTATGGAAAAATCATTTATTGGAGAAATGGTAGAGATTAGAGAAAGAAAGAACAGGGAAATATTCTGAGACATACTGTCAAGAACCTAAAACCATATTGGGTTCTTGGTGGTGAGGATGGATGTGATGCTGTTTTTGAAGCTGGGCAGGATGTCAAAAGGCAAATTTGAAAACAAATAGAAGCAGTGCTAATCACAATGTTACTCAAGAGAAAGGCTGGCTGTGTATTCCTGTAGGATGTAAATGTCGAGAGAATAGACAGCGTAACCCACACCATCAAAGGCTTTCCATGGAACACACACTCCTGACCTTATAAAGAGAGTGAGGAATAAAGCCTATTTCCCCAACATGGCTGGTGTGTGTTGTATTACCTCTGCCTGTCCCTCCAGAACTGAGCAGAGAGGCTCTCAGTAAACATTATAGAATGAATTAACTAATGAACGATGAATCTGAACCTTCCAAATGCTCTTGCCAGCTTTCCCTTGGGAACAACAATAAGTGATTAAAAGATTGATTTAAATTAAACTGAAGAGCTGGGCCTAAAGCAAAGAGGCCTTTGTGAGGCTGAATATGTTGGTTTGAGTTATGATTAGTTAGCCTAACTTACTATAGAACAGGCCAGTGTACTGACTGAGGGATGGGAAGGGAGGAAGGTTTTTTTTGTTTGTTTTTTGTTTTTTGTTTTTTTACTGTTTTGGAGTCATGTTTCTCTCTCTCTCTCTCTCTCTCTCTCTCTCTCTCTCTCTCTCTCTCT
>JADRCH010000047.1:8661694-8704912 GCA_019843965.1 Rhynchomys soricoides
TGTGTAACCTGAATGGCTTTTACACATGTGAATCTATCTACCTATGTTTATCCCCATCACTTATCATTTATCTAATTTATTATACACTCACTCAGTATGTGACTACATATGCATATATATATATATATATATATTCTTGCATATTAAGCACAATGGGTGAAAGAGTGTACAGTTAGAATAGCACGGGATATATATATATTTTAAGATTTACTTATTTATTTCATGTATGTGAGTACACTGTAGTTGCCTTCAGACATACCAGTAGAGGGCATCAGATTTCCTTTACAGATGGTTGTGAGCCACCATGTGGTTGCTGGGAATTGAACTCAGGACCCCTGAAAGAGCAGTCAGTGCTCTTACCCGCTGAGCCATCTCTCTAGCCCCATGGGATATAATTTTTACCTTGTAAGTCCTAGCAGTGGGACTTTGGAGCAAAGCACAAAAGTGCTTTCTTCCCAGGTTTATCTTGTAAGCCAGGAAGCCTGACAGTACCTCCCTCAGAGACGTGAGTTTATTTTTCAGAATGATCTGCAGAGTGTTAATGTTCTCTGAGTGATAGTTTTTGCTTATTATACTTTGCTCCTTTCAATCGTCTTTTCCTTTTGAAGCAACACAGAGGGTCATTTCAATGAGAGGCAGAGTCATGTCCTACCTAACCAAGTAAGCAGTTGCCTTAGTTATTAGAGGGGAAAAGTAGTCTCCCTGTGGACACTAAAACTCTAAAGGTAAGTATTCTCAGGAAGACACTGTTTACATTAAGTCTGACTTCTCAAATACATACTTATGTATTAAAAGCATAAACTTAGAAATATGTTCTGTTTCCAAACACAAATTAAGAATTAAAAAAACATCAGAATGTCAGACTCTTATAATCTGCTTAGGGAAGCATAAATTGTTAATCAGGCTTCAGGCAACAACACGTAATATCAACTTTAATAAGAAGTTGGCCAAGAGGAAGGAGAAGGTCAGATGGCTTCATTCTGAAGGCTGGGCAGCCTGTTAACCCCAGGCCCTGTGGCTCTCAAGATACCATTGGCGGAGTTCCCTTTGAAATAGACTCTCTTAAAGAGGAGTCTGTTATTAAAAAATTAAGTCATCAGCACAGGTTGGAAAAATGACATTTTCACTAGTATAAATGAACTTTAAAGAAAATAAATTAGAATTTTCTGGTAGCTTGTGAGTGAATTTCACCCAGCAAGCATTTCCTGAATCCTTACTGTGTGCTCTGTCCCTACTGCTGCCTGCCCTCATCCTAAAATTCTGATCCCATGACTACAAGGCGATATTTTAAAACCATTTTCTCACATCTCCCTAACCTAGATTTATCTATTCCACAAAGCATCTCCTATTTGTATCAGAAGGGCTTTGGCTGTGGAAAGAGTCAAATAATGAATTTTCCTAAACCTCTCAGCTGAATATCATTCTTAGGAATACTTGTCAATCAGGTGAAACTTAAATTGGAAAGTATTTGACAAGCAGAGCATCTCCTTAGCGTGTGGAGCCTCCTGGCTGCTTCTCTGAATTGTTGAGTTTAACACAGTCCAAAGTTTCACTCCTGGTTTTAGAGTACTTTTTCCTAACGTCACGGATGTTAGCACATGTTTCTTAATTATTAAGCAGGGAAACTTTGCCCCTTGTCTTCTGTGACTGGTATTTCTAGACAATCATGATGGAAGGGTCATCTCATAGAGAGAGAAGAAGAAAGTAAGCCATTTAAAAATCTCATTAGGTGTAGTGACAAATAGGGAATCTGATCTGTGAGTGCTCAGAAAATCAGGCTGCAAATCCACCTTTGGCTCTAAAGTGCTCAGTTAATCTTGCTCTACCTCTCAACAGTGTCTTCTCTTCCTGTCCATCACATTAAACTCTTTCATTAGATCGCATTAAATTTAGTTGCTTGAGAGCCCTTTATTTTCCTATGCCACTCTAAATGATGTATTTTAAATAATGCCATCGTCCATTTAGTGTGCTCTTTGGGAAGAAAGTGGTAATTTTGGTCATGAGCATCCATGTTACACACTGCCCAGTCCTCTTGTGTGGCCATCTGTGGAATGACTTCATTATTTTTTCAGGACATAAAATATGTGTCCATTTAAATTCAATTCAAACTCAGGGAGGGTACTTTGTTTGTTTTATAAACTACAGTGCTCCTTCTAAAGATATTTTGGAGTATACTATCAGCAATTTGATACTGGCTGTCAAAAGAAAAATCAGTCTGCAAGACAATCCTGGGTCTATTAACCAGACCTATGGACAAGCCTCATTCTTGGGAGAAGTTGGCCCACACAAAACAAATTCAGTGTAAACTTTTTGGACATTTTTTGTTTTATAGGCCTTTTGCTTGTTTATTCTGAATTTCATTTTTGTGTCTTTGAAGAGTTTCTTTGCTTGTGTGCTTCTTGCTCTTTGTTTTTGGTCTGCTTTCTAAAGAGAGAGAAAGAGCACAAGGATACGGCTGGGTAGAGGAGCAGGGAGGTGAGGAAGATCTAGGATGAACTGGGGGGGGGGGGGAACATGATTTCGTATCCTATGAAAATTTCAATGTAGATCCAGGAGCTATGTCTGGCAGGGTTGCATTTCTTTTCAAAACCAGCTCATGGGTTGGTCAGGAGGCCTCCCATGAAGGCAATGCTTGCTGCACAGCTGGCATCTTGCTATATGCAGGTGATGGAGTAGAGTCTCTTTCTCTGGAGGGCAGTAAGTAAGTGATCCTACTTCATTTCGGCTGGTTTAATTAGGACCAGCTCCAAACATCTCTTGTTTTGATAAAAAGAGTGAAGCCAGTGAGTGAAGCTGGTCGCCTCAGTGTATCAGAAGGCTCCCTTGTAGAATGAATTCTTCATGAAACACTGGCAAAATCCCAACTAGGTACTTTTAAGCAAGTAGTCTAATTTGAGGATAATTGCTGGGAGATCCAGAAGCTTGATGTGGCCCACATTAGGGCTCATCAATGCCATAGTAGTCATGGTGAGCTCTGTCATTTTGCATTGGTGATTTCTCAGTCTGACCACACACTGCCCTGATCGGTGTTAAATTAGTCCATGTTGCCAAGGAGAACTCAGAACATTTCATTTGAATGTGAAATCGAGCAGTCTCAAACATTTTACAAGATGGATGATAGATTAATAAAATTCTCTTTTAGTCTTGCGGTTAAAAGCATGATACACTTGCTTTCATGGATGAAAGCTATATTATACCCTGGAGGGCCATCAGTTTTTAAAGTAAAAATGCATACATTAAAATACAACCCAACACTTTAGAGATTTTTTTTTTGTTTGTCCACAAGTAGATGAAGCTTATTTTCATGGAAAAAAAGACATCTCTTTTATTATGTATTTGGTTAAGAGGAGCTGTGTCTGCTCTTGCGTATCAGATTAGACATAAATTTAAAACTTGTCATTGCTTGCTGAATAATCCATTATACAATCAAGTGGGAAAAATTAATTGTTTGTGACACATTCTGGCCATTGGCATGGAAAATCATATTTTTAGAGGACATGTTAATATAGCCAAAAATCACTTTGTTTCCAAATATTAGAATTAATATCTATAGGGTTTTTTTTTCAGTACTAGAGACTGAATTTTTTTTTTTTTTTGTGCTAGACAAGAGTTCTAACACTGAGCTATATCTCTATGTATGTTGTAATTATAGGACCTGAGGACACCTGTTAGTTCAATGGTTTTCTATAGTTCGTCTTCTTGTCTCTTCTATAATTACAAGTTGCTTTTATCTTTTGCCCATCTATATAAGAAGAAAGTGGAGGCCTCATTTTTCAGTATGAAGACACTCATTGTACAACCCATTGCTCATCAGGCTTTTGGATTTCATGGGACATTAACAGTTTTATTTTTTAAAAGGCGGAAGGATTGACATTGAGTTGCGTGCCAGATTTTAATCTTGCCAAGGCAAAACCTATTGTAATTTATCCATACATACACGTTCATGAAAGAACTGACATTTTAACTTCAAAGGAAGGTCATTGTGGGAGTTCTTAACATAGAATAAATGGGGGTTTATGAAATACAGAAAAGGTTGCCATTATTTTTCATATCTGATCATGAAGCAGTAAATTTACTTTTGAAAGATGAACACTTGATTTTGAATATCTGGAAGAGTCATTTATCTGGATAAGGATCATTCAAAACTGTCATCAGGCTGTTACAAATAAACCAAGTCTCAAAGCACATCAGTGGCACCCAAACACAGAACCAAACTTTGAAGGAGATATTAAAATTTTTTTATTGGCAATAGGAGTTTGAAAAAAAAAAAAACTAAACAAACATAGGAACACAAAAATCTTATTTTTAAATTGTCATGCCTGTGCCTCTGTGGAATGCAGACAGCAACAGATGTGGCTCCTCTTTTTGTTTTTAAGGCCAGAATTAAGTAGAAATGGCAAATAGAAATGACACCCAGTGACTAGAAATCAAGCTAAAATAGGGCCAGAATAGAGAACAAAATGAATTGTGGTCCATCAGCAGATCGGCCTCTTCCACTTGCTGGTTATCAGTTATTTCCTATGTAAATGGCTTGCATGGGAGGAAGCCTCTAAGCTCCTTCTCATGCTGCACACCAGCTGATTGTATATCTAATTACCAAACCTGCTTCAGAGACTGGATGTACTACATGACTTCTTAAAAGTGGCAACTGAGAAAACAGAGGATAATGGTGACCCACACTTGTCAGTCTCCCGCAACCACCATGTTTTTAAGGGAGCTTCTTCCTCTCGCTCTCACCATTTTCTATTTTCTTTGCTATTTGTGGATTTGTACATATGTGTATGCATAGGAAATGTTACTCTGAAAGGAATCTGTTCCAAGCCAGACACTGTGGCGCATGCCTTCTGTGATCCAACCACTTGGGAGGGAGGGACAGGTGAGTTCAAGGCAATCCTCAGATGCATGAGGATTTTGAGTCCAGCCTGGGCTACAGAAGACCCTGCTTTTTTGTTTGTTTGTTTTTCTTTTTTTTAAGTCATTAAGAGCAAATGCTATATAGTGATAGTTATAAAGTAACATAGTTATAAAAGAAGCAAAGAACTTCTTTTTCTTATCACACGGGGAAGGGTGTATATACATCCTTTAGTGCGTACATGTGGAGGGTAGAGGTCAACCTTGGATGCCATCCCTCAGGCATCACCCATCTTATTTTTCCAGATTTTGTGTTCCTATGCTGGGCTCTCTGGCTCTCTGATTACACTTGGCTGGCTGGCCAGTGAAATATCAGGATCTACGTGTTTGCTCCATGATGTTGAGACCACAGTCCTGTCCGTGCACAGCTGTTTACATGAGTGCTGAAGATTAAACTGAAGCCCTCATGGGTACACAGCATGTACTTCCTTGACCAAGTGACTATCCCAACCCTGATAAAATATCTCTTACTCAGCTCTAGTCAGCATCCCACTTGCCTTGGGATGTTATCATCATGATACGGGACTGATGTGGTTAGGTACTAGGGGACAGGGCAGTTTGTTCTCATCAGTGAAAGGAATGGTTTTCAAGTTTAGCTACTTGCTTCTTCCATCAATGATGCTGTCTCTGATGGCAGGAGGAGATAATTATGTTCAGACAAATAACCCACCTATGCTTCTCTTTCTACCGTTTATAAAGCCTAATGCATCCTTACACACACAATCTAAAAATTGAGTAACCTAGAAACATCTTCCTTAGTCTTACATTTTGCCTTGCTCTGGTCAAAATAATCAAACCATTCCCATGCCCTCTGCTGTTGGGTATTTCTCAGAGAGAGTCATACTTTAACTTTAAGACATCACAAGTATTTGCTAACAGCACATTCATTAAGTGCTTGGCTCAAAGGGAAATTCCCTGGAAATTCAAACTACAAAAGAGCTGAGCAAAGCCTTTTTTAAAAGGAAAACAAGTCTTAGAGTTCCCTCTTTATTTACTGTGGTGTTTTTATGATGCAAAGTGCACAAAAACTGGAAAGATGTCTCAGTGGTGGACCTGCCTGGTACGTATATGACTCAAGGTTTAAACCCCACACTACTAAAAGATGATCTTCCCCCAACTGATATTTTAGCAAGGCACACTTGTACATGGATAATGGCTTATCCTAGTACAAGATAGTATGAATTAGAAGGGTTGCTGTAAATGGGAGGCCATCCTGGGCTATATTATGAGTTCCGGTATAACCTGGACTACAGAATGGCATCCTGTCTCAAAAAGACCAAGCAGCCAAACAAACAAAACCAAAGTAAAAATGATTAGGACATGTTATAACATTATAAAAAAGCCCATTAAGGCTTAATTCATTAGTACTATTGAATTAATACTATTAATATTGAATTAGTACTATTACTTGGACATACACAAATTTTGAAGGTAACAGCTGAAGAGACGATTCAACAGTTAAGAGCACTCAATGCTGTGGCAGAGAGCCCGAGTTCAGACTCCATGGCAGCTCACAGCCATCTACAACTCCAGTTCCAGAAATTCTGGTGCTTTTATTTGACCTGGTATCCACCAGGCATGTATGTGTTACACATGCATACACACAGGCAAAACCATTCAGATACATAAATAAGTAAACATTCTGAATCTTTCTCTCTCTCTTTCTCTCGTGTGTGTGTGTGTGTGTGTGTGTGTGTGTGTGTGTATGTGTGTGTGAGTGTGTTTAAACTCCATGTTCTTCACATATAAATAACAATACTAGGTTTAAAAGTTCTCTGCACCAAGTGGAGGTACTGTGGGGTGCTACCTTAGTAGGTAGGTCTTTTATTCACTTTACTATACCCAATGGGTAATGAGTAAGATGTTTTGTCTGAATCACTATTTTATACATGGGTTGTAGGCCGCTAAAGAGTACAGAATCATCTGTTTGGCTTTTAGGACAATAGGTAGAAGAGCAGAGCAGAGCAGAAAGAGTCGCTAGTCTTTAAAGTACTAAGAAAACACTTCCATGATTCTGATGACTTTCTGACCACATTAAAATACTCACTGGGTTAATTCAGAACTAAGGCATGATTATCTCCTTTAGGTGGTAATATTTTTAAGAGGTTGATTTACAGGTTTGCATTCCACAGAAGAGGCCAGCAGTGTGTGTGAACATGCTAAGGGCACCATCATGCTTAAAGTCCTAGGCGTATGAAGAAATTGAACCTATGTGGAAAGGCACGCTTTGTTCTATTTTGATACTTGTGTTCCATTGCACACAAGATTTATCTCTGTATGTCACGCTCCTGGCCATATCCTCAGCTTAATTTTTTTTTAACCGCCATTTTTCATTCCTGTAACTTATTAGGTTTATTGAAAATCTTTAGTCAGACCTACTTACTTAGGGAATTATAGAAAGACACTGCACTCTCAAATGATGAGCTGTGGAGAGAAATTAGACCTCATAGCATGCTAGCACTGAGGTCTTCATCTTCAAAATTTGTTCTCTTCCACAAAAACACTGTCTATCTGCTATGAGAAGATGTGCCCAATGCTGCCAAAGACTGCAAATCATATCAATAGTGACATCCTAAGTTTAATTAAACTCTCCTTACCTCTCAGAAAGGTGGGTGACTGCTAGAGAACTTGTCACTCAACAGTGTTCATGTCAAGATATGGATGAAACAAAGTGGACTGATTTCTAGAAATCCATGTGGATGGGAGACGGGGCCCGCTGCACACACATCCACCAATCATTTACAAAGATGCTCTGGAGATAATTGTCATACAGCAGGTGTTTTTACTGGAAGCCTTGAAACTTCCTTAATGGTCTTGAACTGCTAGACTACTGGCTGAAGTTGCTTCCCTTGGGCCAAACTGTTTTGGCTTAAGCTATGTGACTGTTTCCCATCTAGTAAAGGGACAACTCTTTTGAAGGATTACTTGCACTTTCTCCCACATTCCCCTTGTTCTTGGCTTGTGGTTGAAGGTATCCTAAAGGCTATATTCCATTACTTAGGGAAAATCCAAGGTTTCTCAAAGGACTACTATGAAAATCAGAGCCTTTGCCCAAGAAAGGAATTTTTAAAACTACAAGCAAATGAATTTTTTATAAGCGCAAGGTCAAACCATTACTGTTTATACCCAAGAATGTACCAAAATCTCTCATTTTTCTTAAAAATAAGATGGAAATTCCAATGGGAACATGAAGATAAACTAAAACAAGATCAACTCAACATTTCCGGATTTCTAGAATTCTTCCTTATGTATGTATGTAGAACATTTCACAAATGAGTATTCTCTCTCTCTCTCTCTCTCTCTCTCTCTCTCTCTCTCCCTTCCTCCCTCCCTCCCTTCTCTCTCTCCTGTGTGCATACATGTTTAACTTTCTTTTTGTCTACAGTTCTCTTATTTCCATAATGTTCTTGAGTCTTTGTATTAAAGAAACATTATTCAGTGAAGTGAAGCCACAGAACATTTGATTTTCTACCTTCTCACCTTTCTGTGAAGCAAATGAGGTAGGCTCAGTACTGGTGAGGCTCAGACACGATGAAAATGCAATTCTGACTGAATCTTTGCTTGTTACTTTCACAAATGAAACCCTAATTCTGATGGACCCCAATGAATGGCTGTGGTGACTAAGCAGGGACAAGGCCACTGGCTCCGGCAGGGTGTTATCTCATTTGCAACACATTTCAAACTTCAGAACAGATTTTTAAATTGGAAGTCGAAAGCTGAAGATTGGCAGCAGAAAAGGCTGATTCACCTTCCGGAGCTTATCTTGCTCCAAGTTCCAGGAGGAGTTTTTAAAGATGGAGGTTATCTAGGGCTGGTGAGATGGCTCAGTTGGTAAAGGCACTTCCTGCTAAGTCCTAAGGACTTGTGTTTGATCCCTGGGAGACACATTGTGGAAGTGGAGAACCTCCTCCTGCAAGTAGTCTGAGTTCCACACAGGTACCGTGGCATGTGCCCACGTGTGCACACCTGTATACACATGCATACCACAAACACAACACCACACACAGACATACACACGTGGGCACACACACAACACACATATACACACAACACACATATACACAAACACACACAACTAAAAGAAAAAAATGTAACAAGTATTTTTTCAGAAAAGGTCACCTAAAAGGCATTGTTAGGCATCATAGAGACAAATTACAACACATCATAACACATAATGATTAGAACAAGGGCACATGTGCATCCTAACTGCTTTGGAGCTTATTTGAATGGGAAGTTCTCACCGAAACAGACTCCTCTATTTCAACACAAGGGCTGCATGTTTATGGGTCCCTAAAAGAGTTATTAGGTATTTCTTTTCTCCGAACATTTCTTTGGTGGTGAGAATTCTTTGATAGTTGGGCTCATAACTCTAAGCTCATTCTTAGTTGGTAAGGTGGTATTTAGGAAGTAGAGCCTTGGCAAGGTTCTAGGAAAATATATAGGAAAACCTCGTATAATTTTGATAGCGGTAGATTCGTGATTAATTGGCCATTTCTTTGATTTGGAACTGTATGTAGACTTTTGAATAACCAACTGTCTACATATTGAGAAAATCGTGAAAATACTTCAGAAGTCCCTTAAATGAGAGGAACTATAGAAATGGCAGCCAATGACTTTGATCTGATACACATATTAAGATTCTGCTTGGATAGTGCTAACTTGTCTATGAAGAAGAAGCCGATGCGCTCTTATCATAGCAAAATCTGTGTTGCAGTTGAACTGCATGTCGGAGGTCTGAAGTGGTCCACCACAGGTCCCTCCACACGAAACAAGAATGTTGAGGCAGCTGGAAATATGCAGTCCTAATAATACATTGTCATCGGCAAATACAAAGCAGGTAGAACCAGAAAGGAAGCCCACACAAGACTTCCCTAGGGAGGTGGATGCTTGCCACAGTTTATCTCTGTTTTGATCCTGGGATGGGGCACTCACCCAATTACCACTAATTAGACATTCAGAAGTCATTGTTCTAACTTGTTGCTGCAGTAAAGAAGGGGCCTGTGATCCCTCCCAGTGCTTTCTAGAAATGTCAGCTGTTTGCAAGTATCTCAGGCAGTCTGCACGGCAGTCTTGTTCCTGAGAGAAGAAGCTTCACAGCAAGTTTTTCCTTGCAAAGCTGGGAGAAGTGATGGGTGGAGGACGTGAGACACAGGTTTTTTTTGATAGTAGACAACCTGATAGAAAATGCTTTTATTCCATAGATTGTCTTTGCACACTTAGCACTGGAAATGTAATTGCAATAAATTGGTGTAAAAGCCAACTAGTAGAAAGACTGGAAGTCTCCCTGGAGACACCAACCTGTCACTTCCTCCTAATGGCAGCAAAAGATAATTGTGGACAAATAGAGCGGAGTCACATCATTGTGCTGCGTTTGTCTCTCAACAATGTACTGTTACCTTGTATCTTTCTGAAGAAACTGACTACTTCCTCTGCTTCCAAAGTAAGGCACAAAGCATTCACCCCAAACGCTTTCTTAATAAGAATACACGCAAGGGAAAATGGAAAGGGCGAGACACAGTAGTTTTCTGTTGTATTTCTTTTAAGTTTTTGAGCTCTGCATTAAAAATATGGCCTCTGGTGTGCACTTTGCCCTCTCCATGACGTCATGAAGCTATCTGCTTTAGCATATCCCTTTCTGGTCACAACTGGTTTTCGGATTCTCCAGAACACCAAACACAGAGACGCAAGTGCTCATGCAAAAAGGACTGTGCTTTAACTACATTGGGAAGAATGTTCGTCATCCTCTCCTCCCCCCCCCCCCCCCCCCCCCCCCCCAGCAGAAAGAATCCCGAGGATTTTCCCTTTTCAGGTAAAACTATCAGCAAGAACAGAAAGAAAATAAGCCAGCTTTGGCCCGCATTCACATGGCTGTTACTCATTCTCTGAGGAGTTGTGCATTAACTGGTCACATCTCTGGCTCCCTTAGAATCGCAGGGAGGAGTTTGCACTCCCCCCAGTAATTAACCACCAGGAAGGCTCACAAATTAGCATCCCCCCAACACATCAGTACACCCCAGACACGCTGCGAAAGGAAGTGTCTTTTCTGGTTCACGCTGTGTGACTTTAGTAAGTGAAAGTGAAGAGGCACAGACCGATAGAGCTTGCAGTGACTATCATAAAAAAAAGTGTCTTCATAGGAAAAAAAAATGAGTGGGAGAGAGAAATGTGTGAATGTTCCACGTGATTAAACTTCTTGGTTCTAGAATGTTCTCAGTAGTAGTTAAGTTAGGCAACCAGCCCCTTGCATACACAAAGACCCTCACGCAACGTCCCATAAAATATGGATTTTATTGCAGCAGCGACAACATTTCTCAGTACCACATTGACCTCGCTAGCATCTCCCATCTCGAGATGGACCGTAACTCTTGGCAGGCGAGTAACTACGGAGGAAGTGACCCCAGCTCTGCGGCAGTATAGGACGCTGCAACGACCCCGCCTTCATTAAATTTCACATGAAAGCCTTGGGACTCCACTCTTTCATCTGACACCTCGCATCAGACGCACCAGACCTGCTCTCAAGTCGGAGGAAGACATTCTCCCTTAGATGTGTGTGTGTGTGTGTGTGTGTGTGTGTGTGTGTGTAGCCTTGGAAGAGCACCAGCGAGCGGCGTCTTCCACATGACTTTTCCCTGGACAGTGTGCTCCATTTTCAAAGTCCAGTGTCGGACTTGCCTTGCAACCTAAGCATTTCTGCTCCATAGAAGCTTGAAGTCATTGCTAGGAACATGCGAGCTAACAGTTTTCTTTAGCTGGTTCTCTCAGCCAAATCATCTCTGTAAGTTTGCCTTATTGGGAGCATTCCAGAGTTTTCCGACTACCTGAATTAATTTCTGCCTTACTCTCAAAGCCAAAAAAACCCCGTAACTCAGCCCAAGCAGTCACCACACAGACCCTTGTATTGTTGGGAAGGTGGAAATCAATCAAGCCCCAAACGGCTCCACCGCTCCTGCACTCACTAGCGCCCTTGGTAATTGACAAGCCAACTTTACAAAGCTAGGGCTCCACTGGCCGCCTGCGCCAGCCCCGCTGAGAGGACGTCGGCAGCTTTCTCTCCTCTGGTCCGCACTGTCCCTGCCACCCCCTGCAGACCCCTAGGCGGTTCGGTCTTACCAGGCGGCGGAGGAACGGTGCCCAGGCTCCCCGGGAAGCGGCGCCGGTTCTGGGCAGGGGCAGCAGCGCCACCAATGTAATCGGACTCGCGCGCCCGCCCGCACTCCAGCTCCCGGCTGAGCATCCCTCCCAACTCCGTGCACCGCACACACCCGGCGCTGAGGACCGCTTTCCTTCTCTGATTGGCTTCCATCAACGCTACGGAATTAAAATATAATATAAAGAAGAAAGAGAAGGAAAGGAAGAGAGGAAACGCACGCACAAGCTCCCGCATTGACAACAGAGACCGAACCCACCTCTGTTTGCCTTCCGGCTCCTGGGGACACCCTGCCACTCGCCCAGTATGCTCCTGCCTCCGCCACGATCTCTGGCTCTGTGCTTCTTGCTGCTGTGGTTGGAACTGCAGCTCTTGGGATGGGAAGGTTATGGCTCCAGAGAGCTGGCTCTTGTGGGCACACACTGATTTGCAAGTGAATGAAGTGGGAGGGAGCAAAGAGAGGAGGACTTTGTTACAGAGGCCCAGTGCCTGCCCCTGCCCGCCCCCTCCCCTTGACAGAATGACTCTCAGTGTTTGAAGTCCGGAGCAGTTCGCTCTCTGGAACACTCCCGCAGCCCCAGGCTCTTCCTCTTTTTTCATATATATATATATATTTTGGGGGGGGGGGTTAGGGGGGGACGGCTTAAGACATACTGAGAACTTGTGTGACTCTATCTGATCTTTCTTTTTAAGCTCTCAAAATGCACCGTGTTCAATTACCAGCAACGGTCGGATGTTCTTTTCTAATAGCCCAGGCAATTAAGATTCCTGGGGACACGACATGGTACCGCGTGCCGCTGCGAGCCAGTTTGGGGGAGACAGTACGCACGACCTGCACTCGAATAAAATAACCCCGGTCTTCTGAGGTAACAATACCGACGGCTGTTCTGTATAACATAAACAGACGCGAGCAGACAGATTCATGAATGTCAGTCTTTCCCTTTCTCATTTCAAGAACACTTTTTTATTTTTTATTTTTTTGGTAGCTTCAGGAGCTCTGGCGCTGTTGTGGAGTGGGTAACCCCAGAGTGCTGTAGCATGAAGCCATATGCCTCCCAGAGTGTAGACGTGGTTCAAATCCAAACGCCCCAGGCTCATCAATGTCTTCCTGGCTGATCCACCTTTCTAAATGAGCAGATACCAGGATACACTAAACTCGCAGATTAGGGTGTATATTGATATTTTAAAGACGTGTTTGATGTTTTGAGATCTTTCTGGGAAGTTACTGAAGCAAGATAACGTCTATGTATGTTAAACTCCTTGATATACCTAGCTCTCTGGATGGATGTCCTTATACTTGACAAGAAGTGACTTCTCCTATGAAGGGACTAAGCTGCAGAAGTCTTAAATAAGTCAAAGCATTGTTAAAGGAGAATCATGACTTTTCTGCGTAGGAGATGCAGACACGTTGCAGTCAAGCACTGTTGGATTAAGAAAATTAAATCTAGTTACCACAATGGTTTCACCCCGGGTCAGTCACAGACCCAAGCCAGCTGTTTCTGCATGTTACAAGCTCGGAGCAAGATTTCCATTGCATGGTGCTCTAATGACATTCCAGCCACTTGGCTCCTGAGTGATTTAACTAGCTAGAGGTTGGTCTTCTTCCCAAGAGAGCTCTTACTAGAAAATCTTTTGTGTCACTAATAGAAGTTCAGGCATTTTAATGAAGCCCAAATCAAAGTATTTCTTCCAGGCAGCCGGTGCTTCAAAGACTTGCATGTGGAACAGTCTTAGCACAGATGCTCTGCACATGGATAGTGGCAAGTTTCGAAAAGGCATCCTTGGCACGAGGAGATAGATGTTTTTAGTTTGCAGAAAGGAGGCTGACCATGTTCTCTTCATGTGGACATTTGTATGGCAGTGGAGGAGGGATGGGAGAGGACAGCTGCTTCACATTCCTCAGGTTATAGACTTCTTAACTTGAAAGATTACCTTGGTATGTCTGTACAGTCCTTTACAGCTCACAAAGTATTCTTATGGACCATTTGATGGGATTCTTCTGCCAATATGATTTTTTCTTTGCCAAAAAGGACAGAGGAATTAGATTGATAAAGGCACAGTAAAGGTTAAGGACTGTGTCTAAGGTAATGAAACTAAGAAGGGACACGAGGAGAAATCAGGTCTGTATATGTCAACCAGGGTATCCACAAAGTATGTATGCAGATATAATTCACTAACACATGTGATGATAAATTAATAAAGGAACATGTGTGAGCATGTTAACAAAACACATTTTGTAAGATTGCTTCTAGCAGACAGATGTGAGTGAACTGATTTTATGCTGTATGAAGGGTGATGGTGAACTAGATTTTCTATCCATCCAACCAGTTAATGTCCCACAAAGGAAACACCTCCTAATTGTTTGTGATGTATTACCCTTCAAACGCCATTAAGCGACACACCAAAGGTGGTTAAACAACCTCATTTTATCAAGAGTGGACAATCAGCTCGCTCCTGAGCAGTTTCATGTGGCAGCAGTAAGTGACATGAAGGAGTTTGCAACCCCAGGATATTATTCTAAAAGACTTTATGTGATTCTCGAGGCTTCCTACTGACATTTACCACAGTGACTATTCATGTTCAATTATGATATGGATAAAATTATCCAGGATTATTTCCTCCTTCATTCAGAGGTAGGGGACTGAGCATTGCTCATTACTGCTAAGTCCTGTGATAAGTTGTTCCCTGGCACACTGGAACACCTTGGCAAGTCATAGAAGCCAGCTAGTCTGAGGGAGCTGAAAAAATGTGACGATCCTCATCAACATATGGAGTTTTGTAATGAGCCCCAGAGTGGATTCTGCAGGGCCTCTGGAAAGGTCTAGAAGCAGATGCCAAGAAGGCATGGGTACCCCACTTTTAGGCATTCTCTCTTCTTCACTTATACTGTTTCTTTGTCTCTCTTCACACCTGCCCCCCTCTGCCCTTAAGTCCACAAGGCCAAAAGCACCACCCATGGGTACTTCTAGAAGCTTGTCCATTGGAAAGACTTGGGCAAGTTTCTCTTTTTCTCTCCCCTCCCCATATAATTTCTTGAGAGTAACTTTGATTGGCCAGGCTCCTTCCAGGAGCAGGGTAAGAAGCTGGGCCTCGGGAAGACATAGCTGGCACCTTCACAACAGCTACCCTGGGTTTTCTAGGATCAAAGTGAATAGGCACACTTAGGAAGTGTCCTTGGATTCTGAGAAGACAATTTACAAAAGCTTGCATTTCCTGGGTCTCCATGTTTTCTTTAGTAGGTTGGTAACCTTGAAGAAGTTTATCAGGGCCAGGGTATGCCATTATTTTATATACTGCAGCTGACATTACATCCCATCTTATTTTGGTAAAGTTTCATAAAAAAAAAAAAAAAAAAAAAAGAACCTCCTGTGTGTGTGTTTGTGTGTGTGTTTGTGTGTGTGTGTGTATGTCTCTGTGTGTGTCCTTGTATATCAGGCCAGAGGTCAATGTCTTATATCTTCTTTTATTGCTTTCCACTTTATTTATTTTTAAGACAGCATCTCCTACTGAATGTGAAGCCCAAGGGTTGGTTAGTCTGGCTGGCCAGTGATATCCAAAGGCCTGCCTGTCTATGTCCCTCAGCACTGAGATTACTTGTGTGCCACCAGAGTCAGCTTTTACTCGGATTCTAAGGATCTAGGGATTCTCAGGTTCCCATGCTTGTGTATCAAGTACTTTACCTACTGACCTGACCCATCTCTTCAGCTGAGGATATTAATTTTGATGAAAAATTTTCTACTTTCTCTTAAGCCTGTCTTCAGATGACTAACAGACTATGTCATCCTTGTAATAGGGATGCATGTCAAAAGATAATCACAAGGCTCAGTGGTCATGAGGAATACTGATTACCCTCCCAGGGTCTTGCAGGTTTGATTCTCAGCGCCCCTGTGGTGGCTTACAACCATCTGTAACTCCAGTTGCAGGAGAGAGCTGACACTTTGATATAAAATGTATTCTAAATGTGCTACTGTTAGGAAAAGCACATTTGCTTTGCTTATAGTGTCATCATTATGGTGGACACTAGTGAGGAGAGTTTACCGAGGCAAGGCATGCATGTCCCTCTCCCACATCTGCTTTCTATGTTTGAGTACATAGGCACTCACATGTGCCAGTGAAAGCTGGGAACCTGATTAAAAGTGTGAGAGGGGACTTTAGTGACTTCTAAGTGCTATTGAAGCGAAACAAAAGAGACAGAAACTCTCCATGGAATTCGAATTTTTTTGTAAGCACCCTAGACATCTCAATATAAGGTCAAACAAATTCACCCAAACTGCATGTGCTTCTATAGATCCCTAGCCCTGGGAGAGCTTCCAGCACTGTAGCTAAAGTTGGATCCTTGTTGCATTAAGATATTTCCCTCTTGATCATTGTATTTGACTCATTACTGTAGGTAGATTACAATAAGCCAGCAGACTTACAGATGAGATAAATGCACAGCGGTAATGTCATTGACCTACACAAGATATTTTTAATATTAAGAGCATTTCAGAGTAGATAAAATGGACTTACTTCTTGTTTGATTTTTTTCTTTTACTTTTTATTCACTGCCCTGTTGTAGAATATGTATTTGCCTGTTTTTACATGTACAACACAAGTTTGGTAGACTAGTAACCAAAACTGTGCTATTATAGTGAAAGGGCAGGCTTTTGTTTAGGACAGACAGACTATTAGGAAGAACTTAAACATGATACTATGCTCTTTAACTTTAATATTGTCTGTAGTGTTTGGGGAAAAACCCGTACCTTTGCAAGGGCTAGGCAGGAGCTCTGCCTCTGGCTTTCTTCAAACTCTGTAGAGCAGGCTATCCTCGAACTCAGAGATCTTCTTGCCTTTGCCTCCCAAGTGCTAGGATTAAAGGCGTGTGCCACCACTGCCCAGCTTGGTGTGCTCTTTCAAATAAGTAGACTATACCAAAATAAACACAGAATCCCACATCTTCAAAAAAATTCTCGCACACCAACCCACCTTGCAATTTTAGAAACACTTGAAAGGAAGAATGACAGGCTGAAGTGGGGCAAGACAATATAATAGCATATGTTCAAAAATATTTTGGGATTTTATAGATAGCGAGAACATCAAATTTCACAGCGTATCATGGCTGTCAAAAAGAAGACAGAGGTGAAGACGAGAGAATGGAGAAGACATTTTATCTGTAAGTGCAAGGACTCTGTGTGGAGTGGGCCCATCCTCTCCTTGGCCCTCCATACCTCTCTGGGTACCGTACTTTGATCCCCTGGTCCTGGTTTGTAACTTTCTTCTGCACACAGGAAGATACCCCCCATGGTCTGGCTAGACTTTGTAGTTCACATATTCTGTTTCATCTGCTATTCATATTTACTCTGAATTATTGAAGTCACAGCGTTTGTTTGTTTTAGTTATCATTTTTTATCTCTGACCCTAGAGAAAATGCTTGGTGTTTGGTGTTTGTAGGAATGAATAAGCAGACATTTAGATGAATGAGAGTAGATTCAGCAGATGGGAAGTAGAGATGGTTAGGAGTTTTATGATCATGCTTATGAGTTAATGGTAGTAAGACTGAAAAACGGGGGGTTTCCTGTCCTTGGAGATCTTTGGTAATTAACAAGGTAAGAAAACATGGCATCATAGTGTAATTGGCTGGTCCATTCTCTTTCTCAGCAACACAGAAAATAATGACACCGGTTCCTACCATTGGTATCTTAGAACTGCTCAAATGACGAAAGTGCTTGGTTGAATTTTAGCTCAACCTGAAGAAGGACTTTCAGATTCTGAGTGGTTGAAGATGAGAGATGCTGGTAACTTTTAGTAGAGATGAATCCTACCCCTGAAGACACTTCATCACATTCTGGGTGACCCTTGTCATGAATGATCTCGCACATTAATATTGAACATGATGTTAATGAACGTAGATCCAACCCCTTTTTTTCCATATGAGAATACAAGGATCACCCAGGGCAAATCCAGCACAGATTTTACCAGAGTTAGAGAGACTGGAGACTCCCATTTCTCAGTCTTACACTTCTTTCATTCACTGTTTATTTTTTCTTCCAGGTTAGACTTAAAGCACAGAGAACCGGCACATCAATGTTTCAATAACATACAATGGATTCATAGGATGTACCAGGAGCCTGCACTTTTTACTTTTAATGTTATGTGTGTGTTGCATGTGCACATGTGTATGCAAATACACAAAGAGTCCAGAAGAGAGCATCAAATGCCCAGAAACTAGAGCTGCCGTGCATGTCACCCAAGGTGGGTGCTAGGAACTGAACTCAGGTCCTTTACAAGAGCAGTGAGTGCTCTCAACTGCAGTCATCTCTGAACACCTCTTGACAGTCTATGCATAAGATACCATTACATACTCATTTGCAGACCAGGGGAGCTAGGAATGGGAGGTCATTTGCTAGGGAAGAGTTGCAGCTAAGACAAAAGCACACATCTTGAAGGGAGTGACCGCAGGTGCTGTCAGATCCACAGGGCTTCCCTCAGAGCATAAGTGCCTGGTGTGAAAATTAGAACCTGCTGAAGTCCCAAATCTCTGATTCTAAGATAAACATATTTTGAATGTTACTATCTTCTATATCATTTGCCTCAAAAATATCTGGATAAGGGTCTCAGTTCTCTAATGAATTTATTTCCAAAGCGTATTTTTGCTGTCCAAAAATTTATGTCCAAGTCATATTTTGGCTAAATTTAGGGACCAGTAAATAAGTGAGATAACTTTTTTCTTTTAAAGCAAGAAAACTCATCTTTATTTTGCGTTTGATATATAGCAACTCTTTCTAATGTTTCCTATCTAAGTGCACCCTAAAACTGAAAAAAGCCAGTATGCAGCTCATTTCTTTTCCTTTTAAATTGAATTAGAATCTAGACTTGACCCCTACTTCTCATTTGCTGTGTGTATTTGACCATCTACAAAGGTGTGTTGACTTTCACTTGCTTTTCTTCAGAGCCGCCTTTGAGAATTTCTTGACTTTCAGGGTCAGTCTTGATTCCTCAGAAAGGAATCCTTCCTGGAGGGTTCAGGTAGCTTTGAGTCACAGTTGAGGTCTTATTTATGCTCCTTGGAACTTTACTTTTTTCCACCCCCAGGGGAGGCATGCTCATACACCTATCATCCCAGATAGAAAACCTATTGCAGATCAAAGTGTAGATGCCACCAAAGTTTGTTTTGGGGGTGACTTACAGGAATTGCGGTGACAGGTTACTTAACAGGAGAAGAAATGATTCAAAGAGAGCTGCTGCATCACCATGAGCCCATGCCAGCATGACATGTGACAGCTCACGGAGGCTGGAACCCTGGAGTTAACCACTTGACTTGCTGCCAGTGGGACAGACCTGGAGATCTCCTGCGGACAAGTAGACTTCCCAGAGCCTTCCACACCAGCCCCTGTTCACTGCTTTCATAGCTTTGGGGAGGACCCATCATGAATCTTTTGAGTGCCAAGCTTTTCCCAGACTTGTGAACTTTGTTTACACTCTGATTGTTATGAGTCTTCCTGGCCCTTTCCTGGAGAGAATGTTTCAATTCAGAAGAAACTTATTTTTTAAAAAAAGATCCCTCTAGAAGTAAGAAGCAAATAGAAATACATTTGAGTGTTAGTTGATACAGAAAGTTGTAAAAGTCTTATGTTCAATTCTTAGTACTTATCCAGACACTATAATGTTGAGAATAGAACTAAAAAACTTTTTGACGTAGTGACTTGCTAAGAAATTGTGTCATGTTGTTCAAACCTTCATGTTTTTAGCCCATTCTCTTTACCTGTAAAGCAACAAATACAGTGGAATAAGTTTTCATTCTAGTGGCCATTTATTCAATCTTATCTGTACTTGCTATTTTCCATGTGGCCACTAGGGGGACAAAGGCCCGTTCCTTCTACTTAAGTTGTTGAAGCCCATTACTGATTCAGAATAATTGTGTCAACGAACATCTGTAGGGAAAGCCAATTTCTCTTAATGAGATAGTGAATATTTTAAATGGCTTTTTATTAACTGGCATTAAACTGTGATATGACCTGGCACCTTTGTAAAATTTAAGAATTTGAAGGAAGAGATTATTATTATCTTTGTGAGTAGTGAAGTCTTTGGAAAGCACAATCATGTGTCTCCAAGAGAATTACTAAGGAGGGGAGTCCAATAGGCCCCTAAGAATATGGGCCAGCAGGATTCTTTAAAAGATATCACAAACCACAGTGCCTTAAAAATGGAGATAAATAAGGGATTATGCATGCTTCTCTCAGAAGCCATAGATTGCCCAATCAAAAGCCAGTGTCAGACCTGGTATACTTCCCACTGTTGGTCAGCAATATCCTAGAGACACCCCACACAAATAATAGACGTTATTGGCATCACGCTTGGTTGCTCACCAGAACTTGACAGTAGAAACCTTTTTCTGAAGACACCACCTACATTACTCACAGGACATGGAAAAATCAAGCTCATACTGACTGGAAAGATTCCTCACTAATGGCTAGTACCCCAGAGAGTGCTTTGGAGGGGGAGAAAGACTATCAATAGTCTGCTGAGAATTCTCTGAGCCACTGTGAGAACCAGAAAATATGCCTATTGGTACTACAGTAGAAAGGATGTCTTGGGGGCAACCAACCACATTTGAATTTAGAGTTCATTCCACAGGAGAAAGTTGAGCGTCACTTCTTAACCTGTAAGCTAATATCAAATACAGTCTGGAATTAGACAGAACAGTCCCAGAAGTATTAACTCTGGAGATGGGGTAAACATTTCTCCGTATTGACTTCTTGGTTTTGAAAGGCTTACTCCTTTCGAAAATTAGATTTCATAGCCTCTAACTTTAAAATATCAAAGTTGTAGTTTCAAGGCTTTGAATGAAAATGATCCCTGTTTATTTGGTACCTGTTACAGACTCAGACCTATCATCAGCATATTGTAAGCGGCCTTGCTTCATCCTGGGACTTCCGAAGTCAACATCCATCCTGTTTTATTGATGAGGAGCTTGCACCTCAGGGGGAGATTCAATCACATCTTCAAAGTCACACAGTCAGTAATTGGCCAGAGACAACTCAAATCTTAGGTAATCCTTGAATTTAATGAGGCCCAGGGTGTCACATTGTTTTGAAAAGTCAAGATGACACTTTCTATTCTTACTTATGTGTAAGAACCAAATTACAGCTGGGCAGGCAGGAGACCTATGGCCTGATGTGGAGGTGAGAAATTAGGGACAACAAAAAGGAGGGTAAGCTTCCTGTTGTCCTGCCGTTCATTTTGCAAACTATGATCTTTCTGTGGTCAAGAGTAAGGGTGTAGCTATCCTGTTGTAGAACAAAATGGGGCTAAAAAGATTGGCCCACTGCCCATAGAGAGGAGAAGATGGAGCTGTCCAGTTAGGAAGTCCCTTCCTCACAGCAATGGAGGTGGAATCTTCTTGACTCTTGCCTGACTCTGGGAGTTTAGCTCTTCTCAATTTTTTTGCTTTCCTTCTTTCTCATTTCAATATAATATTTCTTCACCACGGAAGAGGAAACATGAAGCACTTCTTTGTCTCTTCTCTGTCTCCTTCAGTGTCTCTGAGATACCACTGAACATAGCAGAGAGGACAGGCGGCTCACAAGAGTACATGGTGGCTCAGAATGAAATTGGTGACTCTCCATCTTCAGAGTCTCATTCTAAATAACTGCTGATGTGCATAATAACATTAGCACAATCATTAGCAATGATTCGAGGTTCTGTGCCCTCCATTGCCTTTTTTTTTTTTTTTTTCTGTTGATTTTTTTTTTTAAATTTGTGACATTTTGTGACAGTGGTAATTTTTATTTCTGCATTTGTTTATGTATTTACCTGTCACCTAACTTATTTTATTTTTTGATACTTTATTTACATTTCAAATGTTTCCCCCTTTCCAGATCTCCCCTTTGTAACGCCCCATCCCCTCCAACTCCCCTGCCTCTATGGGGGTGTTCTCCACCCACCCACCCACCCACTCTTGTCTTCCCCCTTGGCACTTCCCTATACTGGGGCATCTAACAACCTCAGGCCCAAGGGCCTCTCCTCCCCCTGATGGCTAACAAGACCCTCCTCTGCCACATATGTGGCAAGAACCATGGGTCCCTCCATGTGTATTCTTTGGTTGGTGATCCAGTCTCCGGGAGCATCAGGGGGTCAGGCCACTTGACACTATTGCTCCCTCCATGGGGCTGCCAACTCCCTCAGCTCCTTCAGTCCCTTCTCCAACTCCTCCATCTGGGACCTCACGCTCAGTCCAATAGTTGCTGTGAAGTGACTCTTGGGTATTCCTAAATTTGGGCTAATAACCACTTATCAGTGAGTACATACCATGTTCATTCTTTTGTGACTGAGTTACCTTGCTCAGGATGATATTTTCAAGTTCCATCCACTTGCCTGCAAATTTCATGAACTTACTGTTTTTAATAGCTGAGTAGTATTCCATTACGAAAATGTACCATATTTTCTGTATCCATTCTTCTGTTGAGGGACATCTGGGTTGTTTCCAGCTTCTGGCTATTATAAATATGACAGCTAGGAACATAATGGAGCATGTGTCTTTATTACATGCTGGAGCATCTTCTGGGTATAAGCCCAGGAGTGGAATAGCTGGGTCCTCAGGTAGTACTATGTTCATTTTTCTGAGGGTCCACCAAACTGATTTCCAGAGAGGTTGTATCAGCTTGCAATCCCACCAGCAATGGAGGAGTGTTCCTCTTTCTCCACATCCTCGCCAGCATCTGCTGTGACCTGAGTTTTTGATCTTAGCCATTCTGACTGGTGTGAGGTGGAATCTCAGGGTTGTTTTGATTTGCATTTCCCTGGTGACTAAGGATGTTGAACATTTCTTTAGGTGCTTCTCAGCCCTATGAGTTTCCTCAGTTGAGAATTCTCTGTTTAGCTCTGTTTCCCATTTTTGATAGGGTTATTTGGATCTCTGGAGTCTAACTTCTTGAGTTCTTTGTATACATTGGATATTAGCCCTCTATTGGATGTAGGATTGGTAAAGATCTTTTCCTAATATGTTGGTTGCAGTTTTGTCCTATTTAGAGTGTCCTTTGCCTTACAGAAGCTTTGTAATTTCATGAGGTCCCATTTGTCGATTCTTGATCTTAGAGCATAAGCCATTGGTGATCTGTTCAGGAACTTTTCCCCTGTGCCCATGTGTTCAAGACTTTCCCCCATTTTCTCTTCTATTAGATTCAGTGTATCTGGTTTTATGTGGAGGTCCTTGATCCACTTGGACTTGAGCTTTGTACAGGGAGATAGGAATGGATCAATTCGCATTCTTCTACATGTAGACCACCAGTTGAACCAGTACCATTTGTTGAAATTGCTGTCTTTTTTCCATTGTATGGTTTTAGCTCCTTTGTCAAAGATCAAGTGACCATAAGTGTGTGGGTTCATTTCTGGGTCTTCAATTCTATTCCAATTATCTGCCTGCCTATCACTGTACCAATACCATGCAGTTTTTATCACTACTGCTCTGTAGTATAGCTTGAGGTCAGAGATGCTGATTCCCCAGAAGTCCTTTTATTGTTGAGAATTGTTTGTGCTGTCCTGGGTTTTTTGTTATTTCATATGAATTTGAGAATTGTTCTTTCTAAGTCTATGAAGAATTGATTTGGGATTTTGATGGGGATTGCATTGAATCTGTAGATTGCTTTTGGCAGAATGGCTATTTTTACTATATTAATCCTGCCAATCCATGAGCATGGAAGATCTTTCCATCTTCTGAGGTCTTCTTCCATTTATTTCTTCTTCTTGAAGTTCTTGTCATACAGATCTTTCACTTGTTTGGTTAGAGTCACAACAAGATATTTTATATTGTTTGTGACAATTGTGAAGGGTGTCATTTCCCTAATTTCTTTCTCAACCTGTTTATCCTTCGAGTATAGGAAGGCTACTGATTAGCTTGAGTTAATTTTGTATCCGGCCATTTTGCTGAAGATGTTTATCAGCTGTAGCAGACCTCTGGTGGAGTTTTTCGGGTCACTTAAGTATACCATCATATCATCTGCAAATAGTGATATTTTGATTTCTTCCTTTCCAATTTGTATCCCTTTGTCCTCCTTTTGTTGTCTAATTGCTCTAGCTAGAACTTCAAGTACTATATTGAATAGCTAAGGACAGAGAGGGCAGCCTTGCCTAGTCCCTGATTTTAATGGGATTGCTTCGAGTTTCTCCCCATTTAGTTTGATGTTGTCCACTGGTTTTCTGTAAATTGCTTTTACTATGTTTAAGTATGCTCCTTGAATTCCTGATCTTTTTAAGACTTTTATCATGAAGGGATAAAATTTTTAAAAATTTATCATGAAGGGTTGAATTTTGTCAAATGCTTTTTCAGCATCTAATGAGATAACCATGTGGTTTTTTTCTTTGAGTTTGTTTATGTAGTGGATTACATTGATGGATTTCTAGGTATTGAACCATCCCAGCATCCCTGGGATGAAGCCTACTTGATCATGGTGAATGATCATTTTGATGTGTTCTTGGATTTGGTTTGCGAGAATTTTATTGAGTATGTTTGCATTGAAATTCATAAGGGAAATTAGTCTAACGTTTTCTTTTATTGTTGTGTCTTTATGAGGTTTTGGTATCAGTGTAACTGTGGCCTCATAGAATGAATTGGGTAGTGTTCCTCCCGTTTCTATTTTGTGGAATAGATTGAAGAGTATTGGTATTAGGTCTTCTTTGAAGGTCTGATAGAATTCTGTACTGAACCCATCTGGTCCTGGGCATTTTTTGGTTGGGAGACTTTTAATAATTGCTTCTATTTCTTTAGGGGTTATAGGACTGTTTAGGTGGTTTATCTGAACCAGACTTAATTTTAGTATTTGGTATCTGTCTAGAAAGTTGTCCATTTCACCCAGATTTTTCAATTTTGTTGAGTATAGGCTTTTGTAGTAGGAGCTGATGATTTTTTAATTTCCTCAAAATCTGTTGTTATATCTCTCTTTTCATTTCTAATTTTGTTAATTTGGATACTATCTCTGTGCCCTCTGGTTAGTCTGGCTAAGGGTTTAGCTATCTTGTTGATTTCTCAAAGAACCAGCTCCTGGTTTTGTTGATTCTTTGTATAGTTCTTTTAGCTTCTACTTGATTGATTTTAGCCCTTAATTTGATTATTTCCTGCCTTCTACTCCTTTTGGGTGTATTAGCTTCTTTTTGTTCTAGAACTTTCAGGTGTTCTATTAAGCTGCTAGTATATGCTCTCTCCTGTTTCTTTTTGGAGGCACTCAGACCTATGAGTTTTCCTCTTAACACTGCTTTCATTGTGCCCCATTGGTTTGGGTATGTTGTACTTTCATTTTCATTAAATTCTGGGAAGTCTTTAATTGCTTTCTTTATTTCTTCCTTAACCAAGTTATCATTGAGTAGAGCATTGTTCAGCTTCCATGTGTATGTGGGCTTTCTGTTGTTGTTGTTGCCATTGAGGACCAGCCTTATTTCATAGTGATCTGATAGGAAGCATGGGATTATTTCAATCTTCGTATATCTGTTGAGATTTGTTTTGTGACCAATTATATGATCAATTTTGGAGAAGGTACCATGAGGTGCTGAGAAGAAGGTATATTCTTTTGATGTAGGATGAAATATTCTATAGATATCTGTTAAATCCATTTGGTTCATAACATCTGTTAGTTTCACTGTGTCTCTGTTTAGTTTGTGTTTCTAAGATCTGTCCATTGATGATAGTGGGGTGTTGAAGTCTCCCACTTTTATTGTGTGAAGTGCAATGTGTGCTTTAAGCTTTAGTAAAGCTCAATGTGGGTGCCCTTGCATTCGGGGCATAGATGTTCAGATTTGAGAATTCTTCTTGGTATTGTTCCCTTGATGAGTATGAAGTGTCCTTCCTTATATTTTTTGATGACCTTTGGTTGAAAGTTGATTTTATCTGATATTAGAATGGCTACTCCAGTCTGTTTCTTGGGACCATTTCCCTTTATAATTGTCTTTCAGCCCTTTACTCTGAGGTAGTGTTTGTCTTTAACATAGAAGTGCTTTACCTGGATGCAGGATACTTCTGGGATACCAGCTCTCTCCTGGCACTATTTGAGTATGGAGCCCTGTGTCACAGGATCAGCTCCCTGGCCACCAAAAGAAACCAGAAGCCCGCTCCTCAGTCTCTGTGTTCTGGATATTCCAGGTGGGTCCCTCTGAGCAGACAGGCTTGCCCACACTCCTGGGAGGCTCGCTTTCTCCCAGCGCTATTTGGCTATGGAGCCCTGGTGGCCCAGGCAGAGGTCTCCAGCCACAGATGGAAAGCAGAAGGCTCCTTCCCCCAGCTGTTCCTCCGTCCTTGTGTCCTATGTATTCCTGGCAGGTCCCTGCTGAGCAGTGTTGCTCCTCTTAACCCCTCTCACAGGCTTTTCCACACTCCTGGGAGGCTAGCTTTCTTCCAGTGCTATTTTGCTATGGAGCCCTGGTCCTAACTTATTTTAAAAAGCACTATTTTTTTTCACTGAAAGCTGGTAGGTATTTAGAGTGTGACTTCTCTCCTGTGTATGTGTAGAGCACAAACCCATCACATGGGGCAGTTCTCATGCCAAGTTTCCCATACAGTTTTCGGTGAAGCAAGAATGATTACTATAATGTCCACGATGTGAACAAGGACTCCAAGTCTACCTTTGACCAGCATCTTCTCATTTGACTCCTTCATTTTTCACTTCTTCTCCTTTCATCTTTCAACTTCCTGACTGAAATATCTAGGTACTCCGAAAGGAAACTTAAGATGTGATGATAGCATTCCAGAGTGAAGTAGTTACTGTGCCTATTGCTAAATCGTCTCTGGGTGTGTACCTTATTCTGCTAGTGTATGTGTATATATATGTATATGTATATGTATATGTATATGTATATGTATATGTATAGTGTATATGTATATGTATAGTGTATATGTATATATATGTATAGTGTATATATATATATACACATGTATGGGCAATGATTACAAATAGAGTTCTTGAGGACTGATTAGACATTAAAAATGCAGCACTCTTTTGCATTTCTAAATGAAGATCATTAGAACAGTCTATTAAAAATGGGGCTAGAGTACATAGCTTTTCATATTTGAGGCACTTAATCCAGAAAACGTTGGTGCAAGGTTTTTCGGTGAGAACGGCATGAGAAATATTACTAAGCTCACGCCTCCTTTGGATCCCTCTGCCTGCTGTTGCATCTCTGGCCCTTCCCTCCCCCCCCCCTTTAAAAAGTTACAGTGACTTCACTGAGATCTTGTGGTAAGTCAAACTTCTCACAGCTTGATCCTTTCCCCACTTTGTAGTGAAAACTACTGTTGTTGAGTGGAACACAGGTTGCTGGTTGCTCTGCTGAACCTGGCAGGCAACCTAAATGGTCCATGTTCATTTCTTGCTGTCTGGCAGTTCCATCTGACTGCCTGTCGGACCAGTGGCTCTGGATATAGACTGGGGAGAGATGGCATTTTGGGGGTTCAATACCCATAAACAGTTTCCTGATACGATCTTCTATTTTGTCATTCACCCTGTTGGACAGGAGACTGATTCAAAGATGTTAACGGGTTTCAGAGGCTGGCATCTCGGGACGTGGCAGCTTGCCACTGTGCCATCAGTTCAGACTAATGATTGCACAGAATTCTCATGAAGCAGATGGCTACTAACCACAATATTAATATTATTTTGCTTTATGAATTTAGGGAAAATAATTTCCACAGTTGCAAGGTGGAAAAAAAACCTCACTTGGATTTTTATAAAGAATGATCTGCTACAGAAATAACATGCTGACAGGACCTGTTTTATATACTTTCATTATCGGTGACAAATTGTGATATTAATTCTATAGCAAATTTGTGCTTGGGATTTTAGTGTTTCTCTCAGCCATTTGCTTTCTCTGCCTAGCTAGCTGTAGAATAAAATGCTATGAATTTCTCCTTGGAGGGATTGGCATCTGGATTTAAATGTTACCTCAGTAATTTGCTTAGAGATACTATTGTTTATAAATCTGACGAGGGGATGTGCTCTGACAGGATTCAGAATGGAGTGGAAGTTTGAGGTAATTGCTTAGATAATCCAGGTAGCAGAGACTTCCGCCTGGATTCTTCCAATAATGTAGCCTAAACCAGAGACATTTATTTCTGTTTGAATTAGCCAGGTAATTACTTCTGTGCTCCATTTTGTTTTGCTGATGACATTGAGGTCTGTGGAGGTTGGGAGAAATGACTGCAACAGGCAAGTTTATCTGGATGAATCCTGTGATCTGTGTAATTCAGCCAGGAGAAGTGCCAATCAGTATTTTGTTTTGGTCAGTGTTCTGGACTTTGAGTTGATGCTGTTTTCATGATCACTCACAGAGAATGCCCAGTATGGGAATATTAGGGAACTGAGATGACTTTGTTTCAAGCATCAGGAGTGTAATATTCATATCGCAAGGGTAAGATGGCAGTCCCTGGCACCATAGATTGATTGCCCATTCCTTTTTCAGTCTTGAAGCCCAGTATGAGCAGACATGCTTTGTGGTTTGCAGTTTTTGTTTTGTTTTACTTTGTTGTTTTAAGAGAGCACAAGTTTGAAAATAGCTGGTCAGTTGGTTTGTTTCCTTGGTTGGTGTGTAGACCTTTTCTTTCTTCTGTGAAAGTTGAACTGTTTTTTAGGAGAGGGAAACCAGCAACTTGTTGGATGGAGTCCATCAATGAGAGAGAAGACAATCCTAAAAGGATAGGAAGTAGCAAATGAGTAAGAGAAGAAAGAAAAAAAACCAAAACCTCATCTCCTACGGGAAGGGCTAGCAGAAGCACACAGCAAAGGACTTGAAGTCCCATGTCACTTAGAAGGCTCGTTTTGAACTCCTGTCATTTCCTTGTGAATCTAAATCAGGAAAAACAAGGATTTGGTATCCAAGCAACTGCTCCTCTGTGAAGCATCTCTTAATTATTTTCGACATCCACTTTTTGATCACTTAGTGGTTTTTCAGCTATAAATTAAAAGGACAAGAGGTGACACATGACGTTAGATGGAAGTGTAATGACAACTGAAGTGACAGCTGACCTTGAAGGGAAAGGGAACAACAGTCAGGACGGAAGATGCAGGCATGAGAGGTATTATAGAAATAATGCCATGACTAATACTCAGAGATAACTCTCAAGTTAGAGAAAAGGCAAGATATGGCCATTTCTCTTCAGAAACTTGGTAAGTTGAGTCTGTCTCCCAAAATGTTTGTGATTGGAAATATTTTGGATGTTTTCATATTCTCAAATGTAAAACAAGAGCTCATGGGACACAGGACCTGAATCTAAACCCAAAACCACTTTATATTTCAGATACACTTTATACTCGAACTTTAAAGATAATTTTACAGACTATCATTAGTACACTTACATTTCGACTGTAACCCCTATGCAGTGTCCTGTAGACTTTGGATTTTTCAGGCTAGGGGTGCCCAGCCTGCCATAATTTCTATAGGAAGCTGGGGAAGGATTTGATGATAAACTTATGAGTAGGTGTGCTTCGATGATTTGCAGCTGTGTGCGTATGTGTGTGAGTGCATGTGTGCGTGTATGTGTGTGTGTGTGAGTGTGTGTGTGTGTATGCATGTGTGTCTGTGTGTGTGTCTGTGTGTGTGTGTCTGGGCGTGAGTGTGTGTGTATGTGTGTGTCGCAGTTGATTCTCAGATGTTCAATGAGTTGATGCAATTGTATTTTAAGCTAGGTTCTACCCAGTTTAGCTCTCTGTGTTTCTTTGAGGAATAATGACCCCACGGCTACTGGAGTGGTTCAAATATCTGAAACTATCCTTATACAGGTTCATTCCTTTGGGTTCTTGAAAATTAAAAACAAAAAAAGCCTACTGGTAAAATAATGGTATGCTGATGTTATGTGACACTATTCCCATGGAGATGTGAGCAAACATCTACTTACCCTGGATACATTACCCAATGGCAGACAGAAATAAGAATACTATAAATGTCCAACTTGGTGAACCAATGAGTTTTATTGGGATTGCTTATAGGGATACGAGTGAGATATCACTTATAGGGACAGGCATAACTCAAATAGCTGCATTACCAAAGCCAACCCTAGTAAGGGTGACAGGTCACAAAAACTGGAAACCTGAATCACAAGGCACAGCAGGCAGCTAGTACAGTGGGCTGCAGAGTGTCCTTCCCAGGTAGCTCAATTGTTTTTGTTTCTTCCAAGTTTCCTTGCTCTCTAATTATTCCAGGCAGCTTGCCTTGTCTGAGAGTGACTCTCAGTAATCTTAACTGTTTATACAGTCTTGGAGGACAGAGGTGTCTCGTGAATCTGGTCAGATCCAGCGACTTCCTGAAGTTATTTTGAGTTCTGTACTTCCTGTCTTAACTAGCTTCCCTGTAGGATGGTCTGTTTCACCTCCTCTTAGACCATTTTGTTTTACTTCCCTGGAAATGTCTTGGCTTGAAATATCTTGTTATTTTACATACACACACACACACACACACACACACACACACACACACACTTTTGTCTTAAGAAAGTCTTAAGAAATTTCCCTCCAGACCCAACAAGCAGCTGAAAAAGTCAGATGCAGATGTTTGCACCCAACCAATGGACAGAAGCTGCTGACCCCCGTGGTTGAATTAGAGAAAAACTGAAAGAGAAGAGAAGGGTGACCCTGTAAGGAGAACCAGCAGTCTCAATTAACCTGGACCCCTGAGATCTCTCAAACACTGGACCATCAAACAGGCAGCATACATCAGCTGATATGAAGCCCCCAAAACATAAACAGCAGAGGACTGCCGGGTCTGGGTTCAATCAGAGAAGATGGACCTAACTCTCAAGAGACTGGAGGCCCCAGGGAGTGGGGAGGTCTGGTGGGGACAGTTGGAGGGTGGATGGAGAATAAAATCTGAGTGTGAATAAATAAATTTTTTTAAAAAGAAGAAATTTCCTTCCAAGATGGAAGGTTTTAACCTCAGAGAAACTACCACGCAATACCTGGTAATCTGTGGGTATAAATTCACCAGATTATTCTAGTAACTAGATACTATGAGACATTAATACAGAATGTGCACACACTCTTTTCTTAAACTGTAACTATCTTCATGGTGTGGAGCCTGAACAGGAGGTTAAAGAGGGCAAAAAGCAACCCAGCATGCTTCAGTTCTGTCAGTCACCTGACTTTTATTTTTCCTTCTTTGGGGAATAGATATATTCTCAAGCTTGATGCATTGAAGACTTCCATTCACAGAGCTTATTGTCACTGATTAATTGGTCGGTCACTCTGTTGGCCATATGACATACTTGCTGAGTTAATGATACGACAATTGCAAGGTAACCTGTGCGGTTAAACAGCTTTTAGTTTTCTGCCCAGAGAACCCAAAGGGTGATTGGCAGTGTTGCCTGAGCGCATCAGGGAAAACATAAATCTGTTTCATTTCAGCTGGTTTATGCCTTTCCAGGCAACCATGCTTCTGAGGAGGAGTAACACTAAAAGAAGGAATGGAGGGTACAGTCAGATTGAAGGGGACACTGGGGTTATCACATGGTTACAAATCAAGCGAGACAACTGCCAGTTGGTTGTTTGGAGAATGCTCTACTATTCTCAAATTCTACTAGATGGGAAAACATTTTAGGAATCCTGCTTTATTTTAGACTATCCACCCAACCAGTGATTCAGGGATAGTGGCAGCACATATTGACTACACTGACTTAATTATCAGTAACGCCTTTACTGTCAAACATGCTCTGGCTTAGAAAAGAAGTAAATAGATAGACATTCTGCTCAATTTGCCTGAAACAGGAGAGAAAAATATCAAGTCTACACTGGATCTGATCATTCACAGATAACTGGTTTTATCTCTGCTTCTCTTCTTCCATGTAAAGTAATGGATGCATACTTGGCAGTTGTGAATCTGGCTTCCTACCTAGAAAGGACATGGCCGAGGCCCCACAGCAACTTCAACCTTCTCCCCATCCCGTCTTTGTATTTTATGGAGAGTCTATGTTTGCTGTGGAGCTGAGGACAAGACAATGACTAACATTTCAGATGAGAAATGCAGGAATAAGCAAAGCTCCATGGCTGACTTTATATTGAAAAGTGCATCAACCAGGAACAGGAAAGAGGAAAGTAAAGTCCAAAGATCTATCTGGAGAAATGTATTCCCCAAGTGAGCCTCTGTGTCTATCCCTAGTACAGTTCCTCCCATGGTAGACCATCCCACATCACTAGCCTGGGAGATCATTAGAAAGAATTTATCCATCCTTTGGTGGACATTGACACTGACTTCAGTGGGCTGTAAAAATTTTATACTCTTTATGAATGAGTCCAGAAAGCACTTTCAGAATTTTCAAAAGTTTCTTTTGGGGGTGATAGACCCTATACCAGGGACATACCCTCGCCAACATCAAGCGCATAAATGCTTGTCTCTCAGCACCCACAGACCTGCCTTTATGACATTTCTGCTGTTAAAAACCCCTAGTTACTTATTTTCTTTGCACTTCTTCTTGTAACATTGGCGTCCTCATTCCTGCAGCCCCTGGAATGTGTTAGAATACAGCTATGCCACTCTGGATGAAGGCAATTAAGAAGTTTCGGAATATTGTGTCTGCCTTACTACACCAAACCTTCCTGCAGTTTTGACATCTGTCTAGTGCTATCTTTGTCTAGACTCTCCTTTATTTTTCTTACCGTGAAAATGTCCCCGAGGAAATCTTGGAAGATTAAACAGGGGATTCCATGGGGCATAGAAACAATCTGCTGGTGGAGGTTGCTGTGAAATGGACTCATGGTATGGGATGATGTGAGAAGGGGACTATAGAGGAGAAGAGTGGAATTGTGTTTTGAATATGGTTTATTTTTCTCTCCAGCCCATATTCGAGTTCGAACTCCATTATGAAGTGTTGAGGGACGTGATTGGAGCTAGATAAAACCATCAGGGAATAACTCCTGTGAATGCTAGGGAGGGAGAGGGGAAGGGACGGAGCAAGGGGAGGGGGAGAGAGAGAGAGAGAGGGAGAGCAATACATACACATCTACTGTATTTATCTCTTACCTTGTGATAACCTGTTCTGCCTTGAGACTGCCAGGAAGAAGGCTGTCACCAGATGTGGCCTTTGATCTGAGACCTTCAGAACTATGCACCAGAAGTAGGCCCCTTCCTTTAAGGATTACCCAGTCTGTAGAACTGTATCCTTGGCAACAGCAAGATTAAGACACAAGGGGTATAGCCTTGAGCACCTCTGATACTGTCTAGCAGGCACGAGAACAGCTGGCTAGATGATAGACTAGAGGTCCCCAGAGCCAGGAGGGAGGTCAGGAGCACAAGTCATGCAGTGACAGCCATCTCTGAAGCCAGAAGTAGCATGGTAGACACCAGCTTATATTGTAGTCTCAATATGCCTCCCCTCATAGTTTGTGTCTTTTAGCATGCTTCTTCTTCTTTAATTTATTTTTAAAGGTGTGCAAAAAGCGTAGACATTGTAGATGCTGACATGGCACCAGGCGACTAGACGATGTTCCAACACACATGCCGTGCATTGTCTTCATCATCGTAAACAAATTTGTGTCCCCAAACATAACCCTCTTTTTACTTCTGTGAAATGTATCATATACAGTTATTTAATATGCTAGCCATCCTGTGTGATGGAACAGAGCTGAACAAAATAGACTTCTCTCTCCTAACAGTAACCTCATACCTATTGGTCATCCCTTCCTGTCCCCTGCACTCCCTCTAGAAAATTTCTTAATGACTCTGCCTAAGTTTCTTCATCAGAACCATGAAAGCATGGCAGTGTCCATCCAATAGAGCTGATGCAATGGGTGCTTGGTAAGCCATATAAGGAGATTAGAAAGCCTGAAGGAACATTTTTGAGCATGCAGTTAATTCATCAGCCATCTCAGCAAAC
The DNA here is from genome assembly GCA_019843965.1 of Rhynchomys soricoides. NCBI lineage: Eukaryota > Metazoa > Chordata > Mammalia > Rodentia > Muridae > Rhynchomys > Rhynchomys soricoides. The sequence goes on from JADRCH010000047.1 coordinate 8,695,570, forward strand.
TTTGGATGCTGGCTTCTGGCACGATCCTCTCTCTACAGCTCTGTGTGGTGGAGGGCATCATTTGCTGAGCCAGGAAGGGCTTAGCTGACAGGATCCACAGCAATGTGGCCACATAACACCAGCTGTATTTCTGTACAGCACAACATCGATTCTCAACTAACTGCCTTGAATTCCCAATTCCCCTCTGGGCCAAAGAAGACAAAAGTGCCGAGAGAGTTCCACATCAAGTAGGACTATGCTGAACAAAACCTAGGTATTCCACTGAGGACCATCACTGGGTCTTAAAGCAACAGTGTCCCCTTGGAGATAAGAAAAACCAAGATGTTTCTCACATTTTTGTTCTTTCTCTAGGGTAGGCTGTCCTTATAGATTCTGTTTAGCACTGGGTTTAGCCTGTTACTTCCTCTACAGCTGAAGATAAATCGTGTCCTGCACTGAGGTGGCTAAAATTCCCACTGGTCAACTTTTAACACTTAAAATGTCACATGCCTTGATTTTATTCAAGTGTATGAAGACTCTGCTCACTTCATTAGCATTTGATAAGCCAGCCTTCACTGAGTGAATTGAGGTTTGTGCTGGGAAAAACGGGGCCAAGAGAACATTGTTTCAGATTTCTCAGAACTTATGAAGTAACTGAGATAAGACATTAGTGTGTTCTGAGCACTTCATAGCTGAATATCAACCCCATTGGGGTTTGTGAGGGAAAACATGGTTCCCAACCCTTTCTGCACATGCTTTCTGAGCTGGCTTTGCCCTCTTGTCTTCCATCTTACCCACCTGGTATTGAATACAGTACCATGGCCTTCCTTGGCATTAATAAACATCTAGTAATTAGTTCTACTCTGGTTTATTCTTGCCTGACAAAAAGGCTTGTTTTAATTCAGGCTTTGTGTCTTGTTCCGACAAGCCACACTATTTTTATACCTGAAATTAATGTTCAAATGCTATTTTTCAGTACCTGGGTTTAGTTGTAATTTCTCAAACCTCTTTAATTTTTATTTGAAGACTTAGGTCCTGAAACCAAGGCACCTGATGCATTGTGCAAAGTTAATTTGGCATATCAGTGCAGTTTTGCTCTTTTCCCTGGCTGTTACAAATCATTCTCAACCGTGTGTCATATTCAAGCCCATTTCCATTTTATGCATTTCTTCTTACATCATAGAAGGTGAAAACTGTCTGAGAAGGCACGGAGAGGATGGTCATCCTCTGTTGGGGCAGAGACACAAGCCTGAGTAATATATTCTGTGGAAAGGAAGGAAGAGTAAAAACCATAAACAACCTGAGTATTCTTCCCATTAAACAGATAAAATGATTCCCTGGCTCTCAGAGCTTTGTATCTGAGGCCTTGCATTTTATTTATAATATAAATCCTGTGCTCTCTTCAGTAGGTGCTGCTTCACGTTCTGAGCGATGGTTACGAAAGACTTATGCTTCACTCCCCATGTAATGCGGTGCTGATATGCAACCGCAAGCTTGGTCTCTGCTAACTTGCTCGTGTCTTTCATAGCTGCAGTGTCGAGCAGTATTTTAAAACTTTGGGATCCTTGGCTTTATACATGGTGCTGTTTATTTGTGCTATCTCTAAAGATATACTCCCCACACAGGGAAACTCGTTCCAGTGTCTTTGAAGTTATTTTTTCTTATTTTTATTTTTTTTTTAAGTACAGTCTGGCTGAGTTGGGTGTCGTGAGTCTAATCTCAAATTTAAGCTTTCTTGTTGCTGACTGATTATTTCTTTCTTTATTTATTTTCTCCTGGAAGATGAATTGGGTTATAACAGTTAATCTCAGAGGAGTCCACTGAAATGAGCGAATGAAAAAATAAACATAATAAATGGATGATCTGTTATAAAACTGTGAGAATGGGTTGGAGGAAATGAGGTCTCGGGTGATCATCTCTGGCTGCACACACTGGATCCATCACAGGGCTTCTGGCTGGGGGAGCCGAGAGACCCTGCTCTGCCCCTTCATGAGCTTTAATAGTTATAATCCTGCATGCTAAGGAGGAGACTTGAACACATCATCTTTTCATGCAGCCTTTGGCTTCTTTTGAGGGCATACTGTCATCTGATACACAGGGCTCTTGCTTGTTCCTCCTGGAGCATCCGCCCATAGAGGGCTGTCAGAAAACCAAGTGGGATTTCTCTTGGTGCTTTCACCAAGTACAGGGGTCTCTTTTAATTCCCTATCTAAAATGAATTTTCAAAATCAATCTCTCTCTCCCCCTCTCTCCATCCCCCCCCCGTATGTGTGTGTGTGTGTATGTGTGTGTGTGCGTGCATGTGAATGCAGTGCCACGGCAGCCAGAAGAGAGTGGCGCATTCCCTGCAACTTAAGTTAGAACTACCAGATGGGGGTGCTGGGAACTGAATTCCTCTCCTCGGCAAAAGCAGCAAGTTGTCTTAACTTCTGAGTCATGCCTCCTCCCTTAAAATTAATTTTCATTTTAAAAATAAAATTTTGAGGGAGTGCTGATAAAGATTCACGATAGGCATTTATACTCAACTACAGAAATTGCTCTCTGAGATTACTGGCTAACAAACAAAACAAAACCAAACACCAAATTTTCCTTCCTAGACCCAGAGGACTAGTTTAGTTTCATTTGTGTTGTTTGGCCAATAAAAGCCAGCGTCCATGAAGATGAAACACTGACAGATAGATCTCAGGAATGGATTGAAAAATTTATCCCATCTCTTATTTAGAAGCTTGGCCAATATCCAGACTTCACCCTCTGCCAGCCCTGCATAGTGTCTGAGACTTCAGGTTTAGGTATCTATTGTCTACTTTAGATGGATACTATTTGCTGATCTTTTATCTAGGTCTGAAGAAGATAAAACAGACCAATTGTAGAAGCCTTTGTAACCAGAGCTTTCAGCTATGCCAAACCTCCATCTTTTAGAAGCCACTGAGGACCTACCATTTAGGCTCTAGATTCATTTTCCTCCCACTGTTTTCTATTTATGTGAAGTAAAATCTAGCACCAAGTCTAAGAAAAATTTAGATATGAGAGAAATAAGTATCTGTGATTTCAGCTTAATAACTGCACACAGAAACTAACGATGCACTTAATAAGACAAATTAGAATGAAGAGGTAGGAGACATAAAAAATATCTACACCTCCCTCTTCTGAAATGTGTTTTCCATATCCAAGACAGAGATCTATGTTTGGAATGGAACATATAAATCCTCTTCAAGGCCATTGCGAGTAGCACAGTGTCTACATGGGTGACCGCTTGGCCTGACAGTGACAGATGGACTCACACAATCAGGTCTGGTGGTTCAAATGGAGTTCACTTTGGCAGTGACTAAAAGTCTTTATGATCCAGTGATTGCTCGGTGGCCTGGATGAAATGTATTGGTCTGTTTCCTTGTGAGTAGTTGTCCACATCACAAGACTAGAATGCAACCGGTGCTAATTGTCTCCCTGGCTGATAGTCTCAGAAACAAGGTCAAAGAGGTCAAACAAAACCGGGTGAAATGCTCTGTCTTTTTGTACTGTTGTTCATTCGTTGAGATTATCATACAGGCCACCTCATCAACCAGGCAGAGAGGAGGAAACCATTCCTCGCAGTGACCCACGTTAAAACGAGCCAGTCTAAACTGTCACGTCTTCAGTTCTTGTGATTGCTTCTATGACCGTTTCTTGATTCATACAGGATTTAGTATAACACTTTCACCCTTGGGGGACAAAAAATAAAAGTAGCATTTAAAAAAATTAGTCCTGAAGAGGGTAGAGGCATTTCCTCATTAGAGTAAAGTCTAGAGTTGAGAGACGTGTGGGGCCGGTGCCAGTGTTTGTTATAATTATGCTCTGTTGTGTGCAAGAGTTAACTTCAAAGTGGCTTAATCAGTGTTCATGCTCTTAGGATTTATATGAACGCTTAAAAACAACGCGAAAGCACTTTCATCCTTGGGCTGGGAAGGTGGCTCAGTTGGCAGAGTTTACTAGGGAAGTGTGAGTATCCAAGTTCAACCTGAGGAAGCCGCGTAAAATGTTGGTGTGGTGATTTGTGCATGTAACCCCCAACAATGGTGAGACGGGAGGCAGAGACAGGCAGATTTCTAAGATTCACTGGCCAGCTGGTTTAGCCTATTGGACAAAATTCCAAGCAATGACAGACTTTGTCTCAAACAAAAGGTGGAAGGTGCCTCAGGAAGGAGACTCGAGACTGTTCATGACCTATACACACATGCATCTGGGACACACACACACACACACACATACACATGCACTCATACATCTGCACACATACCTGCACACACCCACACCCACATCCCTCCAGGAAGGGCACTCAGTATTGTCCTATGACCTATGCACACATGCACATGGGTGCTCATGTGCAAGCACCCCCTCACATACCTCCCTACTTACAGCAAATATTTTTGTCTTTTGTAGAGATTATGTAGAGAAGATTTTGACAGAATGCATTGTGCAGAATTGATGTATGAAGATGATCTTCTTTACCGGGTAGAAAAATATAATTCAATACTAATCAATGCCCAAAAAGGTTATATCAAAACCTGTATGGAAAAATATTAATTATTATTTATTTATTAATAGGTATACACATCCATAATGAAAGAGACAAAAGATTTACTGTATTAAGAATAATTGGCTGGAAGAAACTTAGGTACTTAATGAGACAAAATGCATCTCAATGTAAGGTATTTAGCATTTTTTGAGTTGCATATTTCAAATCCTTGCAGTATTTGGACAATTGGGTATTTCGAAGCAGAACATGAAATTAGATTATTCCTTCACACTATATCCACAAGTAGTTAAAGATAAAAGTTCTAAGCTAAGGCAAGGGCTGCATGTATGAACACTTACTGTGGAAACAAGAAGACCTGGATTCAAACTCATTCCCCAGACACACATGTGCGTACACCCAGCCACTCAGTCACACATGCACACAACTGCACACACACACAAGCAAACACACACACATGCACATGTCTGCACACACACACACACACACTCTCTCTATCTTTATAACACAAAACAGATATTTGTCATCCGTACACATACCTATCCTCCATACACACACACAAACACATACATATTTTTCCACACACACATATTTTTCATCCATGCAAACATTCTTCACACACACACACAATTCTAAATATAAAATCTATAAAATATTTGATGAAAATCTACATAAGCTTGTTGTGGTATTGCTAAGAAAGATCAGACAGAACTCACATGGACAGACTGGTCAGCAGACTGAACACATTAAAGTTTTAAATTCTGTGGAAGGCCACAGATACAATGTTAAACACTGACAGCTAACGTGTGAATATGCCTACCATATATTAGTCTGGGTAATAGGTATCTCTTATATTTTAAGTTTCTCCAGTACATTAAATTCTTTAATCTCTTAGAAAAGAGAACAAGTAATACAAATAGATACTTTAACTAACAAATTACAAATGACTGATACCCAGAAAGCACTGCTTGGTCTAAGCATTAATTAAAGGAAAGGGGATAAAAATATACTCTTTTTTTTTTGACCACCAGACTGAGACAATACAAAGAAAATTGAAAACATCCTGGTCCGTGGCAGGAAAATGACCTTCTTATTTCTTTTGCTTGCCTAAATTGATTTTGGTCCTGGTGTTTATCATAGCAATGGAGAAGCAAACCAGGACCTGGATAGTACTGATGCGTAGGTACTATATTGTGGAATGGCAAAGGTGCAGTGTGCTGTGAGCCTTTAATATTTGTGTGTGTGTCTGTTTATTTAAATTCATAAAAATCTTGACACGGTTGGTTAAAAGTAGCTGGAAGTTGGAACTAGTCTAAGGGCAAAGCTTCTCCTTTTTAAAAGGACACTGTTGGAAGGCACGGGGCTATGACAGTTATCTCGCTGTCTGATGAGGCTGAGGGAGGGATGGCTGAGGACTAGGGCGCAGCCTGCTTGCTGAAGAACAATTCAAATCTAAGCGTCAAGATTCTTCCAGCACCATGACATTGTGCAGGAGGCCCCGTATTGAGAAGCATATTTAAGGAGTCTGTGGTCATTCAGGGTCTCCTGGGACAATTTCTGCCTTCCTATTGCTTATGCCTGATTTAAGAGAACTTTGCTTTTGACTCCTCTTCTCTTTAACACATAGTACTGACCATAAAATAACTCAGTAGATATTAACTCTGTGAGATGATTAAGGACTGAAAAACTGTAGGATTTTAGTATTTAGTATGTTAACAATTTGTCAAGGTTTTAAATTCAAATCCTTTCCCTTTCCATATATATATAGATATTCAATTTTCTTCTGTAAATGATGTTTGTAGTTTATGTTGTATTTGAATCAAGGACAGACTTTCTGCACCCCCACCCAAAAAGAGAAGCAGCAGAATGAAGACATGTGGGAAAAAAAATTTTGATTACTAAGATGTAAAACTTCTTCCTACTTAGAGTTTTGATGATGCAGAATGGGCATCTGTCTTCTGATTTCCTGAGTAAGGGGTTCATTTTTCAAGTAAGAAATTGCACTGGGACTCATTTCCTCAAAATACTCCCGTTCTTCCTTCTGTTTTCCGATAGCATCTTCTTAGTTGTAGGCTTTCCGGATGGGTTTGTTCCCTGTTTTTGCACAGATACACAAACTTGCTTATCAGGCTTTCGTATTTCAACAATGTTTGTAGCACAACTGGCAGCTTAATCTATAGTTATGACATCAGCGTGTTTCTCACGTGGGAGATGGTTCCTTGGCAGAGTGTGTGAATTCCTCTTTTGTTAATATCACAGTTTTCTGTTGTCATTTCTTCCAAGAAATACTTTTGTTCGTGTATGAGAAAATCCAAAGTAAAATCTTAATTTAAGGGATTAGCGATGGTGCGTGAACATGGTGTTTACTCAAGACTAAGCTTGTAATAAAACTTCAGAGAGAAGAAATTATGAAAATCCATTTCTCCGAGCGTTGCTTTCGACTCGCCAATCTGTTACTCAATGTTATTGAATGTTTTAATTCATTAGTACCTCCTGAGCTTCATAAAACAAAATGAAACATTGCATTGCCCTTCTCTACACTCTGGAAACTTTGCTATGTACCCCCAAAGGGTGGAGACTGATGAGAGGCAACATTTACCCGCACCAAGACAGATCTTTAAAAATCTCACTTATTGTCTAAGGAGAAATCACAAGGGAAATTATTCCCATGACAGTAATAGATTTGATCTTTCCTTTAAGAAGAGACAAGCGGCATAAAAAGCTACCAAGGGGCAGAGCTTGAGATATGACTCAGCGGTTAGGGGGTGCTCATTGCTCTCGTAGTGGACCAGAATTCAGCATCCCGCACCCACAAAAGTGACTCACAACTGCCTGTCACTCAGTGGGTACCTATACACGTACACATTTAAAAAGAAGTCTTCAAAAAATTAACAAGGGGCAAGCAACGTCATTCACCAAGCAAAGATACTTGCTTGCCGGCCTTTAGGTCTCTGGAACTCACACCATGAAAGGAGAGAGATAAGTCCTGCAAGATGTCTCCTGACTTCAACTACTATGACACACACACACACACACACACACACACACACACACACACACAGTTATAAATTAAAATTTATAAGGTGGATGGAGTATACAGATTAAAAATAAAAATTCTAAAGTAAAAAAAAAAATCAGTATATATTTCAAAAGATATGACTACAGTGGGTCAATGGATACTGGTAAGGACTTTATATACTGGGATGAAAATGAAGCTGCTTTAAAGGCACAGCCTGGAATAGGTTCATGGGATTTAGAAGAAGTCCTTCAGACTCTAGGCAAGCAAGTCCTCTATACCAGATGTGGATGTAGGGCAGTGATAGATTTGGCTTGAAATCAAGAGGGGACAGAAGCACACAGTTTTTGAATAATGTTCAAGTGATACCACTGGGTAGACTTGGGACAAAGATGATTTTATTAATAAAGTTACCAAGACCTTGAGGAAGAAGTACTGTGATATAAAGCTTCTGGAGGCATTTAGATCCATGCTCAGGGGATATATGCTCAGAACAGCATAGTGGTGAGTGGAAGCAGGGGCAAGCAACTAGTTATGGTGGGAGACTGGAGATGCTCAGCGGTCCACAGGGCTAGCCTGTGACCTGGGTTTGCACAACACAGAGGAAGACTTTAGCTGCTCCATGAGACACCCAGAGGCATTGCTGGGCCTGGTATAGTCCACCAGCAAGCCCACACATGTCAGCCACGTCCTTGTGTATGTTTTTCTTGCTTTATTTCTGTGTTTATTGGGCAGACAGGATCTGTCAGCTCCACTTAGAGCTTTTGTTTAGAATGCAGCTGATACCGGGTCAAAAATCAATATCAGACTTACAAGATAAAATTATGTTATCTTATTGACAGCTATCAATAATAGATCATGGGACCTTAGTTTAAGCTTTTTTGAGCTATAAGAAATGGAGGCTTTCAATAGGTTTAAGTGAAATTTTAATTATATAGACTTGTTAGCTTCAGTTCCAATTTTAGATATTGATGTAAGCTGTGAAAAAATGGCAATTTGTGTGAAATCAAGTACATTTAATTACTACCTCCCTAAAAAAAAAACAAACAAAAGAAAACAGGCAGGATGGTAGAGGAAAATACCTTTCTCCCTTTACAACAGAAAACTTTGCATTTATAGTAAAATTACATATACATGACATGAACACATGTGTAAATACAGAATGTCTCTAGAGTTTATGGGGCATCAGTATAAATTCCATAAGAAAAAAAAGAAAAAGTAAGTGCCTGGGGCAATGTAATAATATTTAAATATAAATGAGTTTCTAGTCAATGTTTCCAAAATTAAAACATTTTTATCTTCTGAGAATTTTGTGTGAATACTACTTTTTTGGCCTGTTTCTCCTCCCTCTGACTTCTCCCACAGCCCTTCACTTCTTCTCAAGTTCACAGTCGCTTATCCTTTAATTGTTCTTATCCCAGGTAGATACTTAAATTTATAAACACAGTCTGCGGAGGCCATTTAGCATGTGTTTGCGCTGATCATTTTGGGTTGGGTAATCTATCAGGGAGCTCATCCCTGAGGAAGTCTGAGTCTCTTTTAAGAAATTGTGACTTGTCCTGCTGATCATCATCTAGGGCCTTTGAGATTTTCCCTATCCATGATGTTGTCAGGTCAATGGATATTGCCATTGTGTAAGTGACCATATTGTGAGATTTCATGGGTAACTTCCCCTGTCTTATTTAGAAGACACTATTTTGCTGCAGACTTTCTGATTCTCGGGCTTTAACGATCTTTCCCTTTCCCCCTCCTCCTCCTCCTCCTCCTCCTCCTCCTCTTCCTCCTCCTCCTCCCTTCTTCTTCTTCTTCTTCTTCTTCTTCTTCTTCTTCTTCTTCTT
>JADRCH010000047.1:8705012-8924487 GCA_019843965.1 Rhynchomys soricoides
CTCCTCCCCTTCTTCTCTGATGTTCCCTGAGGCTTAGGTGTATAGTTGGTGATGCAGTCCTATGCATCAACTGGGACTGTGCACATCATGGTCAATTGTTTTCTCCATTTTGACCTGGGTTTTTGCAGTGGCCTGCAGGTGTGGAGAAAACGTGGAAATGGGTGGAAACCAGAAACTCACCTGACGATGGTGGCACCTAAGTTAGAGGTCTATAACTAGTCCTGTACATGGCCGTGGGGGTCAGAAACTAACCCCAGTCGTGTATGTGTGTTCTGTAACAGCAAAGTCACTGATAAATGGTCTGGCTTTTCCTTTCTCCTTGTGATAGTTCAGATTTTTAGTTAATTTTTTCTTTTCTGGAAAATTAGGCTTCTTTAAAAGGGAGATGTAGAGATAGATTTTTTTTTAAATCTCTTTGTAAAGCTTTATTCATAATGTCTACAATTTGTAAGCAGCTGTGATGTTCTTCAGCAGGTGAATGGATGAATTTGGTGGGTCCTCACAGTGAATATTACTTAGTGATAGAATTGAGCTATCAAGCCAGGAAAATACTTAGAGGAATCTGAAGTGCATGTTGCTGCGTGAAAGCAGTCACTCTGAAAAGGTTACAAGCTTCTGTTCTTCAGAGATTCAGACTGAAGTCAATTTAATAAATTACATATAACACAATAAATTCCATATTAATATGTAATAAATTATGTATATAATTTATTCAACTTTCATTAAAGTAGTAAAAACTGTTTTCTCACATCTGAGAATCTGGTAGTTCTTTAGTTCTTTAGGCCGGAACTCTTGTAGCCAGAGTGGAGACACACAGTGACTGTCTCACCCTGGAGAGGCCAAGAACTGGGTAGTTGTTCAGCACATGAAGGAAGGTGGAAGTCTGGAAACGCTGGTTCTGACATCAGCAAAGGAAACAACACCAGCATCAACAAGGTAAATCCACTAGGACCTAGTGACCAGCCTGCAAGAGGGAAGGCCAGATGAGCAAAAAGCCAACGCTCTTTCTTCTGCTCTGCCCCCGTTCATCTGACTTGCTACCAGAAGGTGTCTGCAACACTTGAAGAGATCTTCCATATCAGTGAGGCAACCAGGATGATTCTTCAGTTGTCTTAGTCTTGTGATTCTAATTAATGGCAAGTTGACATGAAAACCAACCCATGACAGTGCTATGTTGTTGGGAACAATCCTGGCGCTGTGGAATGAAGCCCCACAGTGTCTGTCCTGGGGTGCTGCGACTCTGGGTGGGACAGGACACGTGGGAAGTGGCCATGCATCTTCCCCCACAGTCTGAAGGGCAGGTGGGGGCTGTATGAAGCCTCTACAGGCCCTGCCTGTGGGTGGGGGAGGGGGCCATTCCCAGGGAACGCACTGCAGTCGCTGCAGGGTGCCGCAGATGGGCTAGCCAGAGAGCAGCTGGGGTTCCTGCCTGGACCAGGTCTCGGCTGCTTTGGGCGCTGAGCTAGCTGCTTAGGCTTGGGTGAATGGGTACGGTCTAGGAGCACTGGGGTTCCCACGTCGAGAGATTAGCTGGGGCTCATTAATCGAGGGCCGGATAGGGCGGGTCCAGATGAAGAGACAGCCCATAATTCTAAGGCGTTTATTTTCATCATGCAGAAAGTGGTATGGATGGAACTGTACCTCCTGCCTCTCCCAGAGAGATGGGGCAGATATAGTAACTGGGAAGGGGCGTGGCTAAGCCTCTAGGTGTCACACTAACATGGCTTGGGACTGTGTGGCCACGCTTCTACCGGGTGTGATATGTGACTGTGGCTGGAGCCAAAAGGCCTTCCGGGAGTTTTGGCAAAAATGTTTTCCGGTCCCTTGCGAATTACTTCGCAGAGTCTCCCAGTTTTCAGCCTGTGCTCAACCGGATGCCAGACTGTCTGCCAGATCACTGTCCCACACTGTGTGACTCCAACTGGGTGCCATTCTGAGAAAGGCATGAGTGTAGAGAGAGAAATGTATCAGTAGCTTCCAGAGCCTGGAAGGCAGCGGAACAAGATGGTAGATCAAATCCAAGGTGCCTTAGTTAGGGTTTTACTGCTTCGAACAGACACCAGGACCAAGACAACTCTTATAAAGACAACATTTAGTTGGGTCTGGCTTACAGGTTCAGAGGTTCACTCCATTATCATCAAGGCGAGAGCATGGCAGCTTCCAGGCAGGCATGGAGAAGCTGAGAATTCTACATCTTCATCTGAAGAGTGCTAGGAGAGGACTGGCTCTAGGCAGCTAGGATGAGGGTCTTAAAGCCACGCCCACAGTGACACACCTATTCCAATAAGGTCACACCGCCAAATAGTGCCACTCCCTGGGCCAAGCATATTCAAACCAGCACACAAGGGATTGAGGAAAGTGAACCACTCTATATCAATGTGATATATCACAACCGAGAGTCCTGCAATAATAGGCAGGTTAGTAAGTAAAAGGCATGCAGGTTTTATATAGCAAAGAAGGTTCTAGAAGCAAAGACCCAAAGGAACAGGAAAAGCTATATTCTTGTGGACAGCCACACAGAAGCGTGGTTAGAGGGCAAAAAATGGTCCTGATGCTGTGAAGCTCTGGGGAACACAATTTGTCCTGTGTGGACAGGTTGTTCTCTGGAAGGTATACAGTAAGGCTTATTTCCTTTGTGTATATGACAGATGCCTGTCTCTAAAATAATAGTCTAACTTTAGAGGCAGCTCTGAGGTTCTACTCCTGCCCTGAGAGTAGAAGGACCTCCCTGTTTCTACTGTATTTTCAAACGCTAAGATGCCATATCAGGGTAGCATGTCCTGAATCCCATTGATTGTCCCAACCATAGTATATTACTTTTTTTTTTTAAATCTTTCTTAAGAGTTAAGGCTTTCAATAAAAATTTTCAGCCAGTATGGGTGATTATCCTACGCCACTCCACTGAAAAAGGGAAGCCACACTGTGTGCTCCTTTGATTGTCACCTGAACAGTCATATGCTACCTGGTGACATTTCCATCAATGAGGAGCACATGTGACAGGGCCCCTAAGAATATGTCACCTAGTGAAGTCACAGTCATACTGTTTTGTTCAGTATACTCAATGGTGTTGGTACAACAGTGAAATCACCTAACAATGCATTTCTCAGAACATATCCCTGTCATTTTGCAGTGTGCTGCTGTATGTTCTTGCAGATACTCTCAGACTTAAGCAGGGCTGTATCCTTATAGCTGATCACAAGTGGAGGAAGTCACAAGTGTAAGTGCACTAGGTCCGTGTAGCCTATGTGGGTTGATAACAGCATGCTGCAGAACATTTGATTTGCTCTGGTTATCCTTTGGCTGACTGGCACACAAGTGTAAGTGCACTAGGTCTGCGTAGTCTATGTGGGTTGATAACAGCATGCTGCAGAACATTTGATTTGCTCTGGTTATCCTTTGGCTGACTGGCACACAAGTGTAAGTGCACTAGGTCTGCGTAGTCTATGTGGGTTGATAACAGCATGCTGCAGAGCATTTGATTTGCTCTGGTTATCCTTTGGCTGACTGGCACCTACGCCTTGGTTTTACCACCAAAATCAAGGGAGAGCACTGAGTCACATATTGCTAATCCAAGAAGAGAACAAAAGTCAAAAGGTGATGTGTGGGTTCCCACCAGTGTGTATCATTTCTATATATCATGGTGAAGTTGAACACTTTTAACTTGAGTCATTGTAAGCTGGAGACTGCTTATATATGTGTATATAATACTGCTGTATGGATATCTTATATATCATTTAATTTCCTATCTTTTGGATACATTTTATATTTATGCACATGTGTAATTGTATCAAAAACATTTTCTAAGCAGACCACCATGGCCCTCGGGCTTATGGTGTCTCCCCAGAAGCTCCCAATACATCAATGTAACCAACACTGAATACAACAGTGTTCTCTCAAGTCTTCTAAGAGGTGAGAAACAAGTTTTTGTAAAGATAAGTAGAGCAGAAATAAGCAAAACTCCCAATCACCATTCTTTGCCTGGTTTTAAAGACATCATCACAGAATGCTGAGTAAGACAAAGCAATACACACTTACACATAACATGTGCACATGTGAAAGCATGTGCAAGTATATGTGTGTCTATATACACAACAGGTACACATGTGCAGAAATGCACAAGCACATAACTCTCTCTCTCTCTGTACTTTTCTTTTAGCGATCACTGATCTAAGAATCATTAAAAATTCACCATTTACTCCATTTTTGGACAAAAGAATCAAGCACATTAGATCCCCTTTAATCCCGTAGTAAATGAATATCATAAAATAAAAAGGATATGCAGAGCTCATTTTCATATATTTACAAATCAAATTTTTTGTGGCCCTGAAGGAGATAAGTGACTTTTTTAGGAAGTGGCTTTATGCAAAGCTTCCCTTTTGTTCTTTGGGGACAATAATATACAATATTCACATTATGTAACAAGGTATGTGCCACTGGGCAGGGGAGGAGTGAGCGATCTGTGCTCTCTGTGTAGTAGGAGAGACAGTGTATGAACTTTTTCACGGATGATCTTCATTACAAAGGAAAGAGAGAAGGAGGAGGAGGAGGAAGTTAGAATTGGGAAGATTTCTCCTTACATGTTCCATGGGTAGTCAGTAATGACTTTTGAAATTATTTTCCAAATAACATTGCTAAATAGACTTTCCTAATACTTATTCATAAGAAGCAGGTTATTATGACTGATGTAACAGTGCTCCTATATGAATAGGATTTTAAATAATTAGATATCATTTTAAAATCTTCATTGCAATGTTACCTCATCAAAGAGTCCTTCTGGATCCAGTGCAGGCTCCAGCCCTTGCCATTTTCCTCTCTCATTGCATTCATCTACTGCACACGACTGCACAGAATTTACAATTGTTGAAATAGTTGGTTACTTTTTCATTGTCACCTACCATCAGAACATAAGCTCCAGCAGGTCACAAGTGAGTACTCGGCTCATGTTTGGATTTTCAGCCCCCTCCACCCCCTTCCCCTGAGTAGTGCCTGACAAAGGACAGGGGACTGGCAAAGGCATCGTGAGTCAGTGAACAAAGGTAAGGTCTGGTAGCCTGGGAGGTAATAGCCTTGTCTCTGCTCTTTAGTAGTTACAAGACTTTGAGCAAGTTAAGTTCTGTTTCCTGGGATCATTAATTATTGAATGGGCAGGAGAGTGGTAGTTACAACCTCTTAGGTTTGTTTTAGAGAAATTAAGCAAATTTATGTCTATAAAGCAGTTAGGTCAGAGAATTTTCTTAATAGATCTCTTTGCATCCTGAGCTTTCCTGCTCCAATACCTTTGTCCAGCAGTGCTTCTAGGATAAAAACTGCTTCTCACCAAGATCTGTGAAGGGTCTGCTATTGTTCCCCATTTACAAAGTAGCAAGTTAAGGTCCCTCCATGTCAGGGATGTTCAAAGAAGATATGAGACTTCTGTATCAGAAATAAGAGACACTTTATGATTCCGTAGCCAGTATATTGTAATTTTCTCATATCCCCTTCCCAAGTAACAATTCCCACAGCATGGTGTGTATAAAATGAAACTCTGCCTGGAACTCACAATGTTTTGCATTGCAGGAAAGGGATCCAGCGCTCAAAAACCCTAACCTACAGGATAAGCAACATGCTCATCTACTTTTGCTCCAAGGGAAACATTACCTTTGTAATACCGTGTTTTAGTTCATTTGGAGTGATACAGTTTCATGGTCTAGGTGCCTTACAAATAACAGAAACACATATTATGATATGTATTTATGTTTTAGAGGTCATATTTAGTTATTTAGTATATGTATAAAATTATTTATTATCATATATCTGGGAGGCTAAAATCAAGTTGGTGTCTGGCTACAGTCCATTTTCCTCTCCAGAGGCAGCTGCATCTACTTTGCCCTTATATGGAAAGGAGAACAAATGACCTTCCTTGGCCTATTTTTTATGAAAGCTATCATCCGTTCATGAGGCCTCTTTCTCATGACCCAGCCAACTCCTGAAAGTATCACCCCCCCCCCATGCCATGACCTTGGTAGTTAGGACTCCAACATGGCCTTTGTAGGAACATAAGTATTTAGAAAACAGCATGTTGGTTAGCAAATGAAACTTCTGCTGCACAGAGACCCATCATTGTTGTTCTCCAAGGCTATTTACCCCAGAAACATCGTTTAAAAGATGGTAAAGAAGAAAATAGTCTATGCCTTTGCACATGACTCATGCAGAAACATGACAGACCCCGGAACATTTTCCAGTATACATAAGAAAATCTACATCTTGTTTCTATATTGTTTAGGTTCTGACCAGTCTTCCCATGGCTATGCTTCAATGGCTAACTGTGTGCTTCAACTTGACTGTGTAACAGGATGCCTGGATATCTGGTTAAATATTGTTTCGGGGTTGTGTCTGAGGATGTGGAGAACTGAGTAAAGCAAACAGTGCTCTTCAATGGGATTGCACATCATGCTATTGTCAGGGGTGGGAACCTAACAGAAAGGCAGAGGAGTGTTGAGTCATTACCTGAGTGAGTTAAGAGATTCCTCATCTGTACATGGTATTCTCAGGCCTCCAGACCAAGACCAGAATCTGCATCATTGGCTCTCATCTGCATCACTGGTTCACAAGCAGATCTTTGAACTCCTCCTCGTTCTCCCATTTACAAATGGCAAGTTATAGGATTTATGAGCCTCAGAGTGTGACTATGAGTCAATACAGAAGAAGAAGAAGAAGGAGAAGGAGAAGGAGAAAGAGAAGAAGAAGAAGAGGAGGAGGAGGAGAAGAAGAAGAGGAGGAGGAGAAGAGAAGAACAATACATATAAACATACAGACACCACACACACACACACACACACACACACACATTTGGGATTCTTGGAAAAAGTAATAGTGAACAAATTGTGTACAGATCCATCTAGCAAGTGATAACAGATTGTGTAGTTAGGGCTTGCCACTGCTAGGGAGAGCTGCATTGGAGGTGTTTCCCTTTGAGAGGAGGGTCTGGTGTTAGTCTCCTTCTTCTCTGGAACCTTCCAGACTGTAAGATGTCTTCTTCCTAGAGCCTTGGTTGTTCTCCCTCAATTTTAGGGACTTGTACTCTTTTTTTTTCAAAATGTGATAACTTTGATTCCATCTTCCTATCCAGTTTTAAACCCTTTCTCTAGAAATGTAGTTGTAAGCAGGACAGAACATTGTTACTGTCCCAGCCTTAGCCCACTGAATCCCTGTAGGGTCAGTATTCTTGTAGTCTAAGATCATTAACCTACAATGGTTATTGTCTTTGTGGAGTAAGGCCACAGCAGTATAGCAAAAGAACTCAGGCAGTTGAGGCAGAATTGAATTGAATCACCTAATATGTCACCCAGAGAGCATATGAACCGGGTTGACCTAGAGTCAGGAAAGTGGAGGTTATATCCAATTTAGGAAGGACCAGGCTGGACTCTGGAATGTCAAAAAGTCCATTAAGAAATCCACTAAAAGTATCCTGATCATGATATAATGCAATCATTTTATTCCACTATTCTATTTTTCATATTGGATAGTCATGTTTATTTTCCCAACTGAACAATGAGTTATTAAAGGGATGAAGTTTAACTTTTGGTTTTGTAGGTTTCTGTGGGTACTCTGGGTACTTAGGTCTGTAAAGGCCTAAAGAATATTGAGGGCTGTAAATGCTTTAATTTTTTTTTTTTTTTTTACTAGAACTCAATAGTAAAATATGGGTATGGTAATACCATTAAAATGAACTGTGAATTTTGTAAAAAAAAAAAACCCACAGAATCTAGTTGAAAGGAAATGATTATTGATTAGTTATATGTAGAGAAAACAACAGGTTTGGGGATAAATATTACATATTTCTTCAAAATACAATAATTGTGTATTATTTCAGAAAAATTCAATAAGAGTTTAGGAGATTAATGTAAGTTTCTTGTGTTTCTCCCTCCAATAGTATTAAACTATTTAGCAATGTTTTGACATTAATAGCTATCTATAAAATTATTTGATTGGATTATATTAAGTTTTTTTGGTCTTAATGATGCTTATCAAATTATTTCATTAAAAAATCAGGCTAAACTTCCAAGTGTTTCCTGGGATGAGTAATGACTTTGCAAAACTAGAGAACAAACTCTTAAAAGCATTATGTTTCCCTAACCTTTGTTCAGATACATTACTATGAATTGAGGTGGCAGAGTAGCCAACACCCTGATAGTCTAGTTTAAGTGCTTGTATTTGCAGAAGTCCTGTCTGCTAATTCTATAAAGACAGAAGCTGAAGAAAGGGGCTGTTCACAAGCTGTGAAAGGCAGACAGGCATGGGTAATGAGCAACTGTCTGTCTCGGAATCCTTGGTGACTGAATGGCAGGCTTTGTTTTAAGTTGAGTTACTGCGGTATTTCCAGTCTCTATGGCTCACCTTCCTTTGTTGTTTCTTTTGTTTTTTTGTTTTTTGTTTCTCTATCTTTTGAATGTAAACCCCAGGAAGTGAAAGTTACAATTTGCCTTAACAGACATTCCGAAGCCTTTCACTTTGTGGACACAGGGGATGTATTCAGAAGCTTCCTGCCTGGTGGTGATCACATCTTTTGTTCTTTTGTGAACATCTTAAGTGAACTTTGCTCCAGACAAATTAGCCTAGGGCAAATCCTTGAAAGGATGGGATTCCAAGAAGGACATTTAGCACAGGAAAGGGCATACTGGCTCACGCTATTTAGGTTTCTATTTGTAGCCCAACTTTATTCATTTGCACATTTAACTCTTCCTAAGAATGATAATGACTGCTTTATTTTGTCGTGCTTGTGCGTGCATGCGTGCTTGTGTGTGTGTGTCTGTGTGCTCATGTGTGTGTAAAAGTTCTGCCTATTTCCCAAAGATTTTAAGCATTGCTCTATTTTATGGTCAAAAAATCCTTAATACATCATAGGAAACAATATCAATGTGTCTGCTTCAGATTTTTACCTAAAATTGGGAGCAAATTTCAGATGTTACAGTTCTTCCAAATTGCCCTTGATTAAAGTATCTAAAGTGTGAAAAACCTCAACTTCTTTAAGCAAATAATGGTCCATCCTGTTTCTGATTCAGTAGTCTTTTTACGGGAAGAGTTCTTCAACTGCAGGCACATTACTGGCATCACAGGCTACATACGCTATGGTTGACAGTGTATATTGTAAGGAAATGTATTGACTCAGGACCACCAAGACCAAGTTCTTAGTAAAAGGATATTTATTTGCCTCAGAGGGCCAAAGGACAAGGAATAAGAGACAAAGACTGGAGACAGAAGATGAGAGAGAAAGGGACAGGAGGACCAAGAGAACGAGGGAGAGGGAGGAGGGGTATTTGTCCTGGAGGTCAAAGGACTGTCTCTAGATAGAGAAGAGACAGATATGGCACATAGGAACATAGCAGTTTATAAAGGTACAAGGGGAAACCCCAAGTTAGGATGAGGTGTTTAGTTTTCATTTGGCATATTAAATAGGGGTAGCCACAGAGGGATTTTGATTGCTGGACTTCAGTACTTTGAAAGCTGGACCTTGGTGGTCATCATCAGGAGAAATTGAATAAAGGAATAGACTTTGGTGACTAGCTTTAGGAATGTAATCTAATAGATTTTATCAAGGCAGAGGGATTGGGAGCGAAGGACAAGGCCTGCCAGAGCCATTCCCGCCATGCTTGAGCTGGCCAGAGTCCCTTCACATATGTCATGTGTACATCTGGCTTTGAAGGACGGGAAGAGGAAATCTACATTTACCTTTGGTTATCAATTGCCTGATAACATACAAAGAAAGCTCATTATCCTTTTCGTGTTGAGTTGAATAAAAGTCAATCCTAATCATATCTGAAAACTTAATAGAGTCAAGATAAACTGATATAAGGTCCAATTTATATCCCTACAGTGTCTCCCTTGGTGCCTTGCACAGATCTGCTGGATGGATGCTGATTAATAGGAAGCTATCAGCTGGAAGGTGAGTCTTAGAGTTGATGCTGAGTGCTGCTTTTGGCACATCTTGTGAAATTCGTATATCAGTGATGTGTATGCATGTGTAGAATATATATTTATTAGATTTGTGGATGACCTGAGGCTGGAATGGAGAACAATTGTTAGATGGCAGGATCAGAACCTGGATGAATTTTGACAAGTTTCCTTGAACATAGATGAAATTGAATAGGGATAAACGTAAAGTTCTACCTTAAAACAAACAAATAAACAAACCAAAACTTTCCTGCTTGGAAAGTGAGTGAAGACGGTTCTCAGAAAAGGTCGCCCATGTTAATACAGCCGCACACATTGATACAATAATCTCAAATTTATTTGGGGAATGCAAAGAAGAAGGCAAATGTCTCCCCCTTGGCATCTGCCAACCCCACCCAAAGTCTACATAGAGTCTGGGTTCTATTTAAATGTATGCATGAAATAATTTTCTCTGTTAAGAGATAGCATAGAGGAAATACATTGCTTATTTAATTATTTATTATTTATTTGATTAGAGGATGCATTATCAAAAGGAAAGGAGGTACTACATCAAAGGTCTGGTACTACACTGTCTCAACCTTATATAGACTAACGTTAGATTTGAGAATTTTTTAAGGACAATAACTTTGACTAACTCTAAAGAAGAAAGTTTGAACGACTGTCTTCTACTTAAGCTATAGGCTCCAGGAAAAACATAAAGTAGCCCAGGTTTACTCCAGAAGAGGAAAAGATTCAATAAGGCAAAGGCTGACTTCAGCATCACTAGGGAAGTGCTGAGCATTAACTCCAAAGAACGGTGGCACACCATAGACAGTAGCTGCCTGTCTCTGGAGTACTTTGCAGGTTGGAGCACAAGGCTATGTGAGCATAAAGCTTTCATGATGGAGATTGAATGTTTTCCTAGATGTCGTAGCTATAGGCCTGTGGTGTAGACAGCAGATTCAAAGGTATGAGGGGGTCTGTCTGCTCTTAACTTACCTGTCTCTACTGAGGAGATTACCTTCTAGAATGCCACACACACACACATGCAGATACCCGTCTGGATATGTGCTTGAGTATAAATGGTTATGTATGGATACCTACATATTTACTCACATATGTGATATCTATCTATCTATCTATCTATAATAAATCCACATACATGCAAATAAATAAATTGGATTATTTTATGTACATTCAAGAGAGCTATTAAGAATATAAAACAGTCTGTGGAGATGGCTTAGTGGATAAGAATGTTTACTGGTCAGGCATGGGGACATGAGTACAAATGACAAGAACTCAAATAAAAACTGAAGTTGGTATGTACCTGTAACTCAGGCACTTTGAGAGATGGAGCTAAGAAGATGGTTGGGGGCTTGTGCAGCATCAGCCTGACTAGAGGTTCAGTTAGAGAGCCTCTCTTAAGGAGATAAGCTAGAGACCTATGGAGCAGGATCTGGCCTCCATATGCGTGCATAGGCAAGTCCATTCACATACAGGGATACAACACATATGATCATATATAGAAACAACTAAACAAATAAATAACTGGAACCCAGAGCAAAATAAAAGGAGAAAACTTTGCCCAGCATGGTCAGAGAGACAATTGCCTGGGCATATGAAGGATGGAAAGAAATTGACGCAAAGAAGAGCTGAAGAAATAAGATTATAAGCACAGGTGGCATTTTTATAGTTAACTGTTGTTATTCAGTTTATTTCCCTTTGCTGGTCTGTGTGCAAGTGCAGTGCATTGATTTATCATGGAAAGCAGTGGAGATGGGAGCAAGGTGATCCTTAGAAAACAAAAGAAGAAATCTAGGTAATTACAGATACTCCCCGACTTAGCCTGAGATTGTGTCCATACAAGCTCTTCATACATTGATAATGCATTTACACATCCACCAAACATTCTAGTTAGCCTGGTTTCTGACTTGATCACCCTGGTATAGCTGGGCTTGCTTCTGCTCCCAAGTATCTTCAAAGAGGACTCTACCACATATCACCAGCCTGGGAAAAGGCCGAAATTTGAAGTTTGAAACACGGTTGCTATTGAATGCATATCATACTTGTACAATCTTAAGTTGCAAAACTCATCAGTTGAGCTATCGTTAAGTCAGGCACTGTCTATATAGGAACCAAAATCATTTTTAAGCTTGGATCCAAGAAATTTGCAAAGAATTCTTAGAAAATACATGTTTGTTTGTTTTTTTCTTTTGCATTGGCCAAAAATGAAACTAGATTTTTTTTTTTTCTTGTAATGGATCTGGAAAGTAGTTTCCCAAGTAACTTAATAAAGTTTGAGTACTACAAAAATTTCTTGCATTTGAAAAACAACAGAACACTCAGGAGGCTAATACACAGCCAATGAGTGAAGCCTTTATTTAGAAAAGCCACATTTTTTTTTTTTTTTTTTTTTTTTTGCTAAGAGAGATAACAGAAAAGGCCTGGTGAAGTGTGCTGTGCAAATAGCCTAGCCCTGTGCATGTTGTCATGCATGTTTTCTCAGTCCCAAGGGAGATGGGAAGAGCTAAAAACAGGTTCAGTCCCGATGGTTTTGCAGACTTAATGGAGAGAGCTAGAGCAGCTAAGAGCAAAGAAAAGTGGATGAACAGGGCTGAGGGTGAGAGAAGAGAGGGCTAGCTGAGTGTGCTGGACTAGAAGAGACAGGGGCAGAGTAAAAAAAGAGATAGGGGTGCAGATGAAG
Organism: Rhynchomys soricoides; assembly: GCA_019843965.1. Lineage (NCBI taxonomy): Eukaryota > Metazoa > Chordata > Mammalia > Rodentia > Muridae > Rhynchomys > Rhynchomys soricoides. Next base: position 8,717,626 of record JADRCH010000047.1, read on the forward strand.
TCTCTTGTGATACAGTTTTGGAAAGAATATTTATGCTACACATAATAAGAAATTTATGGTGAAAGGATCCAAGAAAGTCACTGTGTCACATGATCTATTGATGCCAACACAAAGCTACAGATGTCTTCCTTGATGTGATTTTCAGAAAACAAAGTGTCATGCTGTCTCCTTGTCCAAGTACATGGCTCATCTTCCATGTCCCTTTGTGAAGACTGGCAGGAGCACAGCAGGCTTCTGATATGCTATTGCTTATTTCAGAAGAACTATGGTATGATTTTTTTTTTCTGCCAACTGGTAGACCTCAAAATGCTTGCCCACTGTAGCTCAAATCTCTGTGAAGATTGTTGCTGGGCTTTAAGGCTCAGAAATTTTCAAATGGCGTTTAACATGAACCACTGGCTTTCACGTTGCTTTCTAGGATCCACAACTGTGGCTTCTGTCAAGCCATTTCTCTCGGTGTCATACACCTGCACATTTAAATTCCAGGAAACCTATTCAACACAGTGAAATTAAGTAATAATTGAAGTGGATACTAGCTCCTTCAGCACAAAAGGTTTTATTTTGGTGTATTTTTAGCACTTGATACAATACAGTGATGTAAAAGTACTAAATCATCAGAAAAAAAAAATCAGTAGTGTTGTAAGGGATGTGAGAAGGGAGAAAAGAACAAAAGGCTTTTCTCCAATCAAATGCAAATGAAAATGACCCACAAGATTGTGAAAACGGTCTTTGTCCTGACAATGAACATTTTCATGCAGGGAAATCCATTTTTGAGACTCATTAGCAAACACTGTGATCTTGCTTATTTTCTGTAGCGGTGTCTGGTTATTTCAAATTGATTAGGAGACCTCTGATGTGGGAGAGTGAATCACTGAACTACCCCAGGTATTTCTGTAATTGGTTATCATGCTTAATTACAAATGTTTCAGCACAATCAATTTATTCTGGACTAGATTTCCCTTGCCTTTCCTTTGTTGCTGTTGCCAGCAACATGGTCTGTTTTCAAGGAGCCAAAGGCAGGCAGGGAGGGAGGGAGGGAGGGAGGAAGAGAGAGAGAGAGAGAGAGAGAGAGAGAGAGAGAGAGAGAGAGAGAATGAATCAACTTTTTCTGTTTTAGTTCCAAAAAAGGCAGATTAATAAACTGATGGGTTCATTCGAAGTATTTTATCTATAGCAGTAGTTGGAAAAGAAAGAAAAGAAAATGTCTGTGTATTAGTGTGTAGTAGGTGGCCATTCATTGTAAATGGTTTCCCATCTCTTTGGGTTCTATTTTGCCCCGTTAGTTCTGGGAGCTGAAAGTCTGGCTCTCTCATCTCTCTCACCCCATCATGGTGTTGGCTGACCTTTATGTATTCAACCCTCTTGTTCCTAAGATCATCAGAAATAAGTGGACAAGAATAGAACAGAATCCAAGTCCACATTCATGGTCTGGCAATTCTGAAGACCTGAGCAAATGGCTGAGTGTGGGTGTTACAGACTGCAGTCTGGGCATGTTACATCTCACTCTTATCCATAAGCCTGTAACATTCTAGAACATTCTAATAATGAGAAAGGGGCCCTGGTGAGGGTGCTGGCATCACGCCTTCTTACACTTCATGGTCAGTAAAGAACAAGTGTGAATTTTCTAGCCCCAAATGGAGATGATGAGAACCTATCTTTAATATCCTAGAATCAAAGAAGGATGAAAAAAAAAAAAAAGTGAGCCTTTTCTAGGCGATCCCTACTGGAGATTGTACATAGCAAGGAGGGTTACTATCAAGTGAGAAATGCCTCCTCACTGTTCATTCCACAAGAGATGCCTCAGGTATAGAAGTGAATCATAAATTGGATAAAACTTCAATTTCTGGTGAAGATTTTCAAATATAATCCTTGTTATTATTATCTTCAAAGTTCTTAAAACCTTAAATAACATGCATTTTTCAAGTTCATATTGCTAAAGAGGAAGAAGGATTAATTTTCATCTAGTAGTATTCTGCACTGGTGAAGTTTTCTGGATGGTTTTGGGAAAACACAAAACAAACTAGAGTTCATGATGCTAGGAGAGACATTTGGAATAAGTTAAATTAGCATTCATTTTCCAGATGAGGGAGGTAAGAGGAATCCAGGAGACTTTTGCAGGCATGATTGGCTCATGGCAGAACTTTGAGTGGGGAACATGGCTCATAGGATAATATTTTCTGTTTTCACTGTATTTCCAGTGAAACATCTTCCTCCATCAGGACTGTTCTGTCTGTACAGAATCATTTGACTTTGCTCTTATTATGACAATTGGAATAACAACAGAGTTGTTTTTCAGTGTATTCCAATGGAGTATATTATAAGACGTTCTGTGTTTCATTTCTTCAAATTGATTTTATTGTCTAATGAAACCACTCCTGTATGAGTTTTGAACACTTGAGTACACAGAAAAAAAAAAAAAAACCCAAAGATCTGTTCTGTAGCAAAGATCCATTTTACAGCTTTTCGTATTTACTATCAGCACTTCAGCAAACTTCTGTAAATCATTATCGAGGGTGAGAATTAATTTTGAGAAAAGTAGCCATTGGCAATGTTCACATAAAAGTGTGAGAAAAACATTCCAAATGGGAGTTTTATAGTCACCGAAGGAAAAGCTCTTCTGTTATATTAGAGCTGCCAAAAGAATTCAGAACTCAAAAGATCCAAATGACAGCAAAGCGGATTGAAGCTGCTCCTCTCCACACATTCTCTCTTCTTTATGCATTCAGGGTTCCACATCAAGACAACTTATATGCAAGGGGTGCAGAGCAGATCCAATTATACAGAGCTCCAGCTAATGTCTGACGCTTTTAAGTACTTTTCAGAATATCTGTAGGATCGCTATAGAGCCACCTCTCAGTTTCTCAAAGTAATGAGGAAGACTTGGAATACATTACCCCCAAGCCCATAGGAGGAAGTAATTAGCATTCATTACCAATTTTATTTTAATAGCTAATTGCACCTCACACTCGTATATTGATACAAAAACCAGACAGTTAAGAAGCATCAATGATCATTTACTATATGAATGTGGAGAGAACACTTGGAGGAAAGTTTTGCTGTTCTAAAAGAGTCTGCAACAATTTGCACACAGTTTGATGGAATGCTGTGATCCATTCAAAACTAGACTTTAGCACGGGTGAATGGAACAGGGGTAAGGATCTTGGTGCCTTAAGAACAGTGTCTATTAAATTTGAAGGTTAAATGGAGCAGAGGAGCAGTGGTCATATATGAAAGTGGTGCTAGAATCTCTCTCTCTCTCTCTCTCTCAAAAGAGAGAGAGAGAGAAAGAGAGAGAGAGAAAGAGAAAAAGGGAGAGAGAGAGAGAGAGAGAGAGAGAGAGAGAGAGAGAGACCTGGGATATACCTAAATCTGAAAGGAGCAAAGATTCCAGAAACTTTATTGGAGTTCACTGGAAATGCTCAACTGTGCAAATTTGTGTATCAGGACCGTCCTTCTAGAATTTCTTCTTTGAGTCTCAGAAAGAATACACCAGTTGAATTTGTTTAGAAAAGGGCCATAAGTGTAGAAAAAATTAACCCTTACATTGTTTGCTTCAAGGCAATATCTTGTGTAGCCTGGGACGGCCTGAATCTTGCTATGTGGCCTAGGATGAGTTTGAATTCCTGACCCTTCTGTCTCCCTTTTGTATCTCCTTTATGACCCTCTTGTATTGCTACATCACCAAGATATGGAAAACAAAAGTACATTCCATATCTTCACTTGAAGAAGTGCTTTTGAGCTATCTGATAAGCCAGGCAGCAGACAAAAGTTTTCACCTACATTCTGAGAGCCAAGAAGAAACATGTAAAAGATAGAAAATTTGGGAACAATAGAAAAAATAAGATAATTAAAGATCTGAAGGTTCTGTGCTGAAACAGCCACAGGACTGTGTTTTTCTCCAGGGTTTGTGTGAGAGGTTCTTGTTCCTCTGTCTTCTAGGCCTTTGGGGCAAATGTAACTCAGAGGGAGAAGTTGGCTGTGAGAAACTTGAACTGAATGGAAAGCAGTTAGTGGACAGTGCCCTTTCAAAGATGCCGAGGAAAGGAAACATGTTTTCCCACAAATCTCTTTCCTGAATGACATGTTAGGTGGTGGATTTCTATAGGCTGAATGGAACTGGAAGCTGGAGGAAGGCAAGCTCCTCAGCACAGTCCAATATACCTCAGCTTTTAAGTGCAAGGATCAGGGCAGAAAATGAGGGATTGGGTAAAAAAATCAAAAGAGGTGTAAGAATGCATTCTTTATCTCATTTCTGCTCAAGGAGCCCTCTGTACACAATTCAAGGCAAGATTTATAGCTACAACCATAGAATGAACTATGGCTGGTTAGGTTAAGTGAAGGTTAAGTGTCCTTATGGGACCACTGAATGTTGTGTAACAATTTCCCCTGAGATAAAACATTCCATCTAGAAGGGAATAGTTAAGTCTTAGGATGGTCAAGAAGAACACTTCTTAAGATTCAGGAAGTGATCAACTCAGAAGCTTTAGGCAGTTCTTGAAACTGACCAGGTGTACTAGGCTTCTTCTTGACCAAATTTATATAAGCAGTAAGGACTTCTGAGAAATACTCTCAAATAAACTGAGTTGTGTAGAGAGGAAAAGACCAACCAAACTGCCCAGAAGAAGCAAATCAGCTGAAATTCGTGAAACATAGACAAATAGAGTTTTCTGGAAGAAAAAGAATAGCAGAACTTCCTGAAAGAAGCAGAGATCTGTTGAGTTGCTTTGAAAAGACTAAGATCAACTGAGCTACCAGGAAGAGATGCTCTCTTACCTGACCTGCAAGTTGTACAACGTGAGCTTCATGGTTCAAGCTTTTGTGACTGGCCATCCTTACTAGGGTGGGCTTTTGGTGATGCAGCAGTTTTTGATTCATATCTGCTCATATAACCCCTAACTCATGCTCTTGTAAGTAACACCAACAAAACTCTGATTAACCCAGCTATCCTTACTGTAGACTTATGGTTGGTTTCTTATCTGAGGTGACTAGATATTTGCTCACGTCTCTTCAGGAATACTGTCACACAATACTGAGGTATCCACAAGCATTGAAAGAGGATATGGACGTTCAGGATTCTAAAGGTTTTACAATGCAAATATGATCCCCCTCAACTTCAAGCAACTAAAGGAATTGCTTTTCCAGTTTCTTCTGGAAGAATCCCTCTCCATTTTTTCCTGCCTGGTGATTCAAAGCCATGTGGCCTGTCCTGTGCCTGTGCCTGTGCCTGGCAGAGTCTAGGACTCCACTGATCATTGCTGTTAAGGGAAGAAGTATTGAGATCCTAGTCTCATGAGCTCTCCACACAGGGTAGTGCCTCTTAGAAGAATTTTAGATGAGGAACTGTCCACATTTAGGGATGTAGTCCCAGTGGTAGGTAGACAAAGGGCATGGAGATACCTACTACATGTGGGTTTTATTAGCTCCATTTTCAGACAAGGATTTGAGGTTCAAAGCTTCTTAAAACCTTGCCAAATTTACAGCCTTAGCAGGGAATCAGCCCTCAAGTGCAGGTTTTGGTTCTTTCAATTCTGTCAAAAATCTGTCTCTTTTTTCCCAGACAATTCAGTCTGATTTCTACTTTACTGGCTTCTTTTTATCCCGAAACCATTGGATTTTTTTAAAAAAAGTTGTAAATGATTCTAAAAATCGACTTGGATGAAGAAATGTATGAGAAAACCACAAAAAAGAAAGGAATGGGAAAAAGCGCGAGAGGAACGCTCTCTGGCATTAAACCACAATAGGATGCTGTGGTAACTGAAACTGTAGAGGAATTCACAGTTTAACACTGTGGATTAGGACTTTCTGCAGGTGATCTGCATAAGTATGAGCTATGGCATTTTAATAGTGGGCATATTTTAACAATAGAAGGAAAATTATATCATAGACTACTCAAATTTCAAGGACACTAAATGTTATAAAGAAACAGAAAAGAATAGCGGAAAATATACAATACTTTTATAAGTTTGAGAGATATATACCATATATGAGCATGTTTAAAGGCAGGCATATCAAGAAGCATGTAAAAATTAAGAAAGTTTTTGTGACAATTAATAGACAATTCAATACCAGGAAACATACTTGCAAAACACATGGAATAAATGAACTGATATTTTTAGTATGTGAAGAACAATCACACAGAAGAGGTAAAAATGATTACTAATTCATAAAAGGCTGTTTCATCTAATTCTTATTAGTAAGCAAATAAATTTAACCTTTGAAGACATTTAACAACTAACAATATCAAGGTAGGCAAAGTGGGTATGGGGTGAATTTTTATTTCATATTCTTCTAGTCATAGTCAAAATTTCATTTTTTCTGGAGCATCATTTGGTATTATATACCAACCAACCTTAACTTTTAGGGAGTTCCCTTCAGGATATAGTTCAATAAACAATAGATCACATAAATATAAACATTGCAGTGTTATTCATAATAGGAATGATTGACAAAGAATGGCTAACTATAGTCATAGCCTAAGGGTAGCTAAATAATTTATGTACTTTTATAAAGAAGACTATGACTTAGCCAGAAGATGGCATCTATACTTATTGTTATGATATGGTTTTAGTGACAAATCATGCTTTTTATCATTTACATTTTATATTATTTATATTTTATAATTTCGTATTATTACTTATATTAAATCAATTATTTTACTAAAAGCAACATATTTAGAACAAACTCTCAAGACGATGGACTAAAACACAAGCCATGCTTGTTCTGTGACTGGGACTATTTTGAAGAACCTTTACATTTTACCTATCTCTTTCTGTAATTTATAATGTCTATGCTGTGCATCAACAAGGAAAAACACCAAAGTCTATTTGAAGAAATGAAATGGAGTATGTAATTCATCACTACATAGTGATGACTAGTTTTCAGGATAAGCAACTGTTTGTGTTGTGTTTGTGTGGACATGACAATAAAAGGCTCGCAGCAAGCAGAAGAGAAAGGAGAGCAGCCATTCATCCTCACTTGTGTTTGGTAGTTGCAGAGGTTCAAGTGCCACCTGGTTGGGAGCATGTCCACATCCTGTACCTGGATCTGTAGTTGTCTGATCCAGAAGAACACAGCTCACCTGTAGTCTCCTGTTCTTTTTCCCATAGCACTATGATCTACAATGAAGACACAAGAGCTGGTAGAGTGGCAGGTGCCAGCCATAGCTAGATGACAGTCTGCCCGGTCACTGGTTTGACCAGTTATACTCAGGAGACCAATTCAGTTTTGAACAGATCAATAGACTGATGTAGATTTAAAAAAAAAAAAAAAAGAGGCACCAGGGAAGAGCCATTGAGAAGGCTCAAGAAATGGGTTCAAATAGTGTTCTGGAAGAGTTCTTGCCCTCAGGTTTCAGGAAATGTACTTGATTTTAATATTCAAAGTATCACTGGTTCTAATGATGGGCATTCATAGAAAGCCACCTAGTGTGTGCAGGTTGTGGCCAGACTGCTTGTGCTGAGGATAGTAGGGATCCATAACTCCCTGTTATTCCAGTACCACTTGTTCCCTCATTCCTGGCTCTCAGGGAGCTCCTCTTTGCTACTCTCCCCCTAATGGAAACCATCTTCTTTTTCTGCTTAGAGTACTTTTAACACACAGAACATGGTGGCCCATGCCTTTAGTTCCAGCCCTTGGGAGGCAGAGGCTGGTGGATCTCTGAGTTTAAGATCAGCCTGGTCTACAGAGTGAGTTCCAGGCAAGTCAGGGCTACACAGAGAAACCCTGTTTTGAAAAGGCAAAGCTAAAATAGAAAATAAAATAGTCCCAGTATAATTCTACTGTAGACAGCGCACATTTGCTGTATATAAAAGCAGGAAGTAGGTGGATCCTTACATGTTCCATGTGAGGTCCAAATAGTTCTTAAAAGCAGATGGGAAGTAAGGAATCTCTTCTCCTGAAGCTACCTTATATAACTTTTCCTCCATCTATTTCATAAAATACTACCTCAAAGTAATTTGTTCTCTTTGTTTTGGTGCAAGAGGTAGGGAGGTCACCCTTTGAATGTAAGAGGATCATCAGAGGCTCTTCCGAAAGAGAAGACCTCCTCTGGAGGTTACTGAGACCTGTGTGGGTGGTAGGAATTGGCTCACTGCTTCTTTCTTTATTTTCTCCATTGCCTAATACTAAACAATGTCAAGGCTTGAGGTGTGGCATGGTCTAGCTGGGATTTTAGTTTTGTCGCCTAATCTTTCTTCTGTTGTTAAGATTTTTTTTTTGAGAATTTCATGCTTTAGCACACTACATTTACATAATTTCTTCTCTTTTTCCTCCAACTTCTTTTCTAACTCTCTCCCAAATTCATGACCACTCCTATAATTAATATTTTTAAATGCACACACACATATGTATACACACACACACACACACACATATGTAGACAGCCTACTGAATGTTTAGTATGGCTAATATGTACCTAGGTTTAGGCCTGACCACCTGGGACTTGATAACCTATCCTGGGTGTTGTTTCTGGAGAAATAGATTCTCTGTCTCCCAGCAAGCAGTCATTTATTGCCTGCAGTTTTTCATCTAGGGGTAAAATTTTCTCTGCCCCCTTTGGCATGTAGATTTGTGTGACCATTATGCATGTCTTATTTAGGCCACCATATTGTTAAGATTTCATGGGTGTGACATCTCATAGTATTGCAGGATGATATAAATGTCAGCTGCCAGACATGAAAAATAATGATTAGTCCTACTCTGGGTATTTCTGAATTTTCTGGGAATGATCTGTAGGCCAGGTTAATTTTTGCTCCTGAGGGGACTGCTCTGTGGAACCAGTGGGTAGTCAAGAGGGCCTCCATGCTGAGCACTAAAGATTTCTTCCTTAGGGCTATTTAGGAGATGAATCAACAAGGAGCACACCCTATAATGGACAGGTTGTGAAGAGAAATGGGCAGGACAGTGGTTTAACAGAAAAAGAAAAAAAAAAAAAAACGAAACTAAAAAGAGCTAAAAAGGATAGAGGAAGAGCATGCATTGAAAACAACAACAACCACCAAAAACCACTGAGGAAAAGCACAGAGAACTAAGCAGTAGGAAGAGGAGAAACTGGCTTAACTTTTGTTCTCCACTGCTAGCCTTAGGATGGACTGTAGTGACCATGCCCCTTGCTCATCTGAATACAAACAAGGAAACCAGGCTCAAGTACCCAACTGACTTGCTCAAAGCCGCTCTAGTCCTCAGCTTGTATTTGAGTGTGGGGTCCAGGTCTTCTAACCACCAATTCGGCTATATCTCTACAAGCTCATATTTTAGTTCTTCTTGGGGATATGCAACCAGCCAGGATATCATTAATTTACCCATAAAAAAAAGAGTCAGCCAGATTTGGCCACCAGTACAGCATGATGACCCGTCTAACGAATTTGAGGTTGTGTCTTGATCTTCTATTTTGTTCATTGGTGTGTGGAGTGCATAGGTATGTATACTTGTGACTCCATGTATGTGTGGGCACATATGTGGAGGTATGCATGTAGGTCTGTGGGAGACAGAGGTTGACATCAGGTATCTTCTGCCAGTGGTCTCCACTGTATTCACTGAGGTATGTAGACTGAGCAGGGAGCTCATGCCTTTGGGTCTAGCTACCCAGTTTGCTCCAGGAAGCCCTGTCTCTTGCTCTAAAACACTGGGATCAAAGGTGGGTTATCACACCCATACTGATTTTATGTGGGCTCTGAGTGTGCTAACCCTTGACCTTATACTTATATGGCAAGTGTTTTATCCACTGCCCATCTCCCCAGCTTTGGGATATCCTTTCTTCCTATCTCATAGAATTTTGGTACTTCATATTTTCTTTAGTCGCTCATAAAACTTAGCTTTCTTTTTATTTAAAGGGGAAACTTTTCTTTAGGAACGAGTCTTCCCATATGGGAGGACTCTACTGTTTAATAATAGAGATTAGCATCCAAATAATTGAACAATCATCCATGAGGGAACACATATACACACAGACACACAGACACACACACACAGACACACAGTGATGACAACATTTATTCTTCTGCAAAAAATTTCACATTAGATGTACATATCTACTGTCAGATAAACCGAAAGGCCAGTTGTTGAAGAGGTAACTTCAGAAACAAGCCAGTCTTTTTTCCCACTACCTTTCACCACGTTGCGTTTAGGCAACTACATAGCAAGAGTGATAGGAAAGTAACAAACACCAAGAGAAGGGGGAGGGGGGATGAAGCAGAAGAGAATCATTTGCCGGCAAGAAGTGCTGTATGATGATGCTTCAGCTGGTGATCCATTATGGCGGTTAGGAGGCCGGAGAGGACCGTAGATCTCCTAGGTCCGCAGGGGCAGGAGCAAGGGAATAAGATGAAGAGAATGCTTGGACAAATGAAGTGCCTCGACAGCCAAAAAGTGGCTGATGGATGTTCCCATGCGTCGGAACACTGATCTCCCAGCAGGAGAATAAAAGGTGCACCGGAGCCGAGCCTGCTAGAACCACACCGTTAGAGAAGTGATCTTCCTCTAACCTCCTGATTCGGGAGTTTATAACGCGCCATAAAAACTCCGGTCTCTAGGCTAAAACCTGGCACTACTATACTTAACTGCATTTTATTGCCATTGTTCAAATCCCCGATTCACTGTTACTTTTTCTTAAGTAGGACTGGTTCTATTTTCAGCAGTGCAGGTGCCAAGATGTTTTGTAAAAGGAAAAAAAAAATCCACAGAGAATAGATTTGATTTTCAAAATGCAGACACTGGATTTCAATTCTTAAGTTGTAAGGCTGGAGTACGCACAGAAGACGTTTTGATTAAATCGTACCTACGTTCAAGCTATTAATCCCAGCTTGGATGGTGTCTATACATACAGAAAACCATATGAAAAGCAGAGATATTCAGAGTTCCCGACTGGTGAAGGTCATGCTGCTGGTAGCATCTCTCTCTGGCATTGTAACAAAAATGTGAGAAATGTTTTCTTTGTACACTGGTTGAATATCTCTTATCCTAAGTGCCTGAGACCTGAAGGGTTTTGAAGTTTAGATATTTTTGGATTTTGGAATGTTTGCATGAACAGAGTGATGGCCAAGTCAAAATGTGAAATTTATTTGTTTCATGTATGCCTTGTATGCATAACCCAGTGGTAACTTGATACAATATTTTTAGTGTGCCAGTGTTGTGACTGTGACTTGTCACATTTGGTCAGGTGTGAAATTTTCTACTTGTGACATCATGTTGCCACTCAAAAACATAGCTATTAGAGGACTTTGAAGTCCCCAATTTCAGGTTGTGGACACTCTGGGGCACGGGTAAGATGTTCATGCTATAGAAGAGGTTGTTGGTCATTGCACTGGTGCTCTTTGTCGCCACCATCCTCTGGAATCAGAATCAACTGTAACAAATGAGTTCTCCGTATCCATTCCCTTTCCAGAGGCTGACCTCTCCCTCTGTACCCAGGGCACTTGACAGAGGGTAAAAATCCAGGCTCCCACCACAGATGTTGAAATAATTCAAAACAAAACAAACAAGATACCCCCAAAAGATCACTTAGTGAAGTAAAAGCAATGTTTTCTCTTTTCCAGGATTTCCTTCTGGAGAACAGGCCCTTATGATAGCCCTGCCAGTCTGGTTATTTTTGAAGTGAAATAGTTCATATTCTTTATGGGATGGTTTCTGAAAATGTTAATTTTTGAAGGTTTCAGGCATGTATATAAATGTCTCTTGGTCATGTCCAGCCTAGCCTCTCTCCTTCCAACTCTTCCCAAGATCTCCTGCACGTCACATCTCCCTACCGACTATAAATCCTCTTTGCATTTTTTTAAATCTTGGGAGATGCTCATATGGGGTCATCCTCTGGGACCTTGCCAACCAACCAGTGAGCTCCTCCCTGCCTCCCCCAAACCAATGACCACCACCCTGATGAAATATGACTCTCCTCTCCTGTCCTCCATTAGGGATGGGGCATCAGGGGTCCCATCGACCAGGTTCTGCCTGTAAGGGTGAACTCTGATACCTTGACTCTGTGAATAAAGGAATGCTGCTTTAAGGTCCTCTGGGCTGCTTTTGTGCTTGCTGAGCTATGGTCATCAGTTGAAGTGCAGCTGGTCACTGCACTACCCTGTACCCCTGGAACATATTAAAGAGGTGCTTTATTTACTGAGGACAATAACGTGTTGGAAGAATGACTTGGGTTGTATCTTGAACAATCAGTATAAATAACTTAAAATATGTTTTGTTGCCCATGACTTTTATCCAGGTAGAAAAAAATATGTAGAACCAGGCATGGTGGTACATGTCTTTAATTCCAGCCCTCTGGAAGCAGAGGCAGACGGATCTCTTTGAGTTCAAGGCTAGACTGGTCTACAGAGTTCACAGAGAAGCCTTGTCTCAGAGAAGCAAAGCAAACACAACACAAAGAAGCAAACAAGCAAGCAAGCCTACAAAAGGACTATGTAGGTATTCTCAGAGATAAGAAAAGATGGCGTATTTGTAAGATTCCATGTTAAAATGTGGGGTATGTGTGATGGATACACACAGGGAAGGGCACTGAACAGAGGAGAAAGATATGAGATAAAGTCTGTCCGTCAGGGCAGATGGCAGGGTTCAGATGGATAATACCTGTGACAGTGGAAGTGAGGAGTAAGAGGTGAACAGAGATGGAGTCTTGCGGCACTGACAGCCAGGTTCTCAACTGCGCACAGACCAAACCTTTACCATGGTGCTTCGGAGTCCACTGAGATCCTGGACTTTGTTACCATACCGCCCGCATTGCATCTGCTTTCCAGGACTGTAAAGTGACAGTTTTTAAACTAGTTGAAGCCATTTCAGAGTCTCCTAACAGTAGGGCTCCCCGTCTGAGGCTGTGTAAATTCCTCCAGACCCCTCTTCCATGTTTCTCTTCTTTACCTTTTAAAATGTTCCAGTCATTCCCAGGCTTCTTGACAAACTAGGGTAATAGTAGAAACGTCGGGATTAAAATGACTGGATCCATGTCCTACATTTACATTTGAGCCAGAACCTTCAGAAACATCTTCACTGGAGGAGCTTTAAGGCCCCATGCTAGGTGTGAGGAGACAGGGGCTCATCTCAAACTAGGCCATGTAATGCCTGTCTAGGACAACTTCAAAGATGTCTGTTTGGGTGCTTAATCTGGTCTGCCTGTGAGAGGCTTGGCATTACACTTTCTCAAACAAAACTGCGTGTGGATGTGTGTTTAGATTCTGTATAATAGTGTGCATGTCTTTCTCTTTCTCTCTTTCTTTCTCTCTCTCTCTCTCTCTTCAGTTTATGCTTTCAAGAATCCACTAAGAAAGCTCTGTTATTTGATCCCGCTGATGTTCCCTTTCAGACAGCTGCCACCAGCCCTGCTCGGCCACTTCCTTTTATTTCACATTCCCTTTTAACTGTCGGGCTTACTTTGATACAATTTCATCTCTCTCTGTAATGGCAATGAGAGAGGATGTTTTTTTCCCAAGGCCATGGCATGATACGCCTTTTAATTCATTTTAGGTTTATTACCTAGAAAATTTAAGAATGAATTAGGGTTTTTTTTTTCTCCCTTGGGCTACATATATGTTAAAAGAGGACACTAGACCACATACTTGCTTGACAGACCCTTTCAAGGTCTGAATTGGCCGTCACAGGCTTTGTTTCTGAGTCTGCCACTTTTTGCTTTGTGGCTTTGGAGAAGCCACATAATCTGTCTGTTCTCTGACTCTTTCTTTGTAAAATAGTAAAAAGAATATGATTTTACCTTTTTTATCTTCCAGGGATGCCGTGAGCTCTCAGATCAGGTGTGAAACCTGCTTTGGGTTTCATGAATTCCACACAAGCATGCCTTTAAAATATCTTAATACTAAGATGCTAAATAGAAAACATATTTTGTTTTGGAAAACAATGTGTTGTTTTTAAAGAAACAATATTTCCATTGCACAATTACAGTTTAAATTTTTTCCCCTGTGACTTCTGGATCTCATTTTTAACATGTGATTCAACAATATGGTGCATTTTGACAGTGATATATATTATGTGTGTGTGTGTATGTATACGTATATATATATTTCTTGAGAAATCTGTAAAACTTTGTGGTTAATTTGAACCCATGGAATGAATCTAGTGTCCAGTAAACATTGCTACCATTGAATCCTGATGTCCTACTAACCAGCCACAGAATACAATGAAATCACAGGTCACGCTGCTGCAGCTGCAGAGTGAGACCATTCCAGTAGACTGTGTGTCTATTTTACAGTGCACTTTTCTTTTTCAGCCATTGCCTTTAGGGTTGGATCCTGCCTGACCTTTAGTAACTTAAAGATATGAGACATTGCTTTATAGCTTTTGGGAAAGAAAACACATTTGCCTACATTTGTTTTAAGTAATATGCAAAGGAGATATCCATGTATTCATCCTCCTCATTCCTTGCTGCTCAATATCTCCAGTTCTCTCTGTTTGATGATGGCATTTGCCATGGTTTCTTTTAGAGTAGAGGGAACATATGTTCCCTAGATTTGAAAATACAGACAACACATACCAGCTAATGAAATGATTTTAAAATTATGGAAATTGCTTTTTTTCTCTTCAAATACCAACACTGGGATCCCCACCTTCAGTATCATCACTCTCTAGAGCATCTTCAGCCTTCTCAGAAAGAGACACAAAAATCATAAGACAGAACTAATTTTTATATCATTTAAATTAGAAGCAAGTGCATGCCAAATTGAGCTATTAGAAAGAGGGTTATCTTGACAGTCAATAAATGCCATGTTTTAAAATATATATGAGAGCATTCTGTTCATGGTGTCTAGGAATTGGGAGCCAGTGAGATGGATATTCATGATGGATCTATTGAAAAGAGATGATCCAGCAGGAGGATTCTCTTTATTTTAAGAAAGCTTCTTTGCTCAGATTTTCTAGTTGAGGTTTGAGTAATTTTAAAGTAATGTGACATAACAAATCTCTCTTATTTTATTGCCTCATTAATATCCAATAAAAAGAAATAGTAAAGGTTAGAGAGAGGGCTCAGCAGGTAAGAGCCCTGGCTATTTTTGTAGAGCACTGAGGTCTAGTTCCCAACACCCACATCTGGTGGCTACAGCTCTCTGTAACTCCAGTTCTAGAGGATCTGAAGCTTCCTTCTGGGCCTCCACGGGGTTCTGCATGCATGTAGTGCATATGAGCCCTTTCACACATGCGTGAGCACACCCTCTCCCTCACACACACATCAAAATAGAAAATAAACAAGAACAAAGTTTTACATATTGTAATGTTAATTAAGTTGCCCTTCAAGAGCAAGAACATCATTAACAACAAGAGTATGATCACCACTATTTTGCATTAACTCTTTCTTTTGATTCTATAGCTGTAGTTCAGTACATTTTAATTTTCTTTTTAGTTCAAGGGCATGGTCTATAAGGTATCAGGCTCACCAGTCTCAGTACAACTCTTTCAAGTCATATTCACAGTGAACGGCATTATTTTGATTAGTGAAGCCTAGTAAGCTCAGTGAATCTTGACTAACATTCTGCTGAAATGTGGGAAAATAGAGATCAAAAGATATTGTATTGGACCATGTCACTAAGATGTTAGATGGCAGTGCGAAGGATGAAGGTCTTTTTAGTAGTACCTAATATTTTTGTATTAGCTGCTTAGAAAACGGTGATATATTTTATCATAAACGTAATGGGGTTAAGAAGAGTGAAGAGTGGGATTGGGGAAAAAATGGATCTTCGTTGTGTATACTGAAATTGTTAGTTTTCTTACCCTAAATTCCAGTTTGCAGTAGTGTTAGTAATAACAGCACTGCTCTACATAGAGACTTATACAGTGATTCAGTCTAGTATTGTGGAGAAGGCATAACAGATTTTTTTCTGTCCTGTAACAGAAAAGGCTAATTGCATATGGATTGTGTGCAGTGACTTGACTCTTTCTGTAACCAGCTTTAGATCTTTAAAAGCAACAGTAACTAAAAAGACATTCAAATGATGAAGGAGGAAAGACACTTGTGGACCCGTCCAATGAAGGGACATTTCTTGGGGCGTTATGACTATCCAGTAATAGACTGTTGCTGCTTCTATTGCCTCCCCTAGGTGGGGTTATATGGCTTATTCCCAAATACGGAATATGAAGACAATTGACCAGTGTCATTAAGAAACCAGTGGGCCCTGGCTGTAGCTTCTTGTACTCTCTACCAGATAAATAAAGAGGACTTTGAGATAGAAGTAGTGTGGAGCCTGTGTGATTAAGTAGAACCATGTAACTCAGACAATAGTCATTGATTCAGATGTTAAAAGCGGCAGTAAAGTTAGACCCTATGTGTCAGAATAGCTAAAATTTATTGTCATAAATATAATCTAACAAATATAAGTGATTTAATAAATAAATAACACTCTAGTTTTGCGTTACTCGGCCTGGATATCACGAAGAGTCAACAAACTCAGGAATCAGTGTGAAGGCACACTTCAACATGAACTTTCAACAAATGTCAACACTTGAGATACACTCAGAAATTATTCCCTTATTTATGATTTCCTTATTTGGTGTGTGTGTGTGTGTGTGTGTGTGTGTGTGTGTGTGTTTGTGTGTATCACCTGGAAGGATTTTGTTTTTAATCTACTAAAAATCTGAGTCTTTCAAAGAGCCATTTACTTGAGAACATTGCAGTATAGTTGGTCACCCATGTGTGCGCCTCTGTAATATGGCACATGAGTGAGAGGTAGGGTATGGAAAGGACTGCACGTGGCTGCGCACTGGCATATGTTTTGTGGCTGTTGCACAGTGTGTTATAGTCTCATCCTAAGGTGATCAAAACTGCTCACATAGGTCAGAACTAGGAGTAACAATGTACTGGGCATCACTTGCGGAGATTTTGTGTCCCACCATTTTATGGTTTGCAACCCTTTAAGACAGTTCCTCCCACTCCTTACTCTTTCTCTCACACAATTCCATGGGGGAACTGACGAACCTCAAACTCTGAAATGTGCCAACCGAAATGCTACTTGATAGTGAAAATAATTAAGAATCCTAATTCTCACTTTACTTACCTGCATCCAAATGGGAAATGGTTCTGAAGCCTTTGTGGAGCTTAGGATATATTTATACTTTTGATACTAAATCAAAAAAACTGTGGTGTTGATCACAGGTGGGAGTATCCTATTTATAAGTCAATTGTAATTCAATCATTACTTGGGGGACAGAAGGTCCTCGAGGGAGAGTCACATATTTACATGATATATTCCAGTGCTCAGATCTGTATTTGTAAGGCTGTTTCAGCCAAGAGATGTGCAAAATCACAAATGACTGGCCAATTCCCCACTGGGTGCAACTGAGAAACCTTATGAATTCCATTTTTCCACTTATTAAAATTTAATGTTCTAATATTAATAGAGGCTGTGAACTAGGTCCTTGCCAAGATTTTCAGAAGAGAATCTGAAAATTGGACAGACTAGGCTGATGCTCTGCTGTATTTTGGAATTGCGCCGTTTTTCCTCTGTTTATCTCTGTACATCACTCTTTTATCTTACACTTGGCTGCTCTTTCACATAATGCCCCTCTTATACCCTCTCTTGATAGCCAGCATCTATATCTTTGTAGGGCTTTGTTTCCTGTTGTCAAAGAGGAAGACAATTTGAAGCCTAGGTCCCTGGCTTCTTACACCACATCACCTTTTGTCTGGAGTGTAATCCCTTCTGGCTTCTTCTCCCTAATTCCATTCTTTCTTTATCCTGACTTATTCTCCAAATGTCACCCTGAATGATGTTCCAGAGATGCAGGTCTGTTCCCATTTCTTCTTCCTTACAGCAGTTCCATTGTCTCCTCCTTGCTCTCAGAACGAATTCCCGAGTCCTAAACAAGGTCATTGAATCTGGATTTGTGGTCTGGCATCAATTTATGGCTGTGCGACTTGGCTTAGCCACATTTCAGTTTCATTACACCTCTGACTCTCATCATTTGCTGCAGTTATGGTCTGTAAAGTTCTCGTGCACTCTGTCTTAGTGGGTACCAAGCCATAACTCCTAAAGGAAGCAGGTTCCTGTGGGCATCCCACCACAGCATTCTGTCAACAGAAGAATACATATTCTTGTGTGTGCTTCTGCTGAAAAGCAGTTGACTTAACGCACCCTGGATTCTTTCCTGTTGAACTTGTGGTCAACAGCACTGTTGAGATGCGGCTTAGTTAACATATAAATTGCATCCAGGAACATCATCACAGCATACTTGTGCTTAAAAACACGAGATGGTGTTTTACCATGCCAAATAGAATGATATTAAAGGTAAAGTCACATAAAAACAGTACAACCATTTTACAACGATGGCCCTAAATGGACTGTGAAGACGCTGTTTGCCCAGTGTAAGATATGAGAGAAGGAAGCTCAGAGTTCCTTGGTTCACCTTCAGTTGGAAACAAAGGTACATGCTGGGTGACTCAAACTTTTCATTACCTACAATGTCTGAGTGACTGGAAATCGTGAAATTCATCCTGAGGTTAGACATAACGTTTAGCAGTTATGTAAATCTGAAAATCTAGAATCTATTAATATTAAGACTGACAAAATGAAAAGGAATGTCTACAGCAAGCATTTTTGATTTTCTGTCACCATGTGTACTTTGTTGGCCGAGCTCTGAGTTTGAAGGAATTGAACCCACTGTTAATGGATAACTATAGGTTCAGAGGGAAAGCAGTGGACTCCCGAGAATGGATGAACACTTGAAACACACACGAGAACACTCCCTTATTTTCTAGTCAAAGGCTCAGAGGGGGTGTGTGTTTCTGTCTAGTTGGGGTTGGGGGGAGGAGAAGGAGAGATGAAGAGTTTTCTATCATTTTTATTTTTATTTTGTTTTTTTCGAGATAGGATTTCTTTGTGTAGCCCTGGCTGTTCTGGAACTAGCTCTGTAAACCAGAACATCCCTCTGCCTCTGCCTTTGCCTTTGCCTCTCCAGTGCTAGTATTAAATGTGTACACGAACACCGCTGGTTTTTTTTTTTTTTTTTTTTTTAAATGTCCCATGAGGGACATTTTTAGAAATTTATTTATTTTTATTTTATGTGCATTGGTGTTTTACCTGTATGTATGTCTGTGTGAGGGTATCGAATCCCCTGGAACTGGAGTTACAAACAGTTTTGAGTTTTCAGGTGGGTGCTGGGATTAAACCCAGGCCATCTGGAAGAGCAGCCAGTGCTTTTAACTGCAGAGTTCTCTCTCCAGCTGAGAAAAGACATCCAGTAGAGATCTTCCTTCTCACTTGTCTAGAAAGGCTCTGTTCCTACCTAGAACAGCGCACAACAGAAGCGGCCTCTGAAACTATGTGGGAAAACAGAGGTTAGGTTTTTGAGGACACTGATAAGAAATCAAATTAATCATCAAAGCTTTCTTGACCTTTGAGACAAGAAATTTTTAGGACTGCTTGAGTAAGGTTTGTTTCTTAATTATAATATGCGGACAGCATGCTTTATTTTTTATATGTCTTTTCGTTGGGAATAAATGAGGAAAAAACATAAATATGCACATATACACACTACGTATGCGTACGGCAACTTCCTGGCAGACATGACTTCCCTGTCTTTCTAAGTATAGAAAGACGGTATACATTAAATGTTAAACTGCTAAATATTTGTCATCTTTGTTTTCAACTAACAAGAAAGTGAGCATGATTTGACATAAATCCATATAAGATATTTTAGTTCATATTTTTACTTCAAATCATTATGTCTTTGATGCCTTCATCTTTTTCTAGTTAACATTAACTGTCAAATTGACATAGTCTAGAGTCACCTGAAATATAAGAAGTTTCAACTGAGTTATTGTCTTTATCAGACTTATCTTTGGGCATGCCTTGATTAGTATGTCTATAACATTAAAAATTACCAGTGTCTTGATTATTAATTGCTGTAGGAGGAGCCAGCCCACTGTAGGTGGTACCATCCCTAGGCAGGTGATTCTGGGCTATTTAAGAAAGCTAGCTAAGCCTCACCTAGGGAGCAACCAGAGAGGAAGCCAGCAGCAGGGAGCACTCCTCCATGGCTTTTTTCTCAAGTTACTGCTTGGGTTCCATCCCAACTTCCCTTTGTTGCAGACTGTGACTTAGAAGTAGAAGCCTAATAAACTTTTTCCTTTCCAGGTTGATTTTAGTCAGGGTGTTCTATCAGAGCAACAGAAAGCAAACTAGAGCAATCCCTAGTAAGTCAACTGTCTTGTTTTTTTTTTAAATTGGGCACTTTTTTTTTTTAAAAAGATTTACTTAATGTGTGAGAGTACACTGTACTCTGTCTTCAGACACACCAGAAGACAGCATCGGATGCCCATTACATATGGTTGTGAGCCACCATGTGGTTGCTGGGAATTGAACTCAGGACCTCTGGAAGAACAGTCAATGCTCTTAATCGCTGAGCCATCTCGCCAGCCCCAACTGTCTTGTTTTTAATTATTGTTATATAAGGACTTGGATGTATATGTTAAATGGTTGTGTATGTTACAATCTACAATTGTAAAATCACTATAATATTTCTAAAATAAATTTGTCATGTTAAGAGGAACCACTTTCCAAGGGGTTTTGTGAATTTCTCAAGGGAAGGTGGACAGGCTTCCAGAAGATCCAGTTTTTATGCATTCATGTGACATAAGTTGAAGAGGTTGCCAGCCACTGTTTTATCAATATTTATTCAAGTCAATGTGGACCATGTCACAAAGGGCTCCTGTGTGTGAATGTTTGTTACCGTGCCTAGGCACTATACTTACTTGTGGACTTGGTGATAAAGTTTTTGGTGTGAAGTTTCTCCTACCTCTTTGCACTGTCTGTGCTGTGAAGTCAAGAAACTTTTTTTTTCTACGAGGACACATCATGGTCCATTTCTGTTGTGCAGAGCACATACACACAAACACGTGGACTCACATACATACACATTCATATATGTATCCTCACACATATTCATACATTTGTATGTTCACACAGTTACGTATGCATACACACACACACATGCACACACATGCAAACTCGTGCATACACACATGCACACTCAAACACGTGTATGTACACATAGACACACACACTCTCAGGTTCCACAGTTTCAGAGGACTAATATTTGTCACAGCTGTATTCAGTTCTTTCCTCCTTCGAGTTTTTAAATAGTATTATGTGACCCTGTGTCTTAGTGTTTCCTCAGGTTCACACATTTCTCTGTTAATTATATTGCCTAGATTCAGAATTCTCTATATCCTGAGAAGTGTTGTTTGCCAGGCTTTGTAGAATGATCAGTCACTTTAAGTCACTGTCACAGCTACTGCTTTATAGGTGATAGCAATTAGTGATTCTGTGATTGAGTTCCCTTGGGGGCTTGTGAAGCCGCGCCATTTGGCAAAGATGTGCAACCCAGTCATCTTGTGTGAGCATACTCCAAGGCCTTGAGTGAATATGTCTAACTTCCACATGATTTCATAGGGGCAGTTCTAGGATCCCTTTTGTCAGGTAGCCCCTCAGAGAGTCGATTCCCCTTAGAGAATGTATTTGAGCATCTAAAGTAAACCATGTTCTCTTTTCAGCAGAAATAGTATTTAATCTCCTTTTAAACACAAGTCTAATATTTTCATTTCCTCATTTATTACTTTTCAAACTGCATTTCAGCTGGTAACAGATGGGAATTGTCATCTGTTTTTCTTCAGGACACACATGGCTCTCTAGACACAATTCCCTTAGTAACAGAGATGTTAGCACACCTTTAAAACTATTTCAGGATATTCTATCAATGCAGATGTTGTTTTTATTTTTAGATACTATTTTAACTCTTGACTCTTGAAAACATCTCCATAATTAAAATTTATTTTAGTAGAAAGTAATTGAGCCTTAGATTTTAAAATTAAAGTACTAGCCTGTTTTTTTAAAATAGATTTTAGTGGTATTCTACTTACGCTCTTTTGGATGAAGGTGGTACAATGTTTGCTAACTTTTGCTGTTTCTTATGGTAGCTCTTGTGTTTCCACAGGAGAGGGGGTGTCTTAGGGTGGGCTAACCGAGGCTGCAGTAAAGCAAACAGATTCAGCCTGAATCTGTGAGGATTTGGGGGAAGAGCATGAGCATGGTCAGAATACAATATAAGACTTTCTAAAAGAATGAATGAACATTATAAAACAGGAACAAAGCAAAGCAAATTGGAAAATCCGTGTATCGACAGCACAGAAGCTTTACCTTGTGATGATCGTGCTTATGTTCACAGGTCTGCCGTGAACCTGGAGACAGGGTGTGTGGCATCAAACTCCTGAGAAACAATGTGTTTTTATTTCACTGGCCACACAAATCTACAGGATGTGCTCCCCTCTCCCAAGCCTAAGCACTAAGATCTTTGTCCCTCATGTGTGTGATGATTGAAGGCTTGAGTGGTTTGCTTAGACTCTTCTCCTTGAAGCTGTGTTTACAAAACACAGACACCACTTGCTTCTCTCTCTCTCTCTCTCTCTCTCTCTCTCTCTCTCTCTCTCTCTCTCTGTACTCATGTGGCGTGTGTGTTTTAAAGTAACCGTGATTGACAGAGTAAGAGTGAAGCTCCATTTATGACAAGCTCTCTTTGTCCTAACAGTGTTCTCATCTTAGTGAACACCGCAAACTTGGTGGATAAAACTCTAAATGAGCTGTTGTGTGCAGGAGGAGATTTCCGTGCCCATTAATTTACTTACGTGTGACAAATTTAAGAGAACATTTTTCCTAACAAATATCTTCACATCTGGTTTGTTTTAATAAGTGGCCCACAGCTCACTTGTACAGTCTCTTGACTCCTTTTAGGAAGAATATATTAGTTGGGCAGTGGTGCCACATACCTTTAATTCCAGGACTCGGAAGGCAGAGGCAGGCGGATTTCTGAGTTCGAGGCCAGCCTGGTCTACAGAGTGAGTTCCAGAACAGCCAGGGCTACACAGAGAAATCCCGTCTCAAAACATGAAAAAAAAAAAAAAAAAGAAAGAAAGAAAGAAAGAAAAAGAAAAAAGAAAGAAAGGAAGAAAGAGAGAAAGAAAGTAGTATCCTAAGGCATAGAGATGCACACTGTCATTCCAGGGGTATATCAAGTTCAAGCTCAGCCTAAACTACCTAGGAGAAACTGCCTCGTTAAGCCAAGGGTTGAGGGACAGATGGTTCAGTGGTTAAGACTGCGCACTGTTCTTCTAGAGGACCCGACTTTGATTCCTAGCACCCATTCGGCCTGGGTCATCACTCCTTGTAACTCTCGCTCCAGGGGACCCAACACCTCTGTTCTCCAAGGGTTTGGGCACTCACACGCACATAATCATACACGAAGACAATTTTAAGTAAGTAGAACAAATAAAGCTCCACCTTGCAGTAGCAGCGGTAGGATGTTTGTCTAGCAGGTCCAAGGTCTGGGATTGAATACACAGGCGCACAAACAGCAGCAGCAGCAGCCGCCGCGACACCCCACCGAAAAATAAAATAAATAATAAAATAAAACATCCTTCACCTGAACCAAAAGTACATGGAAAAGACGTAACAGTGCAACTAAATGTGATTTTAATAATTCGCTGACATTTTCACACTTTTTATTAGTCAATCTGTATTCCACTGACGGATGATTTTGAAGTACAGGGACAAAGAAAAGTAGGATAGAAGAAGTAGGAGGAAGGAGGTGGGTAGAAAGAGGTGGGGAAGGGTGGGCAAGAGGAAAAGGAATAATGAGAAGTAGAAACCCTGATATTCAAATGGCTGCCTTTAATAAGACTGGGGATTGGCACGACCCCCAGTTGTGTAGTACATAGTCTCAAAACTACTAGGTAGCCTCAAAAGCTAGCTCCAAATTTAGTGTAAGGGAATGTGAGTCGCGGTAAAATAATTTTCACTAAGTGTGAATTGCTTCGTACCAGACCAACTAGTCATTGCAATGAACATGTGTAAGGAAAAATGAGTGGACAGAAGTGTACACTGTGGGACACATTCTGACAGACCACAGCTTCCACAATGAGATTCTTTTCCTGTTGAGGAGGAAGTTGCAAGGGAGGGGGCAGGTATGAGGGCACGGGGCGTGGGATTGGGGTGCATGATGTGAAATTCACAAAGAACTATTAAAATTTTTTAAAAGAAATCTTAAGTACCGTGGACTACAACTGGGGGTATAGCTCCATGGTAGAGTGCTTACCTAGCAGGTAGGAGGGCCTGAGTCTGATTCCCAGCATCAAACAAACATAAATAAATAAACAAATAGATAAATAAAAATGAATTAAAACCACATAGCAACATGCCTTGTGAGTGGAAGTTCGGCATTCAACTGACCAACACGCCACCTACAAAATAATGTTCTTAATGGGAATACCGTAAGCATTAATATTACACAAAGGGTGTACTCTTAATTATTTTCTTAAGATAAAGGCCAGTGTTCACCAATTCTTTTAATTTCAACAGTAACTTTTCGCGCATTAGACTGGGGATGATGTGTGGGGCTTCTGTTTTGTGAATGTCATCTGTCGCAGGATTTTACTTGTCCAATCACATTAGGGCAGTGGGAGGCCTGTGATTGGACAGGGAAAAGGGAGGCAGAGCTAAGAATTGGAGATAATTGCAGGTGTGAACACGTAGGGGCGGGGGGTGGGGTGGGCTAAGGGCAGACAGTGGCAGTCAGGAGCGCAGAGAGTTGTCGGGTTCCTTTTTAATATTTCCTCAACAGTCATCAAGAAACTTTGGAAGAAGTTTTAGCTGGTGTGGTTTAACTGCTGCCCTTTCTTTTCAGAAACTTTGAACCTTCCAGAGCTGGGAGAGGCTCCACTATCAGCACTGTGTGAAAGCCAGTTCCGGGCAGAGCAGACATCTTCCTGACTGCTCAGGGCTGGGCGTCCGTGAGCTCCATCAAGGGACACAGTGACTGAAATGACATGTCTATAGAGATGTGTCTCTTCTCACAGCAAGAGAGGAAATAAGAAATGACTCAGGGCAACCTTTGCTAACTGGAAAAATGAATTAGACACGCTCCTAAATAGACTCTGGTGACACTTGTCTGAGAAAAAGGAGACTCTGAGAGAGGTTGCTTACTGTTCCCCACCTGGGACCTGAGAAACACAGGAGTTGAGTGCCTAACCCAGCTCTAGCTTTCTTGTCCCTTGTGTTAATGGGAACTGGGACTCTCCACTCAATAATAGTGCCTGTTATTTCTATTGGTTCTGCCTTTTTACATTTTTCTTAAAAAATATTTTCAGCTATGAAAGTAGAGTGGACGGGAAAGTCAGAGTTAGTGACCTTGACTGAAGCACACATTTCCCACTTGAAATTCTGGCAAATAAACTCATAATAATAGGTCTGTTCTCAGAGGCACTGTCCTTTACAGTGCCCAGTGCAAACCAGGGCAGCTCCACGCAACACTGGTACATGGGAACTCCAGTACAATAGAGGTGAAGATTTTATGTTCTTAAATCAATTTATTTTATCATAACAATAGGAAGGAAGGCAAAAAGGCCAGTTTCATTGCCCAGAAAACAAACAAAACAAAAGAAAAAAGTACTTGTAAGTAACATTCTATCGGACTCTATGTGGCTGTAGTACACTTCATCTTTTGAGAGGCATCCATCAGAGCCAGAAGGCTGAAAATCAAATATACCAACTACATATCCTCTCATTCGATAAACTCTGGACTGCTCTTACCAATTTGGGGAGAGGATGGTTAGGAAGTCATTGGCTTCTCGTATATTTGCTTATATTTGTTCTGGGCCTTAGAAATGAAAGAAACCAACCCAAACCAGAATGCTGTGCTCACCCTCAGGAAGGTGTTGAATCTAAAATAAAATAAAAATATAGACAAAACAACCCCACAAAGGAAAAATAGATGTGAGCTGAAGGAGACAAACGAAGGAAGCACCATACCTCAGGATAAGTCAATCATTAGCGCTCGTCAGTTGATCAGAGTTTGCAAAGAGGAGAGGTTCCCACGCTGTTTGCTCTCTCCCTCCCCTATTCTCTGTAATGATGATTGTCAGAAATTCAAGCAGAAAAGGAATCTAGTAAATCACCCCCAATATTAGCCATCTCCATAGATGCTGCTATTTGGGGACAGTGTAGGGATACAGCCACCAAAGGCATAGTCTCAGGGCATATGTGTCAGAAATGATAGCTTGTTCTTTGAACTTAAAATATTTCAAATGTCACGCTGATCACTGTATATGGGAAAGTGAGATATGGGTTCTACCAAAATTTAGAAATGAAAGAAAATCAATTTCTAACCCAAATCCCAATTTTTAAAAAGGTTTTTGTTTGTTCATCTGTTCATTTTTTGGTTTTTTTTTTTGGTACCCTGTTTGCATATAGCCAAGCTTTCAGAGGGGGGTCCAGCTGTGATGTTTAAAATCTCTTTTGATGGTTATTTTTCATGATTCATTAAAAAAAAATGTTTCCCAAAACTCAGGTTGAGAAAGGTTACCTAGTATTTACTCTGTCTATATTTACTCTTAAATTTGAATGTGAGTCAGACTGAACACCCTAGGAGTGAGACAACGGTGTGGTCATGACTCTGCTTTCTTTCTCTGAGAGCCATTGCCCGAGAGATTGCAAGAGTCCATACAACAGTTGAGGGCACACGTTTGAACACCAGTGTTCTCAGAAACCTTTTCTGTCTGCTGTAGCACCTCTTACAGAGTAAGAGAGATTTGTGAAACCAAGGAATCTCCATAGCAGCTTTAATTCCACGAGGATCTGGTTATGCACAGTAAGCTATATAATCCTTTCCGATGATTTTAAGACATGATTTTGGAGTTAGATTAGGTGCAGATTCCCTTTGTGTTTGTAATACATATTCCAAGTTGCTGCAACACATTTACTGTGCAGTACTGCATGAACTCCAGGGATCTGACACTGACTTGGTCAAACGACTTTGAAGAGTGTTCTGGTTATTCACATGCTTAATGTTGTAAGCCAGATGAAACAAGGAAGCTGGCCGGAAAACCCAGTTCTCATCACAGACGCTCTTCTATAGCCCACTTTAATTTACTCCTCAGAGTCTTTGTGCGCTGTCGGTGATGCAAGGAAGGCAGGGTTATACAAAGGCCTTTTTCCAACGGTCCCAGCACAGTCCCAGTCTGATACCTGATCCCATACATTATTTGAACTTTCTCAAATGACTTAATAATCTGAGGTTACAAAAATGTTATCTTTCAGTTTTGATGAAAGTTTTAAAATATTTTGAAAACATAGGAGCCAAAAGCTCTAAGAAATCAGATTTTCTTTTCCTCAGAGTTTAGAAGAACAATAATGTGTTTAGATGATACAATCCTATCAGCAATGTCTAGGTGAAGACCCAGGATCTTATGCTTGGCCGTTTCCTGGCACATATCTTACCACTTCCAATAAGGAGAATAGAGACCATTAATATCCACCCAATGTTCAAGTCAGGTTTTGTCAGCAAAGTTTTTGAGAAACCATAGTTATTTTAGCGCATTTTTGAATTATGGAGTTTCTGATAAGGTACTAATTTTGCATTTCTGTCATAGCTTGGTAGATTTGTGATACCTTAAAATAGTTGCTTATTTTTCTATTTGGAGGACTTGGTTTTGAACCCAGGGACTTGCACTCGCTAGGCAACAAAACAGGCATCATTAAAGGGAAGCATAGTATTGTTATTTTAAAATGTTGAAATATTCAATTTATTGTAAAATCTTTAAAAAATTTAGAAACCTGCTGTCATTACTGTGTTGGCATAAAGACAATAAAATATTACTAATAATGAGTTTATTACATATACAAACAAAGGATCTGCCTTTGTTTCACAGTTAAAAGAATAAGATCAAGTTATTTATTCCAGTTTTGAAAAATATCGTTAGAAACTGTGAACAGCTGGGTATTTGAAATATGCATAATTACCTCTATCTCCCAGCTCCCTTAATTACACTTCTTGGTTGTGCCCTAGAAATGGTCCTTCTGTAGCTACTCCATTCTTGGGCCATCAGTTTCCTCTTCTTGACCATTTACATCAAATTATGGTCTTGGGATAAATCACCATGTTAAAAAAACAAAACCGAAATAAGGAGCTGAAAAGATAGCTCAGAGGGAAAGTGAATGATTGAGGACCCAAGTTCTATGCCTGGAACACACCCAGAGTGGGAGGAGAGGAGTGACTCCACAAATTGTCCATTGGTGTATACAACGGGGACACACACACACACACACACACGCACACATACATTAATGATTATTAAATCTGAAGTAAGATTTAAATGAACAATTTTAGATATGTTCCATAACAAAAACATGCTGCATTCCAGAGGAGGTGAAAAATCACACGTAGAATTTTGAAAATAATTTTGGAACAGCTCCTACTACGACTTTTAAATTCTATACACATTCTGTGGGTAGAAGAGGGTCAGCTTACAGACCAACATTTGGAGAAGGTTTTTTTTCCAACACTGCAGTCGCTATGAGGGAGTGTCCCTCCTTTCACCCCTGCCTCTCATCTCACAGATATGAGTGTTTTTCATTTTGAAAGATGATGACAACTAATGAATTCAGCTCTGTAACCTGTTATTGAAACACTCAAGAGGCACAGACTGAATGGTTGTGAAAAGCAAAACACAGTCATATTGATCCCATCTAAGGTCTAAGTGTATTCCCAGGAGCTTGTTGGGCAAAGAATGCATGAATGTTTCTTATGAGTATATCAGGATATGAGAAAAGGCCATTGGGGGTTGGGGTGGCTGTCATTGCTGATTTGACTTAACAAGTTCATCACTAAAAGACTGAAAGGATTTGGGACAGAAGCTGAGGTTGGCTTTAGGAGGCACTGAAGAACTTTTAGAACACAACATATTCATTTATCGGGGGGAGGGCGGGGGAGGAAAAAGCTACCAGGCGACTGTTGTGGATTTCTGAAGGACTCATGAAGAAACCACCATATCAAATGTTAGCATCCACCAAGCTGAAGAACACACAGCCAGCTTACAAAGCACCAATACTGCAGCTGCTTCCTATATTCCTGATTCTCCTCAGTTCCTGTTGCTGTGGTCCACTTCCTGCTAACTACAGATGTTGTAGAAATGAGCCATTAGTCATGGGAGAGGATTGGAACTCAAAGAGAATATGCTCACTGTGATTTTGAACATTCTTCAATCACACCGAATTTAGAAGGGC
The DNA here is from genome assembly GCA_019843965.1 of Rhynchomys soricoides. Lineage (NCBI taxonomy): Eukaryota > Metazoa > Chordata > Mammalia > Rodentia > Muridae > Rhynchomys > Rhynchomys soricoides. The sequence goes on from JADRCH010000047.1 coordinate 8,746,668, forward strand.
CGCTTCTTTGAATATTGTTGGATCTAAGTTTTGACCTCTGTATGTATTTTTTAAATGGAACACTAATTTACACATAAGACCTTTGAATGATATTGGAACATTGATTGTAAAATGGGCATTGTAGTCTTCAAGCCACTCTCATCACATTGTGTGACTTCAGCTCATTGCAGAAGTTTGCAATTGCAGAACAAAGCCTGCAAGTTTCTATCTGGGGGAAGAAGAAAGCAATCCCAGAAAAAGGTCTAGAGGCAGAAATAAGTCTGGCCATGGCTATATATTGTAGCTGGATTTTTTCCTACCTTGTGAACTCCTTTCTCTTTCTATTTTCCACCCATTTTCTTCCACTCTTTCAACCCCCTAATTCTACAAGAGAAAGAGAGAGAGAGAGAGAGAGAGAGAGAATAGAAGAATAGAGAGAAAAGGAAAGAGATCCCTGAATAAAGTCAGGGGTCAGAAAGTGGGCAGTGTTATCATTAGACCACCTCTTGCTGATTAGGGAAGTCCAGTTCTTTGGAGCAAGTTTGATCTTCACCGTCAGGATATCTAACTTCTTCTTGTTTCTTCTTTGCACACAATTACTTAACAAACCGTGACCAACAGCAACTAACAACAACCAACCACCAGCCCACCAACTAACCACTAGCCCACCTATGGGCTCTGGCATTTATACACCCTCTTTAAAATCCCCAGATCTCCAAATGTTACACAATGGCAGAAACTATCTGCAGCTGGCAAAATCCTGCCCCTGCTAGAGCATGAGGCAAATCATAGTCAGCTGCTGTGGAAAATCTGAAGCAGCCCCACATCCCCATACCTGGGATTAAAACAAAAACATATTCCTATAATATTTCTATGTTTTTTTAAAAGAAACCAAAAATCCAAAATTGTCATCATACTATATCCCGTCTTAATTTTTTATTAATTCCTTGTGAATCTCATGCATTGTATTTTGATTATATTCATCTCCCTCTCTACTTTTTTCCAGGTCCGACCCTCATTCCACACCCACCTAATTGTGTATCCTCATTTATTGCTTTAAAATCCCAACAAATTCAATTAGTGTCACCTATAATGGTTCAGTCTGTGACCATCCACAGGAGCATGCTTGTCCTACCAGGGGCTATATACACCCTTAATGAAAATCAATGCTTCCTCTCCCAAAGCTGCCAATTATCACCAGCTGCATATGGGAGATGGGTCAGGAAGCTTGTAAGAGCCACAGGTGGTTGATGACTATGAGAAAACAATGTTTTTCAAATGTAGTGGAGCAGTCACATACATGAATCCACAGTGGTTGTGGCAGCATGCATAAAACCTGCTCTAGCTGGACAAAATCTCAGCATGGAAAGGGGAGGTTGCCACATTGTTCTACCCCTCAGTTTTAAAAAATCATTGTAACATTTTCAAATTGTACATCTTGCCTCTCTCTTTTCCTCCAGTGGATGCCTAGACTTTTCTGTTTGCTTGTACAGAGAGACTCTGTTTCCTTGCTGATCAGAGGGTGACCTACACTCAACTGTTTTTCATCCACACAAACGTGTCATCTAATTCCCTCAAGTCTGTCCTCATCCCTGTTGCTCCCTGAAAACTAGGTTTTACATATCTCCAGTGACCTTCCTGCTACCAAATCCAACACATTCCCTTTTATAGACTTCTTAGAAATTTCTGCAGTACTTGTGTGGCTATGTCCTTTTGGAAGCACTAGATTCCCTTTACCCCTTAATGTCTCTTGAAATAGTCTACTCTCATTTTCATTTTCTTATTGAGTCCTCTTCTCGGGCTCCTGTTGACACTTTTACATCTGGGATTACTTTTGTCTGTCTGCTTATCTATCTATCTATCTATCTATCTATCTATCTATCCATCCATCCATCCATCTATCTCAAATGTCCCCTTTCCCAGTTGCCCCTGGCAGAGTTCCTCCGTTCCCCCACCCCTATATTCTCCCACACTGGTGCATTAAGTCTTTGCAGGATTAGGCCATCCTGTCCCACTGAGGCTGGACAAGGCAGCCCTCTGCCACATATGAGTTGGGGGCCTCGGACCAGCCCGTGTATGCTCCTTGGTTGAGCTCCCATGGGTCCAGGTTAGTTGACATTATTGATCTTCCTGTGGGGTTGCCATCTCCTTGAGGGCCTTCAATCCTTCCCCTAACTCTTCCACAGGGGTCCCTGAACTCCATCCTATGTTTGTCTGTGGTTATATACATCTGTCTCAGTCAGCGCTAGGTAGAGCTTCTCAGAAGGCTGCTATGCTAAGCTTCTGTCTGCAAGCACAACATAGTGTCATTAATAGTGTGAGGGATTAGTGCCTGTCCATGGGATAGGTCTTAAAATGGGCCGGTCATTGGTCAGCTATTCCTTCAGTCTCTGCTCCATCTTTGTCCCTGCATTTCTTTTAGGCAGAACCAATTTTGGATCAAAAGTTTTATAGGTAGGTTGGTGTCCCCTTTCCTCCACTGGGGTTCTTGTCGTGGCTACTGGAGGTGGTCTCTACAGCTCCATATTCCAACCGGGCATTTCTACTAAGGTCATCTGCATTGACTCCTGGGAGTCTCCCTCATCCCTGGTGTCTGGGACTTCCTAGAGAATCCCCCTCCATCCCCCAGCAGCTGCATATTTCCATTTATTCTCCTGGCCCTCTGGAACTTTCTCCTGTCTCTCCCCATGTCGAATCCTGCACCCCTATTTTTCTACCTCTCCCCTCACCCACCCAGGCTCCCCCTCCCTCTGCCTCCCATGATTATTTTGTTTCCCCTTCTAAGTGAGATTCAAGTAATTTCACTTGGACCTTTCTTCTTGTTTAGCTTCTTTGGGTCAATGGGGGTATATCATGGGTACTCTGAACTTTTTGGCTAATATCCACTTATCAGTGAGTATATACCATGCATGTCCTTTGGGGACTGGGTTATCTCACTCAGGTTGATATTTTTCAGTCCATTTGCCTGAAAAATATATGATGTCCTTGTTTTTAATAGCTGAATAGTATTCCATTGCATAAATGTACCACATTCTTCAGTTGCGAGAGACATCTGGGTTGCTTCTAGTTTCTGGCTATTACAAATAAAGCTGTTGTGAACATAGTGGAGCACTTGTCCTTGTGGTATGGTCGAGCATCTTTTGGGTATATTCTCAGGAGCTGCATAGCTGGGCCTTCAGGTAGAACTATTTCCAATTTTCTGAGAAACTACCAGATTGATTTCCAGAGTGGTTGTACAAGTTTGCACTCCCACCAGCAATGGAGGAGTGTTCCTCTTTCTCCACATCCTCACCAGCATCTGCTGTCACCTGAGTTTTTGATCTTAGCCATTCTGACTGGTGTGAGGTAGGATCTCAGGGTTGTTTTGATTTGCATTTCCCTGATGGCTAAGGATATTGAGCATCTCTTTAAGTGCTTCTCAGACATTCAAGAATTTTATGGAGAACTCTCTGTTTAGTTCTGTACCCCATTTTTTGAATGGATTACCTGTTTTATTTAGAGTCAAACTTCTTGAGTCTTTTAAAATATATTTTGGATATTAGCCCTCTGTCAGATGAAGGGCTAGTGAAGTTCTTTTCCCAATCTGTAGGCTGCTGTTTTGTCTTATTGACTGTGTCCTTTTCCTTACAGAAGCTTATCAGTTTCACGAGGTCCCATTTATTAATTGTTTATGTTTATTTGCTTCCTCTTTTAATGCCCCTACCTGTTTGAATGTATTTTCCTGTATTTCCTTACGGGATTTGTTCATGTCCTCTTTAAAGGCCTCTATCATCTTTATAAGATTGGATTTAAGATCCTCTTCTTGTCCTTAAGTTTCATCAGGAAGTCACAGCTTCTTGTAGGAGAATAGCTGGGCTCTAATGGTGCCATATTGCCTTCAGTCTCCTTGATTGTGTTCTTATGTTGTCTTTTAGGCACCTGGTGTTGGCTGGATAATCCTGATGGAAGCAGGATGGACTTCTTGGGAAGATATGGTAAACCAGACAATAGAGAACGGGGTACTCTACTCTGTTGGTTGTGCCTCAGGCAGACCCCATTTTCCAAGTTGTATCCTAGTCAGACCCCACAGTAGTGGTGGGTGGGACCAGCTCTTCTGCTGGAGATTCCAGGCTGACCAGCTGGGATGGTGGGCAGATCCAACTAGGATGGGTGGAAGCAGGGTTCCAAACTGGTTAATTTTGGGGCCCCAGTTTAGTTTGGGGAGGCAGGACATTCCTGGAGTCTAGCAAGGCTCCTCCAGCACATCTGGGCTTCTTAAATACTAAAAGGATACAAAGCTGTGCTATAAGTCTGTTCTTTCTTAGCACAGCAGGAGACCTCATCTGGACACATTGTTTTTATGTTACCTATAAGGTTATGACATCAAAAATTTATGTTTTCTTCCTGACTTTTCACCTGGTCTATTTATTGTGTCTGGAATTGCCACCTGACCATAGTGTGGGTGTTGAGTGGACACTCAGGCTAATGCATGTCTCAGGCAGTTTTCTCTAAGCTCTATATTTTTGTCTTTTTCATCTCAGTAAATGGTAGTCACTGCCTTGACTTAACAATCTTGGGTCTGCTATTTCTCCTTTTCCTTTTATGTTCTCCTTCTAAGCCAGCATCATTTCCTATAAGATTTATCTTCAACATTCATTATGATTTCTACAACAATCAAAGGGAGATTATTTTTATATCATACTGATCCATGTTTCAGGGTGAGAATGGAAGCTTGGTCTTGCATCTGTCCAATGATCTGATCCTTCCTTTCACCCCAGACACTGTCTTGACTTGCAATGCCTTCCTCTTGACTCAAAGACTTTGCTTTTGAGGGTTCTTCTATCTTAACATTTTCTTACTTATGTTTTGTAGCATTACCTGTTGTCTCTCCTAAGCTTGGATATGATGTATATTCTCTTACTGTTTAACATTGTGTTCTCAGTACCTCTGAAAGATAAACACATAGCAATTACCTGTAAATACTTTATGATCAAATGAAATAATCTCAACTATTTAACACTTAACCATTTAAATAAAATGACAGTGGCAAGCTCTGAGTCGTCATGGATGTCCATTGCTGAATCCTCATATCCTCCTGTAGGCAAACTCAGTTAAAAGATTTGTCTGCCATATTTTCCCCTAACTCTCAAACATGCAGCTTCATGTCCATTACGCCCAAACAAATGACAACCCACAGAAATAAAAATGTGGAACATATATTTCCACACTGAGTTCAATTCAGCAAAAAACACTTATAATTTCAAGCAAATGCTCTTTCCACAGTAACAGTGCCCTTTTGATAAAATTTTACACCACAGGAAATCCATTACAATAAATATCTGTTCCAGTATCTGTCCATTTAGCAATAATTCTCTTTATGCTTGATAACTCTTCCTTGATGAACTGTCCTGTCCTAGGGACCCTCCTCTCATTCCTTCCAAGATTTCTAGAACTTTAACTCTGCCTCTGAGTAGTTGCTGTTGTCATGGTAGCCTTGCTAATTTTGCTTATATCTTTTTTCTTCATATTTTCCCACAACCTTTGAAAAGACTAAGCTAAATATGTGCCAAAGGCTATTTCTGACTTAATGTTGTAGGCATGAAATATTTCTTTTCTTAGCCCCTTGAAAAATGTTAAATGGTTGTCTCAGCATCATTGATCGAAACTATTTGTTTATTCCCAGGGCTGAAAGTTAAGGCCATTCTATTCTGATAGAACTATTTATTTAAAACAAGCTTGAATCAAAGACATCTCACATAGTATGTAGTGAATGCTGTTTAACCCCCGTAATCCCAAAGTAAATAATTTGCTGGATTACTCAGTAGATTGAGAAATGAAGGTAGGATTTAGGTGTGTTTGTTTTATCTTTTTCTTTTTAATTACTCACTAAGTAACTGCTTATGCTGTATGAGTTTAGAAGAAGACAAAGTTTTACCAAAAAGAAGATGCTTTTTGATGCTGACCTTTAGTGATAAAACAAAGAACAGATCATCTTTCTACCTATGGAGGAGGAAGGTAGCTGTGCTACCCATGACTACCTGGTGGCAGCATGCTTATGGTGAAGACCTACTCTGGAAAAAAAACAAATCTCTGGACTGTGAGAAGGCCATTTAAACTCTCCAAGATCTAATTTCTTAATCTATAAAATAAGGAAACTCTCTTCTGACTTCTGGATTTAAAAAAATGATTATGGCAATGGGACAAGAGACAAGGTGCTTTAGCAGGGTCATGGGAAATCATCAAGGGGACTTTATAACTCTAGCATTCCATGCTTCTTTTCCCTTTTTGTGAATCAGTTATTTTCATTCAAACTGGATTGGTTAGATATCATTAGTTTTCTTGGATTTTCATTCACGGGAAACATGCAACCCTGATCTTATACCAAAGTCATTTTATTATTGTAGATAAAGGAATGCAATACAGAATTTTTTTCCGTATTCTTGCCTCAAGTGTGACTTTGAATTGCTGTTTTTGTTGTTGTCAATCAAAAATACATCTACACAGCACAACTGTTCAGAGACCAATGCTGGCTACACACCCTGATTCTGTTGTTAAGCCTTGAAAACCTCCATTTAGTTAATTCCCTATTTAGGAAGAACAATCTTGATCATTTGTTTCTTCCTGTAAAAAGAAGGAAATAGGCTTTTTAAAAACTGGATGCTTATCCTAATTTAGCCTTCCTAATTTTATTTGCTGTGCCTTTAACCCCTCATATAATGGTACCTATAAAAGGACCTTAGGGAAGTCAATTTGGTTTAAATCATGGGTATGGGGTCTTTATCATGGGGAATTAATATCTTATTCAAAAGAGGAAGAGAGACCAGAGCAACATTCTTATGTGCTATCTATCTCTTCAATCTCCTTCATTCTGTCTTTTTTTCCCTCCTTCCCTCCTCTCTTCTTCCCTCCCTTCCCTCCCTTTTTTCTTCCATGTGAGAATACAATGAAAAGACAAATCCATCCTAACTGTGTGAACAAAATGTATAATGTTTAAACTACTTGGCCTATTGTACTTTATTACAAAAGCCTAAGCAAACTGACACTAATGAATAGAAAGAATTTGAGCAGACTGTGAGGTTGAACTTATCGATCCAGGGCACAATGATACAAAGCCAGGAGTTGTAGGTGGACAATATGCAATCACCTCTTTAAGAATCTAAACATTTAATCCTAATACCCAGAACTTAATTGGAAATGGCATAGATAACCACAGTTAATAGTTTGTTGGTTCCTAGATTACTTCAGGAAACCTTGACTGTGAAACAGGAAATATAGATAAAATTAGAGGTAGTAGATTTTTAAAACTTGATATAAAACTAGCATATGATTTAATGTTATATAGGATTAAATGAATTTGTGGGTAAAAATGTATTATACCTTAATGAACGAAGTCATGGATATTTAAAATAGATATTTGATGTAGGAAACATTCTAGTTTATAGCCTCAACCATTTTGATGTTGATGACATGCACAGAGTGTACCTTGATGCTACTCTCAGAAAAGGCGTAGTAGGCTAAACGGCTCATTAATTTGACCCATTAAGGCATTTCCTATGTTCCCATATTCCTGTGACCTTCTTGAAGACTCATTTGGCCTTGACGCCCTACAAGGTGAAAGAAAAATCTCAAAATTAATCAAGTTAGTAGAATGCTCTCACACAGACTTGGCAAATTGTCAGTTTCTCCCTCAGAGAACAGCCACCATCAGAATCTTGCTTCTCACAATGATGGTGAAAGGTCAGAGAGGATGCCTGTAATATTATTGTCAGGGGCCAGTGTTTCCTTAATTTTTGTTCTTTTTTAACCAAGACATAGAAAACTGTTGAGTTTAAATACTTAGACACTATCAGCTAAAGGAATACAGATGGATACTTTCCTGAGAGTTTCATGGTAAGGAGTGATTAATGGAACACAATGCACAAGTAAAATGTCTTTCATTATGAGTTAGGAAATCAAAGCTGATTCAGCCTAGGGTAAACAAATCCACATGAAGCAATTAAGGGAGCACAACATGCATTTCTATTTCAACATATTATAATAATCTTGGAGGTATGCTGTCTTGAATGTATATGATTTAGTGAGAAAGCAATTCTTTACCTAAGTAAGCTTACTTTAGTTGTGTTTAAAACACATCCTATTTTTATGTCCCCCAAAGAAACAGAGTACATAGCTGAGCTTTGACCGGAAACACCAGCTTATAATTGTTTTCCTGGAAGATGGACACTTGATCCTGACATGATGAATTCTTTCATCTATTTGTTATGTCTGAGAAATTAATGCTTGTCCCGAAACTATAAACCAGGCAGCAAATAAAAGCTGCTCTGCCAACACTGCCTGAGTCATTGGAAGGGTAGACCAGTTGTTCTCCTGTCCTTTCTGCGTGACTGAATTTCTTTAATGGCCAATTCATTCTGTGTCTTCGACCATGACACCTGAAAAGCTGTGATCTCTCTAATGAAGGATCCATTAGTCTCTCAAGAATGAGAACATGTGAAGTTGAAAAAGCTATTCAATAAGATATCTCCTTGAGAGAACTCTCATATTGTGGAGTACACTTATACAAAATATAACTTATTTATGTATGTTAAACTGAGCAGAATGGGTTTGGAACAGAATGGGTTTGGAGTCACATTAGCTGATCCTGAGAAGGGCAGAGCCTTAGTTTACTATATATTTAACATGCTTAGACTCACTACAACACTTTTCTATCCACACAGATATATTCTTAGAATATAGGCCATTGTATAATTCTTTTTGTATTCTTTGTACTTTGAGCCATACTATCTCTAAGATTTCATGATCATAGGCAGCCACCCTGCTGTTGTGTGCAGTGTGCTGCTTCATACAAACCCTCTCTGGTGCCATTGGAAGTGACTGTCAGGAGACAAAGCCCAAGGACGACCCAGAGGATTACTCCTTTCTATATTCATTCCTGCATTTCATCTGTGCAGTTCTAAACCTATTCAAAAGTCTTTCTGTTTGAGCTTCTAAAATTTAGCATATCTTCTGCTGAATCTAGAGAGAAAAAGATGTAATTATAATACATGAACTGCCCTTGCTCTGGATATTAACCCAGTTATAGGAAATAGGACTTTCTTAATATGAAAACTAGAGTTTTTTCCACATATTTTTATTCCACATATTTAAAAATAATGCAATATATCAGGAATTAATTTTAAGGTAGTCAAGTGTGATTCATCACCATAAAGTCACTTTTACCAAGGAAAATAACTCTATATACTTTCTATATCATAGAGGAAGAAATAAAATATATTTCATTTTAACATAGAAATACAATTTTGTGTCACAGTATAATTGGATTAGCGGTATAAGGGAAGCAAGTCATAATAAGACTTTATTGTATTTTCCCTTAAAGTTGCATAATAAATATCAGCTCCCATGAAAACAGTTACCTGGAGAATCGTGTGAGTTCTTGGTCCTCTATAGTGTACTCTATACTATCCATTGAGTTGTTCACTTGGGCGGTTTCTATGCTAGGATAAATTTATATCAAACTTAAAGATTTGGCTACTCATCTTTGAAACAAAATTAGAGTTAAAATGTAACCTCAAAAAAGTAAAGTCAATTTCTGCTCTAGTAACCCATTGTATCAAGTTAGGCTTCATGAAAGCTATTGGTTCTGAAGACATGAAGAGTAAGTACATAGAGTGTTACAGGTACATGCTTCAGGCACATAACATACCTTGGTGCGGATAGGTCTGGCTTTGTCTAAAGACCCACAAGGCATTGCACACTAACTGTAGAAAAAGGACAGAGGCAGAAAATTTCCTAGGAAAGAATGTCTTCCTAGGAGAGGAGGAGAAAATTCAGGAAGCTTGACTCTTTCAGAAGGACCTAACCTTCAGAAATAAACAGAGTTTTTCAACCACTGTAGGGTCTTGTTACTCATAAGTGATTGTCTCCCAGCCTAACTACTGTCTCACAGTCTTCTGTCTGTGAACTGTTTCCCACGAATTCTGAGCTTTGAAAGGAGTGTGTATAGGGAGTAAGCATGAGGGAAATAAATAATAAAGACTAAAAGAGAAGACCGACTAGGGATTCTCTCTCACACTGTGTGGGTGCTGATGATAATAGACCACGGAAAATGCTAAAAGGAACATCTGTCTGTCCACTCCTCAACAAGTAAGTTCCTGCTCCCCTGCAAACCACATACAAATCCAGCACAACTCCTAAATCAATAAAATATTCTTGCTTTGATTGACATGTGAAGGGCTTGGGCACCTGGAGCTTGTGACAAATGTATCACTATTACTGGGAGGAGAGAGGACAGTGTGAGAGGAGGAAAACGTGAAGACTGCAGAACGAGTAGCTGAGGGCCACCTCTATGAGGATGTTTTTTACGACCATGAACTAAGTGTGTCTGCTCTTGTTCATCTTGTCATTAAAACAGGTGATGGTTTAATAGGTTTAAAATTTACTCACTTTAATATGTAATGGATGACAAAAATTTTATATTTTTTCTCCGTTTTTTTTTTCTTTTATTTCATGTTTTGAGACATAGTCTCACTATAAGTCCTGGCTGACCTGCAACTTGAATGTAGAATAGGATAGCCGTCAACTTGTGCTGATCTCTAGGACTCTGTCTCCCGAGTGCTGGCATTGTAGGCATGTACCAACAACATTTGGTCTTTGGCATTTTGAAATAGGTGCTCATTACTTAGCTTAGGCTCTATATAAACACAGCATTCTCCTGCTTCCACATCTTGAATACCAGGGTGGGGCATATGACATTGTGCCCCACTGATGGATAAAAAATGCTCTTAAAAAGACTTTATTGGTCCAACAATTTAAAGCAGAGACTATTTTTAGAGATTTGATTGCTTATGGCCAAATCTTCCCTCATGTATTGGAATAATAGGAACATAGTCTTCTTCCCATATAGAGCACAAAGATTTATTGGGAATTTAAAAGTGTATAGAGTATAAGATTGGCTGAATTCCTTATTTTTCTGAGTCACCTCCAAAATATGTCTAGAAATATCCTCTAATGTCGATGTTTTCAATACTTTGGATCAGAAATTCTTTACTTTCAGAGGACTTGTACACTCCCTGATATTGGGAGGTATCCATAGGATTTACTTACCACATATGTAGGGATAATCTCTTGTGTACTGTGTGGAAGCATCACCTGTCAATAAAAAGCTGATGGCCTATTAGCAAAAGGCAGGAAATAAGAGGTAGATGTTCAAGTGGAGAGGTAGGAACTCTGGGAGATAGCCAGAGGCTGATGTTCAAGTGGAGAGGCAGGAACTCTGGGAGATAGTCAGAGGCTGGAACATTAGCCCTGGAGTCTGAGGAAACTGGAAGTATAAAACTGAGGAGAGGTAACTATCCTTGTGGATGGCATAGAATGGTTTAAATGGGTTAAATAAGTTATTAGCCAGTCAGGGAACAAGCTTAGCATAAAGCCAAAAGCATCGGAAATAAAAATGAGCCTCTGAGTTGTTCTTCAGGAACTGGGAAGAGCATGCAGTTACACAGGTGCCTGTAGCACATCCTCCCTACCACCTCACCTCAATGTAAATACTTCCAGATGTTGAGCAGGTCCCCTGGGTGACAGGACAGGAAGAGAACTGCTGTAATGTGGTCATTTGAAATGAAAGGTTGGGTGGAAAATAATGTCAGCATACTTGACCTTACTAAAAACAATACTAACATTTTAGTGCCTTTTCTTCTTAGTGCCTGAGTATTTTTTTTAAATGTGTGAGTATGATAGATGTTCATCTGTATGGTTGCTATTTATGCCACTAATTGAGAGAATTCTGAGGCTGGGCTTTGTGTTTAGCCCTTTTTTAAGAAGCACTCTGACTTCCCTTAGCATCTCTGCGGATGGTGAGTTCTTTCTCCTTAAGAAAAGGGTTAAAGAAGCAAAGACTCTCATTCAAGGTCATGTTCTGGTCACTGATGTGAAGCTGGAGTCCTGGGCACAGGCTTTGGATACTTTATCATTTCAGTCATGGCTTCTGGAAGAAAAGGGCATATTTCCATTGGAAGGCAGGGACAAGGAATGCTAAATTTTCTCCACAAGGGCTACCTAACTTTATCCTGGGTGTAAGGGAGTCATGGAAGTGGGCAGTTACTGTAACCCCACCATCCTTGTTACTTCTGAAAGGATCACTGGGCAGGAATCTGGAAAGGAACAGACAATTCAAAGCTTCAGAACAAGAAGTCACGTGGGGAGGAGACACCTTAGCCACACCCTCTTCTATATTCTGCCGTCACCTTCATGACTCTCAGACTCCACAACCCTCTGTGTAGGCTTAGAAGGGATATTTCTGCCTTGGACATTTTGGTTATTTCAGTGTATTATTGCAATAATAGGCTGAGTGAAGAGAGTGACTTGTTATTCAACATAGTTTTAAAGCACAGTAGAGTGTTTTTCTAGAGTGAGAAAAACTAAACGAGGGGAATTACAGTTTATGAGATCAATGAATCTTTGGACAAAACAAGCATATGGTAATGTATATGGAAAATGGTTTAGAAGACATAATTATAATACTAGTCTAAATAATCTTTATCAAAGTGAGGCCAATTCTGAAAGCCTAGATGATTAAACCAGTCATATGGTTGTGCCAGGGGGTTGATATTTTAAACAGGGGACCAGCTTTATCTTTTGGACAAAAGCCCTGATTTTGGGAGACTTCTCTCTTTTTTTTCTCTCCCTTTCCCTTCCTTCCTCCTTTCTGTCTTATCTGTGGGCTAACATGACTCTGCCCTGGTGAACTTCTCACTGTGTGTCTCCAAACTCCACTCCCTTTCTCAGGCTTCTATCTGTAGTGTTGACTGTAGCCTTGGTTTCACGGTGGCATCACTATGCCTAGTGTGCTATTCTAGGGTGTGTCTCAGTGTCCTAAATAGGTCAAGCTGCTTTTCATTTATTCACTCATCTCCTGTTTAAAAGTCCACTTGTATATAGAACTTTATTGACAGTTTGAAGGATTGCAATCACTAGGTAGGTTAATATGATTTCTCAATTCATTGAGAAACTCAAGTTTGCAGTCCTCCAAGACAATTTGCTTCTCTCTCATTCTTCTGGATCCTGAACATACCACCTCTTCCAAATGACCTCCTCTATTAAGTGGATCATTTTAGATTTCCCTAAACCTAGATCTGTACATTCAGACTCCTGGAGGCCATGTATGTGGTTCTTACCAACTTCGATAGGCACATAATTTCTCCTCTGATAGGAATTTGTTAACTTCCCCTAGAAGGGAGAAGGTCTAGGTTAAGCTTTTCATTTTTTTCTAAAGACGTAATATTTGCCTTTTTATGAGTTATAACTTCAGAATCAGTTGCTCATTGAAAGTCAATGTTTTAATTTTTAGATTTCATTTGTTTTATATTACTTGCCTAAAGAAAAATAAATCTCTTCATTTGTGTTTTGGCTACTATAGTCAAGTGCAAAAATAATAGTCTACTATCCATGAACTAGTGGACAGTGGCCATTGAATAGCCATGACACTACATCCCTAAATTTTTAAAAATGATTTTTTAAAAAAGGTGTGATGGGGGCATGCTATTATAAAAGCACCTTTTAAGGAAATTATGTACACATGGCTTAGGGATCCCTAACTACATCCTGTTGTAATAAAAGAACTCTGTTACTACCACACTGGTGTTGCAGAAACTCATAGAGGCAAAATTCTGATTAAAATTAATTCATGTTATCATGAAGGTAAAAGGCAATGAGCCAAAATAGAGGCAAACTAAGTACATGTGTCAGGGGAGAAAGCTTTTAGAAGACCAAACCGGGTCTGCAAGGAGAGGGAGTAGGGATGATTTATTTAACTTTGTAGGGAAGCTAAAAGCTAATCTAAGTAATGGTCACTATAGTAACCTATGGTGCAGAGCTCTCCAATCGCCGTAGAAATTTAACTCAGTGAATTTTAATTTAGAACAAGAAAGTGTAACCTCATATATTGACCAACAAAAGAAGATCTTAGACAATATTTCTAGATCATACATCCTTAGAGGTGGATGGCAGACAATACTCACAGGTACTTTTGAAAATGTATTATTTTAATTCTTTACATTTTGTGGTTACTATGAACTTGATATTACCACTAAAACTTATCTTAATGAGACAAACACAAAGACTTTTTTCTGTAAAATTTATTTTAATTTAATTCACTTTCAATTCTCATACTTTTTTTATTTGAAGTCTGGATAGTTTTGAGGGGCTTTAAAAATACCATCCTACTTTGTAGAGGTCATCCATTGATGCTGCTCCTTATTTGGTCAAGAAGAAAGTGTGTGTGTGTGTGTGTGTGCGCGCGTGTGCGTGCGCGTGTGTGTGTTGTATGCATATGTGTGTGCCTGTGCAGAGACCACTGACTCCTGTTCTCCATATATAGTTTCTACTGTAGGCTTCCACACTACCCCTCAAGTGCCCCTTAATTTTAGCTGTCTCTCCTTGAACATATTGTTCATTCAATAAATATCTATGAAGCATCCACTATACCAAACACTATCCCAGGCTCTCAGGAACAGATAAACAAATATGACATACTCTTCAGTTGTAGTATTCATTCATGATTGGCAGAGGTTTCTGTGATCTGAATACGAAAAGCTCTCAAGGTGGTGATGGTATTAGAAGAATCTTTAAATATTTCAGAAGATGATCCCTAGCTGAAGGAAGTAGGTGTGTGTATAGATGTGGAGTGGTCACGATCTTGGCCTGTTCTTGTGTCTTTTTGCTCCCTGCCCATCATTTGTTAAAGAAGATTTTCTGCCACCTTATGTTCTTCCACAACATATGCAGCCAAGCTACCATGGACTAAACTCAATGCAATTGTGAACCAAAATAAAGACTCTTTCACTAGAATGTTTATTTATGTTATACATTTGATCACAGTGATGTGAGCATAATTAATACAGACATGAAACACAACAATAACAAAAAGATAAGCTTCAAACAGTAAGAGGGAAAAGTAGAGAAGTAAAAGAGATGTTATGTAGTCTACTTTTTGCTGTAAATGCATACTATAGACTGAGTAATTTAAAAACAGGACAGGTTTGTTTATCTAATGGTTCTCAGGAATGGAAAGCCCAAGAGCACGACACTGGCATCTGCTGAGCATCCATTCTATGTGACCAGATAATGGTCTTCTGCTGCATCAAACATAGCAAGACAAAGAAAGTATGTGTCATCTCAGCTCTCTCCTTCTACTCATAAAGCCAGCAAGTCCATAATGGAAATTTTCCCTAATGACTTTAACTAATCTAACTCATCTTCCAAAGGTCTTGTCTAAAATCCATCAACACATGAATTCAGGATTATGATGTTAACACATTTGCTGAAGTGTATGTGTGTGTTTGGGGGGGTCCATTCAACCCATAACAAAGCAGTACACAGAGAATGAATAGATGACTATTGCAAATGAGGCCACAAAATAGTGGAGGGAAACTGAGTCCCAACTGGCTATATCTTGTCACCAAATGAAGCTTTCAGTGCCAGGATTGGGTTACATCTACTGTGTTGTTGGCCAAAGGGGACCATGAGAACGCACACACACACACACACACACACACACACACACACACACACACGGAAAAAACAAAACAAAACAAAACAAAAACAAAAACAAAAAAACAAACAAACCCAAAAATAAAAAACCACCACCACCAACAAAAGAAAACCTAGGCTATTACCAAAACTATAGGTTGCTCTTGGCAAACTGACAGCAAAGTCTCAATGCTGACGACAACACCTACACAGGTCTTTGAAGATGGAGATGTTGAGCCAGTGCCTAATTAGAGCCTTCATCCCTATGTTCCAGTGCCTTTGGTACAACATCAAGCCATCCACAAACTCAAATACAGAGATCCACAGCCAGACAGTACACAGGGCAAGTTACCTTGGAACACTCAGCTCTAACTGGGACAACTTCACAAATCTTTCCCCTCAGAGCTCAGGGCACCCCAAAGAAGAGGAGGCAGAAAGAATGTAAGAGCCAGAGGGTATGGGAGACACCAAGAGTACAAGGCCTGCTAAATCAACATGAGTAAAGCTCATATGAACTCAAAGAGATTGAAGCAGCAGGCACAGGGACTGAATGGCTGGTACCAAGTCCTCTGTGTATATACTATGGCTTCCAATTTAGTGTTTTTATGGAATTTCTCAGTGTGAGAATGAGTAGATCTCTGATTTTTGTGCCATCTGTTAGGCTTTTTTCCTTCTGTTTGGTTGTCTTGTTGATCTTTGATGAGGTAGTTTTTGTTTCATCTTACTATATTTTATATTTAAAAAAAAAATGAATGAAAACTTAGCCTCTAGAGTAAAGGTTAACAACTGAACTCTCCCTTATACCTGTTGGGAGATGGAAAATCAGTTTTCTCCAATAGAGTGACCCTGGGGATATCAACCACCCCAGATCAAGCCACATGTTCATGTCAATAAGGAGTAATTGACCAACATACAATGGACGCCACAGATTTTTTACGTGTGCTTTTATTTGGTTACAGTTTTTTGGTTTTTTTTTTTCGTTTTATTTTTTGTTTTGGGGAGTTTTGTTAATGTATTGGATTTTTGTTTGTCTTTTGAGGAAGAGCTTAAAGTTGGGTGGGTGGGCAAGGAGAGAGATTCTGGACGGAGGATGGGAAAATGTGATCAAAATATATTTAAATTTAAAAATTGTCTTAAGTAATAAAAAAAGTCCCTAACCCCAAACAAAACAAAAACAAATACAAAACAAAAAACAAACAAAAAACTCCCAAATAAACAAAAATACCTTCAAAATTTCTACTTGAGATGTAAGACTATAAACAAATGATAGAATCTAGGGCCATCACTAATTCCACAACTGGTTGTGTACTATATAAATAGTGAAAGAAAACATTATTTCTGTAGTTATATAGAATATCTCTAATGTATTTCTGTTAAACAATGAGTTTCTGCCATTCTTGAACTCAAAGTAATTTGAGTTCAATTACAATTTGATATTTTTCATTGTGCATTTATATATTCAATTGAAATACTCTGTTTTTTAGCATCAAAATAGATCCCTCTATGTTCCCATTCTACCCCCCAGTTTTTAGTTTTAATCAGATATAGCTACCACTTTAGAATCACAAAGCCAGTCGTCTCAAAGCTCTCCTTTCCTCTAATAAGCACACTGACGACATCTGCTTGTGAATTCGTGATGTCTAGTATGGAAGCCAGCAGATTGTTCATGCCCTAGGGCTGTTTCTTTTTTCCTGACCTTAAAAAACAACACTAAGACTTTATTTTGTTTAATAAAGCTTTCATTTTAATACTAGAAATTGGATGTAGTTCTGAGAAGTTAGAAGTTTACAAAACAAATGTTTTCCCCTTCGGCTCATGTGTCAAGAGTGTTATCCTCAAGTAGGCAAACTATTTTTGGAGGTGCTGGGTATTTGGGAGGTGAGGACTATCTGGAGGAAGTGGGCATGTTCTTAGGGGCTAGACCTTAGGCTTTTTTCCTACCCTATACCCTTTCTGCTTTCTTATTGCCATAATATGAGCTTCTCTGCTCCACCACATCTTCCCTGTCAGAAACTGTTATCTGAAAGAAAACTTTAATCCCAGTACTTGGTAACAGAGGCAGATGGATCTCTCAGCCTGGTCTACTGAGTGAATTCCAGGATGCCAAGGCTACACAGAGAAACCGTGACTCAAAAATCAAAAAACAAAACAAAAACTAACAACAAAAAGCTTTCTTTCAGTTTGGCTAGGAAAGAATTGATACATTCATCCGTGCAGATGCAAGGATGTGAAAGTAAGTTCATTTGAAAGACTTTCCCTTGAGACAAGTACTTCCCTAGTACCTTACTTGCATAGGTACCCAGGGAAGCATTCCCTTGGGTCCAAATGTCTCAGGACTCAGAAGCCATAGTCCAAGAGAGTCTAGCTACCAGTTGAGGTGGCAGCAGACCTTAGAGATAGCCACAGAAAGCTAGCTTCATAGGCATGTGGATTACAATGACTATGGAACCAAGAAAGCTTCCATGCAGATCCCAAATGAATGCTTGGGAGGCCAGGCAATCTGGAGAAAGGCTTGGATCACGACAGGCAATGAAGCTTGCCAGGGAGTTCGAAGCTGCAGTGGAGATCTGAGGAAATTAGGCTGGCAGCAACATGGAATAGCTGTCAAGGACATTGTGGGTGCAAGAGAAAGGCCATGTGGCTTACACCTGGCAAGGACGTAGGGAATGGGACTGCCTAAACCCTTTGGAATTCACAGAAGGAATCCACTTGTCATGGATAGCAGACATAGAATTTAATATTTGCCCCCTGCATGTTGGTCTTGCTTTGGTCCCATCCTCCCTTTCTTTGCCCCTATTCCTTCAGTTTGGATTAGGAATATGTACCTTGTACTTTGTCCAAGGTATACTGGAAGTATGCATCTTGTGTTTTGAATTTCACTAGAGTTCATAGCTAAGTGCTTCTTGCCTAGAGCCTTTGAGGATATTTTGGACTCCAATGTTTGAGCAACTCTGGGGCTGTTAGTCTTTGACTGTTCTTGGTGGGAGATGAAATACATTTGCATTATGAACTTTTGGGAGTCAGGAACAGAAAGTTATGACTTGAGTTTTAAATGTTTTCCCCTTCGGCTCATGTGTCAAGAGTGTTATCCTCAAGTAGGCAAACTATTTTTGGAGGTGCTGGGTATTTGGGAGGTGAGGACTATCTGGAGGAAGTGGGCATGTTCTTAGGGGCTAGACCTTAGGCTTTTTTCCTACCCTATACCCTTTCTGCTTTCTTATTGCCATAATATGAGCTTCTCTGCTCCACCACATCTTCCCTGTCAGAAACTGTTATCTGAAAGAAAACTTTTGTATTGCAAGGTGTTTTTGTCAAGCATTTTCTCACAGCAATAAAAGGTGACTAATCCAAAGTCCCAACTGGAAAACCAGTTGTAATTTATTTCAGGGATGTGCAATCCTTAAACCCATGACTCATTTCACACAGTTTATTACAGTATAGTTCTAGATTCCAAGGTCCTATTTTTCAAACTACAACAGAATGACCCATTAGTGAGTCACAAAATCAATTCAGTGGGCTGTGATCGTTTTTCTTTTTTAATAAAATAGAATTGAATCAAATAAAAAGTATCAGAAAACCTAAAACAATTTCATTGCAATTTCCCCTCAGTTATAATGGTAGTAAGTTTGGTGTTATGATGTTAAATATATTTCTCACTATAAGTGGGGTCAAGGTTCTGTGAAAGCCACAGTATTGGACGGTCTTGGGTTTATTTATCTGACATAAAGAAAAAATGCACAGAAGATTTTTTTTTCTCCAAGGGTAGAAAGACCAGTCCCCAAATAGGAGCAGTCCAGATTGTCCCTGAATTCTTAGAAATTAGAAATTACTAGGAGGTAGGTAGATGAGATAGGAGAGGCATGGGACGGTAATTCTAACAAATCATAATTCCTTGTGTATTTTGAGATCGCTGAGTAGACTTTAACTGTTTGCAGCACACATGTGCACATATACACATGCAAATTCATGTGCATACACATGCACTCACATGCACACACAGTTACAAAGATACAAATCTAAAATCTAAAGAGTTTAATATGTTAGCTGGTGTCAGTCATCCATTTTATGGTATAAATGTCTACCAAAAGTATCATATTGCAAGCCCATAAGTATGTACACTTGTTATCTCTCAATTAATAATAAAGTAGCATAGCAAATTAATGAAATAATGAAAAACGTGTTAGATTCCAAGTTCAGAATTTCCTGAGAATCCCACACTCTTTCTCCCTTTATTTCTTTGCTCACATAATAGACCCTAATTATGGTTCTTCCTTCCCCTACTCCTTCCAGAACTTCCCACCTCCCTTCCCATCTGTATCCCATAATAAAACAACCCCAGATTTCTAAAGGATAATACATATATATGTATATATTATATTATTTATATTATATATAATATAAAACAAAACTATCACATTGAAGTTGGATAAGACAAACAAACAAAAGGAGAAGAGCCCAAGAGAAGGCATAGAAGTCAGAGACCTACTTATTCTCCCATTGAGGAATCCCATAAAACCACTAAACTGGAAGCCATAGTATATACACAGAGGACCTGGTACAGATCTGCTCAGGCCCTGTGAATCTTCTCTCAGTCTCTGTGAGTTCATATGAGCGTTGATCACGATGATTTATAGGACTTTGTTTTCTTGGTGCTCTCTATCCTCGCTGGCTCATACACTCTTTCTATTCTTCTTTGCTGTTCCCTGAACCTCAATGGGAGGATTGAATGGAGACATCCCACTTAGTACTTAGTGTTTTAAGATTTCTCACTCTCTGCATATTGTCTGGCTGTGGGTCTCTGTATTTGATCCCATATGCTGCAGGAGGAAGTTTCTCTGATGACGGCTGAGCAAGGCAGCACTGATCTATGAGTGTGGCAGAATACCATTAGGAGTCATTTTATCACCGTGTTGTTGTTATTATTTTCAGACTGGTAGTGTTTAGTTTCCCTGAGGTATCTAGTCTCTGGTCCTTAGTCACCCATGCAGCATTTGGTATAAGCTCCATCTCGTGGCATGAGCCATACATCAAATCAGATATGTGATGGTTATTCCCACAAGGTTGTGCCAATTGCCCTAGCATATCTTTCAGGTAGGACACCATTGTAGATCAAGTGTTTGTAGATAGCCTGGTGTTTACACTTCTCTTTTGGTAGTGTGTAGAATGTGAGGGTGAAGGTGGTAGGTGTGAAGGCTAAATGCAAGCACCAATTCTACTTCTCTATGTTCAATGTGTTGTGTATGTGTAGGTGTTGTCTTCAGCAACGAAGCATCATGTTCTCTGTCCATTAATAATTTGTGATTTTTTGGGTGAGATGACGCTTTGATCTCTCAATCAGAGGTTAAGTCTCTTGATGTAGAGTGGTATATAATTCTTTGCAGTATTTCATAATTCTGAAAACACAGCACTCTTCTAAAACATTTTCTTTGTTAATATGCTGATTCAAAAAAAAAAAAAAGAAAGAAAGAGAGAAAAAGAAAATCAAGCAAGATTGTACTCTTATCTGCCAGCATCTTGTGACCCGAACTTTCCCTACCCCTTCACCCTGCCTGTCAGTAGCATTATATCAACCTTCCTTCCGAATGTGTTTTCAAGAGAATTCTGTTTTGAACTTATTAAAGAAAAGGGGCCTGAGATAGTTAACCAAATATCAATCTACTTTTTCATCCCTCAAATCTGTGATGCTATCAGAGAAAGAGATCACACTCACACACACAGCTTGATTTGTTTTTCTTCATTATGGGAAGGCCCACACCAAAGAGGGCAGACATGGTTTTAGGTTTCTGTTTAGATTCCTTTTATCTCACTCAGATTTAAGATCAGCTCCTCCTTCACATTCCCAAGTCACTGAGTTAAAATTAAACAAGAGATTCTTTAGAAGATGAACCCAAGCATGACTAAAGTCTTGTCTCAGATACGTGTCAAGCTTGGTTAAAAATTAGACTCCCTCTCTCTATTGCCAGGAAGAGGGAAGAATCTTTTAGTACATAGGACTCAGCATGAGCAAGCAAGTCTCCTGTTAGTTTTGAGGTGATTTACTTTTGTATTCCTCTTTGTGTTTCACAGCAGGTCCTCCCAAGGAGGAAAGAAAGGGCTTGCTCCTCAATCCACCTTTATTGCTCCATTGGAGACTGGAAGCAAAACATATTTCAATTAGAATTATGTCTGAACACAATGAATGCTTCCAGCGCCCACAGAGAAAGCCCTGGTACATTTAAGGTCAGGGCTGGTATTTTAAGGGAAAAAATAAATTGATGGTCAACCCATGGAGAAATGGAATTCTATACTACCCTAAGAGGCAATTCACTCCCTAGGTATCTCTCCTGGCAGCACTGAAGAGATAAGGTTAGAAATTCCAGAGATTAGCTCCACCAGATAAGATTCCCAGACTTGATGAAGAAAAAGGCATTGCTAGGATATACAGGGACTCCATCGGAATTTGAATGCCACTGTTTTAGTGTCCAGGAACCTCTCTATTGATTAGTGTTAATGAGATGAGAGGGCCCCACATTGATGGATTATTGAAGTCCACCTAATCTTGTTTTTACTATTTTATCTTTCTTGTTGCTATAGTTAGAAGTATGTGCAAACTCAATCCTTGTTTCTTCTTTCACTTGACCTTTTTCCGATTCATCAAATTGATACCCTTACACTCTGAACTATGTCAATTATTGTGTCTGTCAAGCCATACGTTCATTAGGGCAGTGGAGCTAATGGACATTCTCTAAGAGCCCATTCATCTCTAGAAATACGGTAAAAGCTAATTCTTTTGGCTCAGCAAAGCTCAGGTTGACATCTTGCCACTGTTCCGGCTGCCAGGAATATCTGGTGACTTAATGAAGCAAAGATCTTAAACACACAACTTAGTGGATTATTCAATATCAGGGTTTGCACGGGAGTCTCTGAAAAGGGATTAACGCTTTCAGTTCTACCAGGGCCCAGCCAACAGATTCAAACAGAAGGACTACCAGTATGGACAGTTCATCAGAAGGATTACAAAGTAACTTGTACTTCATGAGCCCATTGATCTTCCTTTTCATATGGTATTTAAAAAATAATCTTTTATATGCCAGGGGTAATGCAGCTGGATTAGTGGAGCCAACAGGCTCTGACTGTTTAAATATTAATTGGGACGGCAATGTCTAAATCAGTGCTTCTCAGCCTTGACTGTGTATTAGAATCACCAGGGAGATTTAAAAAAATTTCCAATGCCTAGTTTCTACCCCCCAGAGAGATAACTCTAATTGGTTGAAGGTGGTACCCTGACATCAGAACATTTAAAAGCTCTTTAGGTGATTTGTGTGTATGGCCATATCTGAGAAGGATTGGTAAATAAATGATAGAGTAGAATGGCACCTAAGAGCTGCTATTCTTTTAGGGACTCTCAGTGTATATGGGTCTTCTGTTAAAGGCACACTGTCTCGTTTAGTGCCAGTCTGCTCTTCCCTATGCAATAACATATGGGCTTCGCTGACTGAATGCAATTACAGCATTCTGACCATTTTAAAGAAGGCATTTACCATTTTCAAATTATATTTGATATGAAATTTATAGTGTAGAAAAACCTGCTTGATTTTTTTTCTAGTTTCATGTGGTTTGTCAGAGCAAAAATATAAAGTCTATACAGACTCATCGCCAATTTAATAAATGAGGAAGGCAGGCAAGCAAGCAACAACCTGTAATTCTGCTTTGTTTAATTAGCCAAATTAACTTAAGAAGTAGACAATAAGTTATGTACCAATTTGTGCTAGAAATAGACCCGTGTTGTTTTTATAGGTAGGGATATGTAAATGGGAAGGCTAACAAGAGATCTGCCATGAACTCCTATAGCATTTGATCAAGTCCCTCAACCTTCTTGGGTCTGAGATACACAAGGGAATTGATGGAAAGAGATAAATGGCTGCACTATGCCATTTAGGGAAAGAGCAATAAGGATCCAGTGGGTAGAGGGGGAACCCACTTCCTTGGAAGATGATGAAGTGAGCAGATTTTCTCTCCAGGCTGCTCCTCACAGTCTGTGAAAGTCTGTGTGTGCTTGGATGCTCTGGGGTGGGATCTTGTGGGAAGGCTGATATTGACACCTTCTCTCCTCTGGATTTCTCCTTCTTGCCAGTGGCTGGTTTACATTTACGTTGCTGTGTCACTCAGGAGACACCGGGAGCTGAATCATACCCGTTCAGGTTGAAGTTCTTCCCAGGAATGGGACTGAAGGCACAGCTGGCAAACTCCATCCCTAGCAGAGACATCCTTCTCATTTGTCCTCCACTTGACCCACTGTTTCATCACATGTGGTCGCCAAGGGCTTGTCCAACTGCCATGTCAGGTGCAGTCACCATGAGCAAGGGCTTCTACCTCTGAAAGAATTATGACTGTTCTTTTCTGCCTTTTTGTAAAACAGCACGGGAAACAGAGAAGCCCAGCTGATGCCAACAGGGGAGATGCAGGCAGGCTGCAAACAGCCTTTAAGAACTGGAACTTGAGTTTTCTCTACTTCCTAAGCCCTGTCTGTCTGCTGTCTTGTCTGTCTGTCTGTCTGTCTTTTCTTCCCCCCTCCTTCTGTCCTCCCCCCCTCCTTCCCTCTCTCCCTCCCTTCCTTCTCTTTTGGTACAGAAAGTCCAAGCTTCCACAAGTCCACTAGGCTCTTATTAATTTATAACAATTCTCCTATGTTCTCCCTTCTAGTCTAAATCTCCTCTTTGATTAGTCTGCCCTGGAACAGTTAACTTATGTATCTTCAGCTTTATTGCCCTATTAAAAGGATTCCATTTATGACATATTTTTGGTTAGTCATTGTTTCCTTATGTCACAACGCACTCTAAAATGTCACACTAAAAACATTGTGGCCATTTATTATGATACTATAATTTTTCCAATCTCTTGCTCTAGGAAAGGACCCTCTTTACCAGGTATAATTGCCAAACCCAGAGTGTCTCTGAGCATCATAAATCTTTCATTTTGGTAAGTGTTGCTGTCTTCCGTGTCCTCTTCGCACCCCTCTCGCATGCACTGTTTTCTTATGCTTGTATTTTTTGCCATATCTCAGATATGCAGAGCACTATCAGAAGTAACCATGCATGAGTACTCACTGAGTTCAATCAAACCAGTACATCGTCCCAAACTTACTTCAGTTATTACAAAGGAACAAAACACTGATAAAACAAGCTTTGTCACCTGACTATCCATCCCTTTCTCCATTTGCTGACACCTCCCTGACCCTCCCAAGATAGGCACCATCTCATACATACTCATAAATTAAAATATTGCCATTTTCCTCAACTGGCATTTATGATCCACAATTATA
Organism: Rhynchomys soricoides; assembly: GCA_019843965.1. Classification (NCBI taxonomy): domain Eukaryota; kingdom Metazoa; phylum Chordata; class Mammalia; order Rodentia; family Muridae; genus Rhynchomys; species Rhynchomys soricoides. The sequence continues at coordinate 8,771,452 of JADRCH010000047.1, forward strand.
TAACTGTCTTTTCCCTCTTCTCAATATTATGATTTTGAGACACATGGCTCAACTTTATTTATTTCAACTCCTATATCATGTTCTATTGAATATTCATGCAATGTGCTCAGCCGGTTGATGGACATTTAGTTTGTTTCCAACTTTGAGTTATAATAGACAATGTTTTAATGGACATTTCTGTATCTGTCTCATTGTACACATGGGCCTGGTCTCTTCTCTCTTTCTGGTGCACTGTTAGTTGTAAATTCTCTTCTAAAAATGAAATGTTCTTGCTCCTTATTGTACAGGTACTCAATCGCAAATGTCCCTGTCTCCATTTCATTCTACTGCAGTTCGGTTCTGACCTGGGCAAGAAAGGGGTCCAGTGGCCCAACTGGAATAGAAACCTCCTTTATTTGTACATTTGTTCTGCTTCTGTAGTAGCTGATTTCTGGAATGTTCTTTCCATAGTCTTCCTTCTAATTGGCCTTCCACTCAAAGTGTGGAGAAAGTTGTTTCTATATTTTTCTACGAAGAGTGGTATTTTGGTGGGGTCTTTCGCATATAGGCATTGCCAGCTCCTGCAACAATCGGAGGCTTGATGTTTCTGAGCATCCTTGCCACTTTTTATGACACAGGCTGCTCTTTCTCCCAATGCAATTGCAATCTCTACCACACATTACTTGTCACGGCTCTTGGAATGGTGCTACATGTTATCCCATGTCTGCCCTTGGCTCATTACTCCATGTAATAATAGGAATAATTTTCACCAAAAAATCAACTATTTTATAACAATTGAGTAAACATAAAATGCTAATAATGCAATTTTGTATTTTTTCAATGGAATTAGGAGAGTTTGGGATAACCACGACAGCTCAAGCCTTTTAAAATATTTATTTTTTTTGAGAATTTTAATATATTTGGATCACATTTATCCCTAACTTCTCTCAGATCCACTTCCACCTTCCCAGCCCTTCCAATGTCATGCGCTATTTCTGTGTCTTATCTGTCTGTCTCTGTATGTTTTTCTGACCTCTGAGTCCAGTTTGTGCTGCTCATAAACTCATGAGTGTGGGGTCATTTATCCATTGGAATGTTGTTAATCTACCAGGGTCTATATCCTTAAGGAAAACTGAATCTCCTCTTTCTAGAAGTTATCATCTGTTAACTGCTTCTCAGGTAGAGGTAGAAGCTCATGAGTCCCTCTGCTCTTCATCTTAGAAAGTTGACTGCTTTCATCTTATGCAAGCAAGTGTAGTCAAGTAGGGTTACTGTCAGTTCATGAGTACTGCTGTCCTGTCATATTTAGGTGAATGTTCAGTCCGCCCTTACCTTTGGATCCTCAGTCCTCCACTTCCTTTTTTTGTGATGCTCCCTCAGCCACGAAAGCTGTTTGCAACACACACACACATACACACACACACACACACACACACACACACACCCCAGTTTAATTGAAATTGCCCTATACAGGGGAAATTGTTCTTCCCAGAAGCCATAGGTTGACCATGTATACCAGATACTCCCCCCCAAACAACACAGGGTATTATTATTCTTGGTTATCTACCTGAATTTTATAGGAAGATACTATTACAAAAGACATCACATACTTTGCTCATAGGACATGGAGAAATCAAGTTGGTACAGACCAGGGTGTTCCTCCTGTATCCCACTGGCTAGATCATAGTAGCAGAAGGAGCTATGTAAGTATCTAAGGGAGAAAAGTGACAACTTTTAACTAGGTGTGAGGCCTGTGAAATTCAACAATTACCAGCATGGCAAGACATACCCATGGGCAAATAATGGTGTGAATGTGATTGGAGTAACCAACCGAATTCTGATTAGATTTAAGGTCCACCCCAAAGGAGGAAAGTCATGCCTGGGATTGTATATCTGGCCAAGAACCCATAGTTGGGGAGCTCACAGGCCTCAGGCATGAACCCACTTCTAATATTTTGCTAACTGAACTTAAATAAACATGATATCAAACTGTTTTCCAAACTTGTATTGCTATACCTATTGATTAATTTCAGCTCTCAGGCCATATGAAATATTTTTTTTGTCTGTGTGTGTAGTGGATAATATTTAACTCAAAAAACTCACAACTGCTCAAAGCAGAGACTAAGGAGCAGTGGAATGCTCAGCTTTCATTTCATAAGAATGCTCCCATTTTTCCCAATTGGTCTTTCGTGTCTAGATGTCCAGATTCTCTTTTTCTTGCAAACTGAGTTCCTTCAGACTGGGGAAAAACTTGTAGAATATTGCTCTCATTGGACTCCGAGGAGCTTAGGAGGGAATAGTCTAAGTCAGGGTGCATGGACTCGTTTTGTTCTACTTGAAATGAACTTGTGTCTGACCCTTACGAGATCACGTGGTATAGCCAACAGCCTTTCTACATGGAATCCCATAATTTTTCATCCGAGTAATCATTTTCTCTCCATCTATCCTATAGCTCCAGTAATTTCAACATGTGCCACATTAGTTCCATTAGAGAAAACAGGGCAGAGGCCAACGTTAACAAACAATGAAGATCAATTCCTTGGATCAATACTTTGACTGAACAAGACTCATAGCAACTTTAACTTTCAGTAAACTATATAACATTGGGAACAAGGAATGAAAGGTGACACTCCTACATCCAGCCAGTTACACTCTTTATATGAACTTTTATCAGCTAATACCAGCTCTGAGTGTTTCTCTCCTCTCGAGTTGGGGTTACATATAGATAATGCTACTGGGACACAGAGATTTGAATTTGTCATAGAAAAACAAACATGCTTTCCATTGTTGAATAGTCTTTGCTGAAAGTATTACCCCCTAAATTGTCAATCTTATGTTTATACTTGATACTATCACTCTTAGTAAAAGTCTTACAATTCTCCATTAAAATAAGAAAACTTTCAGAGACTGTTTTGCTCATCTGTGAAAAGATGGATCAGATCCCCCAAACCCACAAGAATGAATGAAAAAAGGCAAAAAGAAAGAAACAAAGGAAAGAAGATCACCAGATAATGTCAGGACAGTTTTAGCCAAAGGCTTTGAACTGATATTAGACTATTAGCTTGTTTTACTATCTAAGCCATATTAAAGGAACTAATATATAAAAACAAAAAAGCCATCTGCATTGGTCAAGGGAAAGAGGAATGACAGAGACATGACCTTATTTCTTGCCTTAAGCTGTGCATCTTGCTGTGTTGCCTGGCATAGTCATACGTGAATGTGCGTAGCATCTGCTCTCCATGAAGCAATTTATTTAAATCCTGCACATTCTCCTGATGATTCCTCCTAATGATCTTAATTCCCAGTACTAGTGGGTGATATAGTGACATCCGCATTATTAAGCTTTAGCTTTCCATTTCTTCAATTCATTTCTGTTGTAGTAACTGATCAGGCTATAGACCGGTCAGTTGGTCCGCCTACATTCCTCTTCTCTCCATCTCTCCATCTCTCCATCTGTCTGTCTGTCTGTCTTCTCAGCTCACTTTAGATTGTCATGGTGGTGAGAGTATAGAAAAAGAAGTACTCTTTTGAACCAACACCACAGCAGCATGGGAACAGGAGGGTGGTAAGCAAGAGTGAACTTGGGCTAGCAAGCTTCCATCTTTTTCTCCTCTTATTCATTCTGGACCTCTAGCCTATGGGATAGTGTATCCTATTCACAGGCTAGATCTTCCCTCTATAGTCAAGTCTCTCAAGCCCTCACAGATACACACAGCAGTATTCTTTACTAGTTTCCTAAGCAGTTTTTAATCAAACCAATTGATAATTATGATTACATTATATTACAAGCCTACCCTTCGTCGTCTTGGCATTAGATATATCATCATAAGCCACAGCATTTCACTCCTGGCTTCTAGTAGAATCATACCTATTACATAATGTCAAATGGCATCTCTCAGAGCCCTCACAGTCTTAATAGTTTCAAAATTGCTCAAAAGTCTGAGTCCAAATCTTTTTTGAGCATTCAAAAACAAAACAAACAAACAAGTAAGCAAACAAAAAACCTTAGCTTTGAGCCTCCCCACTAGACTTTGGTTAGGATCCTATTACAAAGCAAGTTACAGGATTTTAAACATATAAGGGCAAAAAGTAATCATTCTTCTTCTAAAAGTTAGAAAATGAGGCATACAGAAAAAAAATGTATGACCAAAGAAAGTCCAAAAGTAGACAGGGCATCCATTAAATATGATGTCTCCATGGCTGGCATCTGGAGCATATGGTGTTGTGAAATAAGTTAGGAAGGGTCTTGGTAGCCTCAGCCCTGTAGCCTCCCCAACTATAGCGTACATGGCTTTTCTCTTGGGCTGGTTCTCATGCTGCTTGCATCTTTCCATGGCAAGTCTTCAATGCTCTTGGCATCTTTAGTGTTAGGGAAGTTAGTTCTTCATTGTATCTTATGATTCACTGTCAATTGCTTCATGCATGACCTTCTTAGCAGCTTCCTGTAGAGAGACACTGGCACACATCGCCCAGCCTCATGGATTTTCTTTTGAACTCTGGATGGAAGTCTTCATTATCACATAGCTCTTTCATTTTGTATGTCTGCAAAACCAGCGTAAGATAGACAGCTCCAATGTTGGCAACTGTCAGCCACCTCCCGTCAACCCTGGACCAGGATTGTATCAGCTTCTCTCTGTGTGTGGATTTGACTAGTAAATACTACTTGGATATGGCCAATGGGCTTATCTTCAGACCTAGAAATAGGAGGCACTTCTTGCCTCATAAGTGTGTGTGTATTCATCCTTTTAGTAAATCCATGCATATTGAAAAAATAGGTACATGGAAATCATACCAGTAAATATCTCCAAATGGAACAAACCTGAAAAGCTTGGAGGTTCTGGGCTAGACAGTGCTGTAGTGTGAATAAACATTCATGATCAATATACAGAAGTCCCATGATTGTTCTTATAGATAGCAGCACACAAGCTTGTCAAACAATTCTTTAAGAGTATCACAAGCCTGTTGGCTGTATAGGTAGTTGGGATCTGATCCAATTGGAGTTTCCAACTGTCTCATTGAACTACCCCCCATCTCAGCTGTCTAGCAACTTTTTACACTGAGCCCATTGTCTCCAGGATAGTCCCATCATTCTATGTGTGGTGATGTAGATATGTCAAGAAACCTCGTCTAGATAGGAATTTTACATCTTGCTAAACTTTATTTAGGATCACCTGGGGAGTTTTAAATGAGCAAAAACCATTTCTAGGCTCACAGAACAAAAATGATAATTTCAGGCTAATGCTGGAATTCTGAGACAAAAAAGAAAGAAAGAAACAAACAAACAAAAGCTCTCCAGTTGATCTGGATAGGGAGCTGAACCTGGATAGCAATGTTCTGCTGTGGATTTGCAGTAGAACAAAAGGATGCTAGACATTGAAGCGAACACGTGAACTACCTGTTAGGAAGATGGTGTGAAATTTCAGGGATTTGATTGGGGCTAGAAGATGAGCCAGGCAGGAACTGAATGAACAGTGTCAGAGACTGCTCCTTCTGAAGGGCTCACTTCTTCCTATTTTGATGTTAGTAATTATGCATAGTTCAGCTTTATCGTCCTGTGTGACATTTATATTTCCTATGTTGCAGTTCTTTGTAACTTTGGAGGGGCAGGGCTTATACAGAGAAATGTTTGCTCTATGTTGCTCTGTTGTCTTCAAAGAAAAACTCATACTGGAAAGCCTTGGTCTGGGAAGCTCATTGGAGGTTGATGTTGAGACTAGTCATGATCTGGACTAATTAATCATTATGTGCTCATGCATGTGTCTCTGTGTGTATGTGTGCATGTGCAAGCATATCCTTAGGAATTCTAGAGTGAAAACCAACTACACCCAACTAAACTTAACAGAAATCCTCAGTATGTCAGAAGGCATTTCATCCAATTTAAATTACCATATGCTTGAGAAGTGGCTATTTTTAAATGATAAATATTTGACAAATAGACTCACTAATAAACACAGCAGTTAGCTATCAGCATATCTTTTGAGTGTGTGCATGTGAATATTAATTTACTAGAATGGTTGTATATGCATATGTGTATATGTGTGTATATGTATATAACATATATATATATGCATGTATTAGATAAGCTTGATTTTTCAAATAATTGAACTAAGTTTGATTATAAAACAGCAAAATTCATATGTGTTTTGAGTATATATGTATTATGGTTATAAATTCCTTGGAAACTTGGAGACTATAGAGGATTGGAATATATGTTTGACATTTGTGATATACAATGGAAACAGCTCACAAACATCTTCATTAAAGAATATCATATAAAAAGAAAATGTAGCTAATAGAGATAATTTCCAGAGCACCACTTACCAAGCTTTTCATATAAACACATGTAATGGCATTTGAGTGCTTGTGGAGAAGAATAAATCCATAGCTACCGAGCTCCGAGTGCCAGTGTATATGAGAAATTGTCACTTCCAGATCTAGGATGGTATTTGGCACATGGGATGACATATGTCATCTTCTCTGCAAGCAGTTTCTTATGCATATGGTCCCTCCAGCTAGAGGATTCTATCTACATTCTATTTTATCAATAGTGAAGACACCCAGACTGAAAATAATCTTGCATTAAATAAAACCCACTTCTATTTGACTGAGAAGGCGGTGTTTGTTTTATTGCTGATTTGTTTTTCTTAATTCCCATTGCAGAAAATGCTGCATAGTGATGATCTAAAGTTGTTCCATAACTATGTTAAATGTTTATTGTCATTAGAGTTTAAAATTAAATAGAAAGGATTCTCCTGTAGACACACAGTGTCATATATCTGGCTGGGCTTAAAGAGATCCTTCCTTTTAAAAATTTGAAGCTGGCCTATAATTTCGATAGGTCATGATGATGACTAGTTATAACTTAAAGATGTAACTTTCCAACAGAAGCCTCGGCATAAATTTCTTGATTGTGTTTGACCATTCCAATAAAGTGAAATTATGTTAAGTAACTAATATGTAAATGGAATATGTTAAATAAAGCCAAGTTCATTCTATTTTAATAGGTTTTTAAATGAAAAGAGTATGGCACATCATTTGTGAGTTCTATTTTGATTGTTTGCTTTTTAAAAAATGCAAGAGAGTAATTTTAGACACTAAAATAGACCATGATTTCAATTCACTTAAAAATGATTTTTAGAAAAGTACCTTTTGCTCAATGTGGCAAATAAATTTCTATAGACATTAATTTAAAAAAACAACAACAACCCATAGCCAACCTTCAGCTACTATTTTTCAGAATTGCAAGGGATCAAAGAGTTATTTTGAATATTAAATAAATGGAATTTGGAGATGTCCAAGAGTTCACGAAGTGAGAAGTAGCATTTTAGTTGAAGGAGGTCTTCTCCACACTGTGGAAGAGCTCTTCATTCCAAGCCTTGCTGGCAGGGTTGAACAGTTTTGCCAGTGCTCAATGGATGTGGAGCCAGAGAGTCTGGATGTTAGTGAATTGCAGTGGAATTATGGTGTCTTACTTTGCATAGGGTGCCATATTTGGTGCATAGCGTTTGCAAGTAGAAGCATTTAGCTACATCTCATTGTTCTTGGCAGCGTGACAGGAGCTGTCATATGAGCCTGTCTTGGATATTCTGGCTCTCCTCCCTTTGGGCATGTGGTAGAATCACCTCACTCACTTTAAACTTGGACAGGACTGTATGACTTGCTTCGAGTAATGAGTAGTTTGGAGCTGATGTAGTTCTCCGACTGGAAGCTTTGAAAATCAGTGTGTCTTGCTAGGTTGTTTTTCTCTTCATGTGATGGTTGATTCTCCATTGAAATAGTCTTGACTAGCTTGGTTCCCAAAGAGGAGGCAAAGAGAAGGCCGAGGATGACAAAAAAAGTTCTGTTGTTGAAATTCATTAAAATTCGAGAAACTGACCCAAGTGTGCATCTATGATTCTTATGCTTAGATTTCTATACTTGTGGGAGGGCTACTACATGGTAAACAACAACCTGGGCTGCATTTCCAGACTGGGCCTGATTTCCCCCAGTCATACATACATTCATACATACATACATACATTCCTACATACATACATACATATATACATACATAAGCATATACATATATATACAAACACACACACATATATTCGTTTATTATTACAGCACATTGCCTAGTATGATTTACCTTATCATTAGAAGCAACATCATATTACTTATGGCTACAGAAAATACAATCAACTGGAAGAATTGTATAATGAATTCTTTGCTGGAGAGCTATCTCTTTCTCTACAACACACAACAATATGCATCTGTGAAAACACTGATCAGTTAAACCATGCTGTGAATTTTTATTTGATTTAGAACTTATCCCTTGTTCTATATAATTTCATTTTACTACATGGGGACAGGAAACATTTTCTGTACTTGGAGAGGCAGTAAATATTCTAGGGTTGGTAGGCCATATGGCCTCTTTCACAACTATTTAAGTCTGCTTCTGTAACCCCAAATGAGTCCCAGACAATACGTAAACAAATGTGCATGGCCAAATTCCAGTAACTATTTATAAAGTGGTTGGTAGGCTGACATGGATTGCTGACTGTAGTTTGCCAATTTCTGTTATTAGATCATGCATCTACAAGACCTAGTAGTATTAACTTCACAGTACTGTTATCTTTTGCATTTTCCTATGCAGCCCAAGCACATATAATCATCAATGGTGAAATTGTATCTACTACTATAAGAGAGGTATGCATGGTTTCTGACTTACTAATATGATTTTTAACTCATTTAAATACTTTTCCTTAACAGTAAGACCACTGAAGCACACTGGGGCAAGAGGTTTGTCTGAAGGCAGCTTGCCAAAGAGGTAGGCTGCATCCTTCGTCACCCACACACCTATCTGGTCTCCTGTCTATTATCATATACTGACTTCCAAATGAATAGAACAAGTTCAGAAGGATTAGACCAAGAGTTAAAAGGGTTGAAAATTTAAAGACTTTATGTAGAGCTTATCCCAGACTTCATGTTCAACTTTGCAGAATGATTTTAGAATGATTATGTTGAAGTGAATGTATGTGGCTTCACACACAGACTTTTTCTTTCCTTTTTATCTTTTCTTTTCTTTTTCTTTTTTCTTTCTTTAGTAGGAGGGAAAGGAAGATGCAGGGCCTGCTATTAACCTAATTTATGATGTTTACTTATCCCTACCTATCTGACTAATGCTCCCTTTGTTCTCTTTATAATTTTCAGTTTCTATCTACTACCTCTGTCCCCCCAAGAGCTGCAGACACAAGCTGATTAATACCCGCTCCCTTTAGCTGCTGTGATCAGTGGAAGCAATCTCTGAGAGCACATTGATACCTAAATCAACATAATATATCTAAATCACCTTGGTTAATCTGCTGGAGTTTTCTTATTTTTCCTGAGCTTATATGTCCACTGTAACTGTGTATTCAGAAAAAGAAGTACCCAGGACATAAAGATAGGGAAATTCTGTTCTGTAAAAATGATGAAGCTTCACAACAATTAGCTTAAGATAATCTATCAAAGTTTCCTTCTTTTTTTTTTTTTTTTCCAGTTTTTCTTCCTTTAAGATTGTGGATTAGATTATACTAAAGAAAAGTTTCTACATACAGATCGATCGGATGGTCATTCTCCTTTTTTTCTCCACTCTTTCTGATTTTTTGTCTCCAATATCGGGACAGGAAGGAGACCATATTTGGCAACATTTTTATATATTATCTTGCAGTTTAAAACATCATGTGATTTCCTTTCTTGCAGTCCTCGTGTTAAGGAATGAACATCTTTGTTACCCCCTTTCATAATGCCATGCAAATCCCTAATCTCAAGTGTGGTGTTGTTATAGGCTGGGCTCTTTTGAAGTGCTTGAGTCCTGAGACTGGAGCCCTCAGAAAAATGGTTAAAGCTTCCTATAGAAATGGTTCCTGTGCTCCCTCCCCATCATGTGGTGGTGTAATGAAAGTTTGGCAGTTGTCAATTTGGAGAATGTAACATGCTTAAACTCTGACTTCAGATGTCCAGCCTCAGTGCTGGAAATTAAGGCCCTATCTGGGGTACTTGGTGACAGCGTCTTGACACATCCATGAAAGGTTGACTATGGACGGCAGCCAAACATGGATCACTTATACAGTACTGGAATCCTTTACATATATCCTTAAGACTGAATATGGTGGTCTGAATAATTGCCTTCCAAAGATGTCTATGTCTGAATCGGTGTATCTTATTAATATGCTATTTTACATTGCCATAGGGACTTTGAGGGGCATGGCTATAGCTTGTAGGATGGGAGGATTCTTCTGAACTGTGCATGTGGGCGTGTCATCATCCTAAGAGTCATTGTAAACACAAGACCAAGGAGTTAGAATCAAGGAGACAAGGGAGACGTGACTATGAAGCCCGAGGTAAGAGTAACATGCATTGAAGACCTCAGTAGAAACCATGAGCCAAAGAAAGCAGGTAGCAGCTCGAACCTGGAAAAATTAAGGAACTGATTCTTCCCTAAAACACAGGAAAGGGCACAACATAGCTCTGCAAATGCCTTCAGTTTAATTTTCTGACCCCCAGAATAGTAAAGATACTTTTTGTGTTTTAAACTGCTAAGCCCGTGGTAGTTTGCTACAGCAGCAATGAGAAATTGGGGTTGTCTCCCAGTGTTCTCAAGGAACCTTGGTAAGTATAAATTTATAATGAAAACCCACAGAAAGATAACCCAGCTTTTGATTCAAAACAGCAGCCGTCTGCCTTAATGAAACATAAATGTGCTTCGGATCATTTCCTGTTTCCTCCGTTAGGATAATGGTGAGTGCTTAGAAACGATACTGGTCCGAACCACATCTTTATTACATTTGCTCGGTGTTTTATTTTTGTCCTCTTGTATTTTCTTCTTGCTTTCTCTGAAATTCAACACTTCAGGGAGATCGGAAGCTGCCCTATCGCCTGGCTTGCCGGGCTCCTGCAGCTTGGAGAGAGGGGAGGAGTGGGCATGTGGACTTTCACTTCCAATTAAGCACAGAAAGTGTCCCTACTTTTTCCAGGGCCACTGCTTGCATTGCCTGAGGTGGGGCCAGGGGCTGAAGCACAGCTAGGGAAACAAAACCCTCCTGTTAAAGGTTAATTGGAAGTGAGGATGGGGTGGGGGGGGGGGAGGAGAAGGAACCCTACCCTTCCTCTTTCCTCCAGTGGACTGGGAACTCCAGTTGTTAGAGACAGAACAAAAACACCGTGTACACTCAAGCATATTTTCAAACATATGGTCAGGGTCAAGATACAAAGAGCTTTGAAGATACTATATACCTGAATTTTCTGCTACTTTTAATAGTGAAACTCAAATGGTCTCAGAGAGGGAATAGAAACCCCAAACACTGCTGTTGTATGGTTAGCCCATAGGTCTTGTGGTTCTGGTGATAGGTGCATAGCTGGTCTCATTTATCATAAAACCCAGAAGGAATGTTTTTTGTTTTTTTGTTTTTTGTTTTCTAAAACACTGACTGCTGCTGACTTTATAGTGCAGACACCAAGGAATGTTCCGTTTTGTGCAAGGCCCTCCCACCGCCCACTGGGGACCTGCCTTGTTTCCCTTCCTTACCTAATTTGAGAAAACATTCACTTTGGAATGTCATTATACGACTTACTGTTCATCAGAAAGTGGTTTATCCTCACCCTGCTGCTGAGTCTGTAAGTATCATCTCAGGAAGAAGATTATGAACGTTAGTTCCTGGCGCTTGTCTGACTGTTGGCTTTCTACAAAGCAAGACAGAATCCACACTCTTCCTCACGCAGCTTCAAACGTTGCTGGGGAGGAGGGGTGTGGGGTGGGGAGCATCCAGAAAACAGAAAATGGCTTCAGAAGTAGTGAATAATGAGAAGATAAAGAGGAGCAGGAGAGGAGGGCAGAGAGAAGTTACAGCTAGTGTTCCCAGGTGAGCTGGTATCAGAGATCAGGGAGAACTGAGGGCACTGAAGAGAGAGCAGAAGGGGCTTGGGGAAGGCATGAGACCAGGGCTTTCTTGGCAATAGCAATTATAAACACGTTGAGTTTCAGACAATGACAGGAATCCCATGTTATGATCCTAAAAAGCATGCAGCTGTAACACAATTTAAGGGCAGCTCCCTGCAGTGTTTCTCTAAAGAGAAACACCTTGTGCTTTAGCTTTCGGGTGGGGGTCGGCTTTTCCTCTCGGCAGTGCCAGTCACCAGCTGGTGACATGTGCTTTGGTGGTAACAGCAGACTCTTCTCTAACAGGCACAGACTTCTCCTGAAGGCACAGAATCTTGTCACTTCGAGCTTAGCAGTGGCTCCAAATAGACAAAAAAAAAAAAAAAAAAAAAAAAAAATTGCAGCAATTGGACATTTTTCAGTATCAACAAAACCCATGTTTGAGCTGCTTTCTAACCATTTAGTTGTTCTGTCCAAACTTAGTATCTCAAAATCCTCACCCCCCAGCATAATCTTCCAATAAGATATAATTTTGAAACGATCAAAATTTGGTCTTGCCTTTAATTTATTTCTCAATTGTTTTGAGCTAGGTCCCACGAGAAATAAAATATTCTACTGATCTCCCCCCCCCCCAAAATGTAAAAACCAATGATCTTAGTTCATTTCATATCTTGAGAGTCTCTCTCTCTCTCGTGAGGGAAGACAGAGTGGGTGACATAAGACTCTTTTTGGAGGTTTGGCTTCCTAATTATCTTGTAGGGCTCAGAAACCTTTTAGAAGAACAATCTAATTTTGGAAATTTTCATCTTTCCAAGAATGAAAACGTGCGGTGAAGCTGAGTGCTGTTCTTATAACCGAAGAGAGTGAATGCGCAGGCTGCACATGGGCCAGCAGCCAGGACACCTTCTGTACTTGTTTTTAATATGCATGCTCACAGAATACGCCCAGGCTCACCTTATCTTAGTTCTCAGTACTGGATTGACTTCCTATCTCCCTAACCAAATACAATGCTGTGAATAAAGAATAAAATAACAAAACAAAACAAAACAACAACAAAAATAGGAGGACATACTGCTCCCAGGTATGATGGAAGAAAAGGCTTATTATAGATAGAGAGCGTAACTCAACGGAGAGTCCAGAGTGAACAGGATCTCAAGCCAGGCTGTGTGAGGAGATGGAGAGAGCGGAGAGGGGAGAGACTCGAGGCCAGGAGGGTAAACTGTAGGTAAAAAGGACCCGGTAACCAAAATGGCTACATTGTATAGGCAAGGGCAGCTGGAAAAGGGCAGCCTAGCCTCTAGGCTGGAGAGTTTAGGGTAGGGAGCTGGGTGCTCAAGTCATACCCTGTAACAGGTAGGGGACTGAGGATTGCTGGGAGAAACTGGCAACCAGGCCCACTTTGATATGCTAAATAGGCACCTCAGCCATTTGTTCAAGGTTTGAGACCTAGCAGTCTGGGGTTCACTATGATAAAAATCCTTTACCTAATGAACCCCTTTGCATTCAACACATTTTTAGCTACATTACCACTCCCTTAAACTCCTTCATTTGTGTATGATCTTTAGAGTCAAATAGATTCTGCAGTCTGTATATAATACACAAGTAATTATTCCAAAATTTATATACTTTTATTTGGTTCTATGGGCTCTGCTTCCATATTACCCCATCTTGATAAAGGCATCAATTCAGTATCTATCTATCTATCTATCTATCTGCCTGTCTATCTATCTATTTTTATACCTTAGCTTGCCCACACCCCTGTAGATAATTATCTCTCCATTCTCTTTCATGCTCTAAGAATAACCGTGGGCTTCACTGTCCTTATCTTTCCTCTTGTCTTCATGTTCATTGGTTATTCCCAAAGAGCCAGGGTTTCATCTCAGACTCATCTAATATTTTATTGTATTAATACTTGTTCTGTGTCATCAACATAGGCTTCTAGTTCCTCAAGCAAGGCATTTTCCTCAAATGTAAAACCGTTTATTACAGTTTTAATTTTAAGATCCTCTATAAAAAAGAAGTCAACATTTCTTGGCATGGTATAGCCTCCTTCATAATCTGTCACAAACTTTATTTTGTTACTTTTCCACCCAGCACCATCATAGGAAGGGTGTTGTAGATTGACAGATGTTAACAGCCTTTCTGAAGTACGTTAGTGATTTTTATTTCCTCAACTTTTTACTTGATATCCTTTCCTACCTCTGTGTACATGGTAAAATATATTTTCTGTTCTTTAAGATAACCAAGTGGCAGTATATCAGTAAGTCATTCTTTTTTCTCCAACAACTGGTTCTAGATTTTTGTCCTTTCTACTGTTATTCTCCCCATCACCTCCTCTCCCATTCCCTCCCCTTCCTGCCTTTCCCGCTCCTTACTCTTTTCTTCTCTTTTCTTTTCCCCTCTTCTCTTACCCCATGCCCTCTCCTCCAGCACCACACATGATGTTTTACCACATAGCATAATGCAACAGAAGAAAGTTTGGGATTCTCACCACGTATTCAAGTTAAAGTCTTGAGTTTCTCTGTGTGTTCTTTGACCTTTCCTGGAGGGACATGAAGAAACATCTGTTCAGCACATCTAGAGCATTAATGACAGACCAAAGAAATGATTCCACACAAGTCTAGCTGAGTGATCCAGGAGGTTTGTGTGTGAGGAGTAACTCAAAGCAGCATTATCAGAGCTTACCCTATCAAGGACAATGCCTCACAAGAGTTGTCGACTTCCAGATGACTTGCAGGCATTTCTTGAAGGAATTTCCGGTTCCTTCTCAGCCCATTTCCTCCATACCCCACAGACAGAAAGTGTGGCATGCTCACTAACCGAGGCTTACTATCCGGCTCTGGCACACTACTGACAGCAGAGGCAATGACCTTTATGTTGTGTAGGCTCTAGGACCACCAGCCCCCTGTCCAACAGCCTGTAAGAAAATAGGTTACCCTTGCCCTGTGAATTCTCACTCAAGACTCAACCAGTGGCTTTCCTTCTTTGACTCAAACAGGGTGCCTTCATTTTCACTTCCCGATCTACCCTCCTGTCTACCTTTCCATGTCCTTTTACAAATAAACTTCTGAGAGCCTCATCCAGGGGTACTGCTGCTGTTGCTGCAGAGCTATTTCCCCTGTTTGGTGTGACTCAGGCCCACAAGGGAACAAAGCCACACTCTTGGTTGCTGTGTTTGCCGTTGTAGCTGGCTCCTTGGTCCTGACATGTTCTGGGCCAGCACTGGGGTCCCTGGTCTTTCCATAGACACAACTGCTACTGAAAGAACCCTGACCTGTCTGAATGATCTCTGTTCCTGATGTACTTAAGGTGTTGGCATTTAGTCTAGGCTCTGCCCCACAGTGACCTGAAAAGAGCCAGGTGTGCCTGACTCTCTATAAAAGGGGCTGCTTGCCCTGTCCTTTCTTGCTCTCTTGCTCTTCCTCTGTTCTCTTGCCCTGCTCCTGCTCCCTCTCTCTCCCTGTTCCCCTCCCCCCTCTCTCTAGGTGCTCATGGTCTACCTCCACACCTCCTCCTCCTCCTCCTCCCTCTCCCTCTCTCTTTCTCTCTCCCTCCCCCTCTCTCCCTCCTCCCCCCCCTCTGCCTTTCTCTCAACTCCCCTTCCCATACCCTGAATAAACTATTCTATACTAGACCAGTCCTTGTGGCTGGTCCCTCGGGGGAAGGGATGCCTCAGCATAAGCCTGCAGAGGCGCCCCTTACCTTATCCTGCCTCCCTCAAACATATCCTTCTCCTTTTCATTTTAGAAAACACAACATACGGTATGTGGTATCTGGAGGCCTACTTGTTTACCCTTAGGGCAGGCTCAATCATTTCTTCTATGAGCTACTGTTTGGGCTTTAAGGTCTCCCCGAAGCTCCACAGCACACCATTTGACTTTATACTAACATTTTCCTCCTGGATACTCCAGTTCAATACGAATCTTGCTACATTTGTCTTTTAGTGACTCGGACAGACCCCTTTGTCTGCTTTTCTCTTCTCTCATCTCCTCTTAATTACGTTTGCATTTTATGAACTCTATTCACACGATGATCAAAGTCATCCAGAAATGTCAAAGCTTCTACCTAATAAAGATCACTTTGCACTATGGAGCTCAGCAAAGCTACTAAAGCTTCATACCATCCCAGGGGTCCTTGCTGAATCAACAGAAAGTCAGGTACCATGAATCTAGTCCCATCTAGCCTAGGGAAAGGAGCACTAAACACCGCCTCTCTTATCCCCAGAGATGCCTATCTTTCCTGCATTGTCTTCTAGTCCTTGGTATGCATGGGGACCTCACCTGGCAATAACAATGCTGCTTATGGCTCATATAAGCTAATCCATTAGGTACTCATTTTCCTCCTATTGCCTTAGGATAAGCAGACTTTGGCTCAAACGGGAGAGGTGTAGTTATGTTCAGTTTCTCTGCTTCCAAAGCACTCAAACTGGTTCCATTTGACCATGTTCAACAGCCCAGGGAAGGCAGGATGTGATAAACCTTTCACCTCTTGATTAACAGTTGTTTTCATCTAAAATGGTTCAGAAGCAGACAACTTTCTGACTCCAATGGTTTCCTACTCTGGGCCATTATTAAGGTCCCTCTCTGCACATGGAATCATGGACCTCTCCATGGTGTGTTAAAGGTCAGGTCTGAGGGCATCTTCTATCACCTCCATCTCATTTCCTTCTTCCCTATCTGACTCTTCTCATTCAGCCTTAACAAAGATCTAAATTGTTCTCTCTTTCCTTTTCCACCCCCCCCCATGTCAGCCATATAAGAAACAGCAAGCCCACATCTCCTCTCTTGCTAAACAGAGGCTAACAGGGAGGACTCTAGCTGTATGGTTTTCTCATTATAATTCCTCCATCACAGGGCAAGTCCTTTTGGAGAAGACATCTGAACCCCAGGTGTATGAGCTAGCACCGAGAACAAAGACTACACACCTGATACCATAGTCTACCTACAATCTCATCATACAATCTACTCACAGGGACTGTGGTACATTCTTTTATCTATCACCTGTCTCAGGGGCATCCCCATGTTCATGGGGACATATTACCCTATATCAAGTGCAAAGTGGCAACAAGGGACTCTCCTCAAAGATGCTCTACTTTTAGAGACATGGCCTGGTTTGCATGTTCTATAACCCATTTCAGGAAGCATGTGACTACGATTACAGAAAGGAGACAGACACAACATCCCATACCAAATGGGGAAAGGTAGCCATATCAGCATTGCTTCCTAGGTGCTCCACCGTTATAGAGACCAGATTCAGTCTGGTGTTTTTTTCCTCCCCTCTAGAAGTCTATATTCCACTCCTATAAACAATTCATCAGTGAAGATGTGCAAGGCTCTGGAGTGAAAAGTAAGAGGTTTGGGTGGGAAGTGAGGTGACCAAAGAGGATGGAATGGGCAGCAAATAAGCTCAGGTTTATTGGTGCAGCTCTAGTGTGAGTTTCATTGGTCCCAGGGTACAGAGACCTGGGAGACATGCCCAGGACTCAAGATAGCCAGTTCTTACGGTCCCAGGCAAAGGGAAGGGTAATGTATCAAGCAAGCAATGGCTCTTTTTCATGTGGTACTGGTTCTGGAGTCTGGTGGTGGTGGTGGTGGCCATTGGGTATGGGGAATGGCTAGCCCTGTCGGGAGCTCAGTTTTGGTACCATCTAGATAAAGGGCTTTACAATGCAGGTAGGGCTATAGCAAGCAGGAGAATGGGTCTTCACAGGCCTAAACATGCTGGTCTTTGTCCTGGTCCCAGCCTAACAAAAAGCATCATTGTTGTGAAGTATCACTGCTTTTAGAGGGCAAAACTAGCAAATTTAAAAGACAGGAGGGGGTAGTGATTTATGTATTGAAAAGGACTCAGCACCCTTAGAACTCTGTGGAAATATTTTCTGATGTTATTCCATCCATAAAATGGATGTTCCTCACATTGGTAAGGTTCTAGGCAGGGTTGTCAGTCTGCAGAACGCATGGAAGACTCATGTGGCGGCACACTGACTAAATGGTTTTCTTCCCTTCTTTCTATGATTAGCTCTGTATTCTTGGCTCTACCACTGAGGATGGCCATATTTTCATGGCTACCCTAAAGCCTGTGGCTTGTTCTATCTTGGTTGAATCTTTACTCAGGTATGTATATTTTTGGGAGATTTTCATGTCTTAGTGGCAATTGTTGTAATCTGGTCTTATAGCTAGAGATGTGGCAGGGTTTGAGAACTCATCTTTCTGGGCATCTCTTTTACTCTTTATACAAAAATAAAACTATTTTGAGTTGTGTTTCCAATAAAGTGTCTCTCATAAAAATGCCATACATGATGCCAACTAGGGTTTATTCTGCATACAAAACAATGATTACGGTTGTCTGGGTTGAGAATCATGTTATGTCTCAGGAAAATGGTTCCATAGTCAATTAATGGAAATGCTATGTACAGTGACAGCAGGCAAGCAATGTGTTTTCCATCTTTGATGTATGTAGGGGATACGTGGCTCTTTTTTTTGTGTCAATGTTCCTGAAATGGTACAGGGCAACATTCTGTTAAATACATAGGGCATAAAAGCTCAAGGTCTAATCTCAAATCCAAGAATACTTTCCTGTTTTTGGTGATGGAATTTTGAATATACGTGTGTGTGTCTGTGTGTATAATATATATATATAATTTGTGTTTTTGTTGTTGTTTAGACCAATGATGCTGTTGCAAAAAAAAAAAAAAAAAAAAAAGAAAGAAAAAAAAGAAATCAAAGAACAAACCAAACCATGGTAATAGTCAGCTCAATAGTTGTTACCACCTACAACAGGATGATGTCTGTTCTTCAGAACACCCGGAGTCTCACTTGCACAGTTCTCCAACTGTGAAACCAAATGGATAATGCTTTTGAAACTCGGTTGCAGTGCAATGAGGAAAACGACCAACCACTAAACACCATGTTAGTGTTCCTTTTTTTTTTTAATGCATTAATGCACGTCTTAGAAAATGATTTTCATGATTTGGGGTCATTTTCCTTTGACCCATAGAGCTACTGACAGTGAATACCAGTCTTTGAACTCTATAAAAACATCCATCCCCCTGCACCCTTCTTCATACAGCCTATCCCCAGGCAAACGCTAATGAAATAATAGGGGCTCTTTTCTGACATTCCGCTCCACAGGAGTCCTGTAAGAATTCATCAGCTCTCTCTGGTCAAGAGCAGATTTCTTGTGTCTCAGTATCTCAGGCAAAAAACCCTCTTTTGCCAGAGGGAGAGAAAGACAGAACACACTTATTTCTGTAGCAACCACTTTAATCTTCTCCCATGTTTGCTGCTCCCTAGATGGTTGTCTGAGAGTGACAATGTGTGGATACTTTAGTTACCGCCAGGTGAGACTCAATCTCATTCCATCAGGACCGCAGGGACTACTTGGCAGTGTTGTTCAAATCCCTTCTTGGTTCACTTATATCTGTTAAACTGAGGCCAGGAGATTACAGTTAAGCCCAGCAATGCATGCTGCTCTAATGGTGGTCATTAACTGTCTTTTCCAGATGGTTCTGACTCTCCCTGACAGATATTAAGCCTAAATTGTTCATCTCCACCACTTCTTGTAGACTGCCCAATATGTTTGCTGTGGTCCATTTTCAGCAGAATGACATTAAGCAGATCTGATGCTAACATTCTGGCAGTAGCCCCGATGAGAAAGCTGGCAGATCTGGGGAGGGCTGTGGAGGAAGCAGCAAATGAATAAGCTACACCCGAAAGCACCTCACTCCGCTCCGAGGGCAGTCAGCTATTCTAGTAACTTGTCAAATACAGGTAGGAATTCCAGTTTAGTGCTCAGTTCCCGCTGGCCTCGAGAAGATTAGCAGGGCAGCAACTGCTATCTCAAACTACTTCCCTTTAAGTCATGGAAACAGCAAGCAAGCAACAACAAAAAACCTCACCAACCTCACACCCGCCTTAAGGTCATTCCTGAATGTCAATCAAGCTGAGATCAGTGGGCTTCCAGAGGCAGGCATCACAAGAGACCTACAACTCACTCACATGCTGCTTTAAAGTTGCTTTCTCCCTTTAAAGTTTTCTGTTAATGGCCACTTGATCTCACTGCTTCCTTTTCTCCTAGCTAAGCCATCCACCCGGTTAATGCCAATCGTGATTTTCTGGTTTTGCCAACTAAAAATGCCAAAGCCAGAAGCATGGTTTTGTTTTAACCTTTTCCTTTGAAAGAAGAGAGAGGCCCAAGGATGCTGTGCAATGGCTCATTGAGATGCACAGCCAGGTTCTAAATGGGGTTACTTGTCTCATTATATGATTTAGTGTCAGGCATGTACAAGGGACTGGGCTTTTTGTTATTGTGGACCCAAGAAACTGCACTCCAATTCGTGACATCAATCAATTTACACTGAGGGTCAGGAGATAGCTCAGCGGGTAAAGTGCTTCCTGGGCAAGCATGAGGATCTGGGCTGAGTCCCCAGAATTCTTGCAGAAGCTAGCTGAGGCAATCAGTCTAATGCTTGGAATCCCAGAACTGGAAAGGCGGTGACAGGAGGATCTTGGTGCTTGCTGCTATGCCATGGCAGTCTAGCGGAATCAGTGAGCTCCAGATTTGGTGAGAGAGAAAAAATTTGATAAAAAGTAATTGAGGAATATTTTACATATATGAGAACACACTTGCACACATATACACACACAAACAAGTAAAAGTACACACACACATATGCGTATGCATGCTCTCTCTCTCTCGTACACACACACACACACACAGACACACACACAGACACACACACAGACACACACATTGACATTTCTAGACTTAGTAGTTAAATACATTTTATTCTCTTGACACTACCATGGTTGCATCATTTCTAGAGAGACTGCATCTTCTCCAGAGTCAATTGCTGCTGCTATGGTGGTCCTTTGTAACAAAGCATATAACTTGTTTATTTCCAGATCTCTAGAGCTTAAGATATACATATTTATTTTCCTGTGGAAATTATTGTGGAAAAAAATTATTTCAGCCACTCCAGATAATATGAAATAACAATGTTTTGCTTTGCTTTAAAAATAATTTTGGTCTGTTTTCATACAATGGAAATGGACCTTCCACATTGAGAAAGAATTATAATTTGAGAGGAAGCAAATTAATTTTTACCTAAGGTTTTTAATGCTCCATTGGTTCTCACCCTTTGATTGTAGTGGTGTTCAGAAAGAGAAGGGTCCTGTGAGCATGCTTCAAGCCCGTGGAATGATCCTCCTTTACCCGCACTTCAAAGTAGAGAAATTGTTCCATTCTACTTTCCTACTTCAAACCATCCTGTCTGGTAGTCCAGCTTTGAACTCTGGGTGAGAATAGAATTAGGCTTCAGGTACTTTGGGGAGGTTTATAAAATAAGCAATGAACATTTCTCTGTAAAGACTTTTTGTTGCCATTCCAGATGATATGCCGGGTGGGCTATAATAAGCATGCTTTAAAAATGGTCCCTCTTGGATCTCTACTGTCCCACTTTCTGGTTTTGAACAGCTGCCTAGGAAACTATTATCTGTAAAGCTGGATCTGGTCTATGTGAAGACAGACATGGGACAAGTTTCCCTTCGTCTTCTCCAAAGGTAGGATTAGAATTGAAGAAGAGAAAAGTAAAGGGCATTTTCTTTTGAATCTTCGTAAATTCACCTCAGCACTTAGCGAATGCCATTTTCTTTTGTGGTGGAAATACACACTTATTCCTGTCTACCCCACTCCCTCTTTCCAGCAGCTTGTGATGCTCTCTTGTGATTCTTGACAATCAGCTTAGAGGTTTATGTCAATAGTCATGAAAAACTCACCAAATCAGAGTGTGTGAAGGAGACACAGGGCAAGAAGAAGGACTTTCATAAGCCTTTCTCAGAGCTTTAGACTTCCTGAACTTGGCTTCTGAGCATCGATGAAAACAACAAGTACAAAAGTAAGCTTTCATATACCCTTACCTGCATCCCTCGTAAGCATTCTCATCGACGTTGTGCCCCTCTCTCTAATTAGAAGCTGGCGCCTTCTCTTACCCTGCACACTGAATGCATCATAAAGTTACACTTTCTGGGTGTTTCTATCTTGACATTTTTAAATCCAAGTCTTCTCGGATCTCATGGTTTAACTGCACAGTGTACTGGGAGGCTGGCAGTAAGTTCCCAGCTTAAACAGGTTCTGCATCTTTATTGTGTGTGTGCGTGTGCACGTGCGTGTGCGTGTGCGTGTGCGTGTGTAAGCTGCATCATTTCTTCCCTGCTTCATGTCCAGTGACATCATTTTGAAACTTCAAATGGCTGCAAGTAATTGTGCTTTCTAGAGAGCCAATTGAATACTCACCACGAGACAGCAATTCTCAATGCCTCTTCTCTCAGAAGAGCCTCTTGGTTGAGATTTGTCTCTTCTTGATCACATCCTAAACAAAAAATGATGGCAGTGATCTTCCATGACAAATATTTTATATATATTCTGTTTTCTTTCTATTGTTTTTACCTGAGGGGGCTGGAGAGATGGCTGAGTAGTCTGCAAGAGGCTTACAGCTGCCTGTAATTTTAGCTCTAGCAAATCTACTGCACTCTTTCGGCCTCTTTGGGTACCTACATTTCTGTGCACATACCCAGCACTCATGCTTGCATTGCTGTGCCCTCGAGCATGCGCACACACACACACACACACACGCACACACACACACACACACATACACACGAACATGCACAAGCACACATACACGCACACACACATATTAAAAAATAAAAATAAACCTTAAATTCACAATTCCATGCTATGTTGTGTGAGGCCCTTCTTAATTGCATGTCATCTCCATGTTAGTTTCCTATCACTTTTGTACTTCACATACGTCAATATTAATTGTGTTACACATTGTAGACCTCCTTGTGACTCTTCTCTGTGGTTTTACATATGTTACGTCTGGTGCTTAAGAATATTTCTCTTTTCTGGGAAATCTTGTTCTTGAGAATTAACCAGTTAGCTCATGGCTTGGTATGAAGCAAGTCTTCCGCACATTTTAGCACAGGAATGGAAGCTTAGAATCGGTTTGTTTTGTGAATTTCTCTCATTTCTTCATTACTTGGAGAATTAAAGATCTCCTATTGCACATCTTTCCTAATCCTCTGTAAACACTTGCGGGCCTATACAGCGATTTGTTATCTCCTCTTTATTTATAGGTTTTCCTTTTTTGCAGTATACATGATTGCTATTTTAATGTGACTGAACTTGGGTGTACTGAAGGACAGCATAATGAATAGCAACACTTTGCACTATCTGTTCTTACGTATTTCTATTGTTGCGGTCAGACAAGCTTATGCTACCACAATGAACTCATTACTGAATTTGGTGGCCATAGATTATTAAAGTATATTTCTCTCACACAGAAAGTATCTGCTGAGAGTATTTTTCAGACTATGATGGATTTGGGGATGTATTTTGTATATGTAGTTTAAGGAAATTCCTCCTGGAGTTCTGATTCAGGGGAAAGGAGATAGAGGATGGGTGGGTGACATTTTCTCTAAAGTCCACTGGCCAGCGCTGCTCTTGGGATTCCCATCTACCTTTGTGGAGCATTTGAAAATACATGTTTGAATATCATTGTTAAGTGAACTGTAATAATCTCTATCATGCAGCAAAAGATAATAGAATGTAAAGAAGATATCATTATGGGATTGCAGGGTATGTAGGGAGGATGTGCTATGTAAAAGAGATTCATGATAAATTTGACATAAATATAGAATTTAGATATTACAAGAGAAGAATCCCATCATTTTGGCTTAAAATATGGTTAAACTTCAGCATAATGCTAGAATATTTTATAATTTCCTCTATAACTTTCACATTCAAATTCTATTTACTCTATTTGATTTTTGAAAAAAAATGGAGTATATTGAAAACTCAATTATTTAGTTTAGTTTAGAATTCTCATTAAAATCTCTGCAGGGGCTCATGGTTACTAATCAAAGACTATTAGAACCGTTTAAAAGATATTAGTGCCTGGAAGTTCAGAGAAAAATAGTCATTTTGTGAAAGACTAGATTATTCAGGGGAAGTTCTAGATCTTTTGCATAAATAGGCCAAATGTGCCTTTTCCTAGGCACAGAGAGAGCCTGCCTGTGTCTTTGTGGTGCCTTGACTTCATTTTCATGGATCAAGCTGTTTAAAATTTATCTGCCTGAACTGGAACATTTTTACAATGGAAACAGATGATGTCATCTCATGCTTACACTATGTGTCTCAACTCTGGGAATAATTCCATATGTACTGTTTACCTTGAGACTTTCACCTACCTCAGTAAATCCCATCTTGCATATAAAATAACTGAGGTGAATTGACTTCTGACTAGTAAGACAGATTATTAGCATTAGAGCAGACTGAAATCTGTCAGTGTTCTTTTTCTCTATCATGTATCTATTGCTCCTACTAGCTTTTTGATGTTGATAAAATCAAACTGTGCACCGGTTTAAATTATTATTGAAGATTCACAGGAAAAGCTGACTCCCTTAGGATCAAAAGTTGGTCTCAGATAAATATATCTTTGAGTTGTTGGCCTTATAAAAGTCATACAACAGAGCAGCCACTCTATGGAGGGAAAGTGGTAGATTCCAATTCCTCCTTAAATGAAGGTTTTCTTTATCCTACACTTTTTAAAAACAGATTATAAAACTGGTATTGTGCCTGAGTTGTGAATCTCACAACAAAATCTGTCTGATCAGAGAAAGTACTTTTCAGTCATTATCTATAGAGCAAGTGTAAGACGTTTAGTAGAGCATTGGTCTCCAACATCCTTTGGAGAGGAAAACAGAGTTTGCATTCCCTCAGAGAAGTTACCAAAATGTTTAGCAGTTCCTACCATGGGAAAAACATCAGTCATAAGCACTGAGGAGACCTTTGTGCCCTGAATGGTAGGCATGGGTTACCTGTGTCATGGGATTCCATGAAGAACAATTGTGTTAGTCCCGTCTGAGACCAGAAAAACAATTTTTCAACTGTTACATCACTCAGTTATGATAAATGTTCAAAGTGTTTTTATCACCTGGCTATGAGGCTACTTAGGAAAATGAACAGACCGTCTTTTAGTAAAGAAGATGTCTTAGAGAAATTCTCAAATTCTAGTGTCCATCAGAGTCACCAGGAAGTCTTGCTAAAGCAGATGGCTGGACGTTGCCCTAGTTTTTCTGATTTGGCAGATCTGCCCCAGGTCCTCAGAATTTGCATTTCTAACAGGTTTCCAGATGATGCAGACACCTGGGTACAGGACTGCATTCCAAGAAGCACAGTCTGGGAGCACAGGACTGAGATTTACATGGAAGGGACCTTTACCCATGCCTTTGACATTTGTCCTCAGAGAACATCCTAAAGGTAATTAGTATTTATTACAAAGGTATTCTGCATACTGCTGAGTGAATAAGCAAACTAATCTAATAAAATTTCCACCATTGGTTATAGCAATTGTATGAATTTGCTATTAGTTTATATCCACAATGAATGTATAAGCTATAGAGAGGTTCATTATTGAAAAAAAAAAAAAAAAAACCAGTCAGAAGAATTTACTAGGTTTGCTGGCTTTATATCCTGACTTTATTTTTAGGGCAACTGATTGAAAATAATTCCGCTTAAAAATAGAGAAGAGCTCACTTGGATATTTATATCCTGACAGGTTAAAACTAGCACAACATTTGAATGGGGAATTGTAAGTCTTAAAATCTACACAAGCATTTTCTCAAAACCCAATGAATTAATTCACAAGAAATTTCATTTAAGAAACCTGCCATTCCAGAGAGAAACCTTTAACAACACAGAGATTTCTTAAAGGGTTAAAATGCTAAATGATCTGAAAAGCCAAAACAAAAATTTAACTCAATAAGAAGAAAGCCATGTCTTCCCGATTTCAACCTGCAAAATCTTCAACATCTCCTGGCGTCAATTTGAAGCAGATGGAGGAGAGATAAGAATCCATCTTGGCCAGACTTTGTCTGCTGCATTTAACACCTTCTCAGATGCTCTTGTTTGCAGGCCTCAAGTCCAGGCATCCAAAGAAAGAAGGTGTACCTATCCTCCTTCTAGACTGGGGATTCAGTTGTATAAAGGGGTGGGCATTTGTGCTTCTGGATTCTGATCTTCTAATCACATAAAGCTTTATGGAACTTACTGAGTGTCTTTGGGTTGTTTTAATGATGGGAAGGTGAGTCCTAGGAGGGCTTTACAGGGAGGTATTTGAAAAGCCCGGTGACTGTAAGGATGGGGGTCTTTATTACTGTGTTCTTGCTATGAGGAGACACTATGACCAAAGCAATTTATGAAGGGAAGCATTTAGTTGGGGGCTTGTTCACAGTGTCAGAGGGTTCATCTATGATCATCCTGTTAGAAACCATGGTGGTAGGCCGATAGGCGTGGTTCTGAAGGGGCTGCTGAGAGCTCACGTCTAATCCACAAGTGGCAGGCAGAATGGAGGAGGGTGAGACTGGGTCTCGGATGGGTTTTGAGGTTTCAGAACACTGGTGCCACACCTCCTCCAACAGTGCCACACCTCCTAATGCTTACTAAAAAGTTCACCAAGTGGGAAACAACATTCGAATATAGGAGCCCATGGGGTCCTTCTCATTCATACCACCATGGATAGGATACCCCAGAAAAGATAATCTAGAGGAAAGAAGGAAAAGTATTTATATCCTCTGCTATTGATAAGGATTTTACAAGCATCATCTGACTATTAGAAACCCTGTGAGGTGGATACTGCATACGGCATGACACAGGATGACAGTGTCAGGACATCTGTGTAAGGACAGAGGAGGTAACATGATAGAGCTGAGAGGGAAGGGTTCCAGGCCACTGTATTGCTGAGCCATTTTCAGCATCTCAGGAAAAGGTGAGCGTGACCATGGCTCAGAGGTGAGCATGGCTCAAAGAAGCCAGGAATCAGAATGTAAATGGATGAGATCCTGAAATATGAGGGATTTTAAAGATCGATTCTTTCAGGTTTCTTTCTTAAACCTGGCAAAGGACTCACTCCGCTATTTCTACTGTTTTGTGGATTTCTTGGAAACTCTCCTTCTGTCATCCCTCTGCCTCCGCCTTCTGTTTTGTATCAACACACCGGGATCCTTAATTATTCCCAAGGCTAAAACTGAAATGATTTCTCCATCTGCTTCTGCTTGGAGCTAAGCCTCCTAGAAGCCAGCAAGAGCTGTGACTCTCTTCTCCCCTGTCACAGTTTTCTTTGGACGTGACTGTTTTCAGACAGGCTTTTTAAGATGTTCTCTGCCATCTCACAAAATCTCATTCTTAGTTCGTGGCTGCTGCAGAGTGTTAAACCTAGGTAGCATGGCTAGGTTTTAGGGCAAACTGGACAGGGTTATAAAACAGGTAACAGAGCTTCCTAATTAGCTGCTTCCTTCCCTTGTCCTTTTCTGCCTTTGACCCGCTTAAACATAAGTGCTTCTTTGCTTCTTGGTCCTTATTATCTCACTCATTATGTGTAACTGTGCCCTATGGAACAAAACTCACTGACATGTTTTGTGGGGAACATCTTCCTTAAGATATTAACCTCCCCACTCAAGACGGCTTTTATGGAGAGCAGTTTCATAATACTGATCTTAAAACTGGATGTTTCCATTATATGTAGCATGGATTTTTGCCTAAGCATATAAGTCAGTTCTGTAAATAGCTGGATACTCAGCTAAATATGGAAGAATATTCAGCAGTTTGTCCTGGGGGAAGGGGAGTAAAGAGATTTCATGACCTAATGGCAAGGTACAGATACTTCTCAATTACCTGTGCTAAAGGGAACAATAAGAACAACGGTCATGGAGAGACTGGAGTAGTCCCTGGGGAAGTTCAAATGTGTCCTTTTTTTTTATTCTTGGCATTGAGGGCAAACATTTTTACTAGAGTGAAATTTTAGACTGTTTGTAGGTTTCAATCATAAAACCATTCCCGTTCCTATTTCCCCTCAATGGCTGAAAGTTGACTGTTTAAAATACACAGATAAGGGGTGACCACGTTAGAAGATAAAGATGCTTTGATCACACTCTCTGTGAATACATAATGCTCAAACAATGGCCCAAATCCCTCTCCCACTGAGTTAGATAAATGTTGATGTTTTGCATACAAAGCAAATCAAACACTTTCATCAAAATTACTAGGGTATTTATTTGAGAAAAATCTGTGATGTTGTCCAGAACCAAAATGGACTGAATTTCAGACACTTGTGCAAAACCAGAATCTAGTCAGCAGTAGTTCAAAGTAGTAGGTATTTAACAATAGACGCCACTCTCCCAGTTTATGTTAAGAATTTCCAGTAATATTTCAAAATCCAGATAAAGCCATTCTATGCTGCTATTTTGTTACTTTTTATATGCAAACATGACTTTAATGGTATATCAGTTGATTTTTCATCATAATGAAATTCTCAAGGCAGGCTATTTAACAAAGAAAACAGTTCTACATAGCTCACTGCACATTTATTTGTAGAGGATAGTCCAGAGGAGTCTGATTATCATGCAGCAGACACTGGTGGAGAAGTACTTGGATAATATCACTTTATGATAGGTGTGTGTGTGTGTGTGTGTGTGTGTGTGTGTGTGTGTGAGCACTCACATTTTTATGTCCCGCTGTCATGAAGTTGATGACATAATCATGGAAGGTTGACTTTAATAATCTTATGTAATGTTAATCACTTTCTAATGAACACGTTTTGAACACACAATCAGATTGAATTTTCAAATTCTTAGTGCTAATAACATATGTTTCTGGAACCTGAACTCCTGTGTGAGTTTGGGCTAGGAGGCAGACTGTATATAAACCACTGCAATTGGTTAGCAAAAGTACTTTGGGGTATGAGCCAATGAAATAATTTAGAAATTAGCAATTTAAAATGCGTCCATAGCATTAAAACCCAAAAGACAGAGGTGATATCACATCTGCTGGCTCTGCCATTCATCTTCAACTAAACTCTAGCAGAATGTAGTTACTTTAGAGGCAGAATTGCTTTTAGTCTCAAGGGTAGAGGTTCAAAGACTTTTCTTCTTACAACATGGCCAGAAGGTAGCTTCAGACAACTTTAAAATTTAGAAGCATTGATGCCTCTCTTGCAAAAATCCCAAGTCTGAAGAAGCCTAGCTCATATCTGTCTCCTCCCTCTGGCGGTTGATCTGTAATTAGGTAACCCCCACACACCCCTGAAGCTAATGTCATTTCCCAAACTTCTCTTCCTATAATTTTAGCAAGATGTCTCATTTGCTGCATCTTCTTTTGCCAGCCACATCAATAATTGTTTTCTTTTCCAGGTTAGGATGGAAAGCTGAAGCAAAGAAAATCAATACAGCCCCGATTCCTTTGGGTAGACCACCACTCTCTAGTGCTTTGAATAAGTTTTAGTTAAGACTTCTTGAGTGACAGAGATACTATGATAGCTTTGTTTTCTTTTGGATTTGTTTAACCAATGAGTAGCTTAATTTATCCTGTATTATCATTTGGATTTGAAGTATCTCCCAAAGGCCCTATGCCAATGGCTCGATCACCAGCATGTGGGACCATTGAGTAATGGTGCGACATTTAGGAGCTGAAGACCAGGAGAAAGGAGGGAGGCCATGGGATATTGCTTCATTTCTCTGTCTCTCCCTTCTGGCTACCTTTCATCAAGTAAGTACTTTGCTTTACTATAACATCTGGCATGATGACTGTCTTGCCACAGAGCCAAGTAATCTTGAATGGAAGTGTCTGAAAGAGTGAGGAAACACACTCACATATTATGCCCCATAGACAGGAAGCTGACACACTGGAGGCTGGTTTTTTTTTTTTTTTTCACTTATAGGAACACTTAAGTATAACAAATGTTATTTAGAATTGCAACTCTGGGAAAAGGAACTTTCTGGATACTTGTTCTATAAACATACCTTGAGTATTTTGTCTTCATAAACATTACCTAACTGAGGCCAACTATCTATTACGGACAGATGACTGCTTGGTACTTGATTGTAAAGACACAGTGGATTTCAAAGATTTAGAACCCAAAACCCTCATTAAGGATTTCTTAAAACAATGACTACATGATGAAATGATATTTTTGATGTGTTGTGTTAAGAAAAATATGATTTCAATTTTGCCCATTTGTTTTTAATTTAAGAAAATTTGACCTCTAGAAAATGTAAAATTATCTATTTAATTTGTGGCTTTCTTTATAGCCCCGGGACTTAGCATAGATAGCAATGGGCACCAACAATAATGGCAACACAAGGAGTTGTTGAATGGCAGGTGAATCTGGATGAAGCAGGGAAGGTTCAGGGAGAGGTCCACCTCAGGGCTATCTCAGAGAACAAAGAACCACTCAAGAGGAATAGAACATGTGTGCTCAGAGTGGGGAAACAATCCATGCAAAACTAAGGTTTGAGGTAGGCATGGAAGATGATAGTTTACAAGACTGATCTGAGGTTAATTTTTGAAGAATTTATCTGAAGGTGTCTTTAGTAATATAGTAGTATGTTAACATCACAGAGTTCCTTCTGTAGTGTAGAAAGAATCAGTGATATCAAAGAGGATGAAAAAAAATATGTCCAAGCCATCTTTGAGAATTGTAGGGTCAAGGGGGGGAAAGAAAGCTGAGTAAGGAGACCAGGCTTACAGAGCATGGCTATATGCATTGTTTTGTGTGTTCATTTACTTGACACCTGCCATGTCACTCGGTCTTTCTCCAGTAGGAACTAGTGAAGAAGGATGCTAGCATCTTTCTTGCCTCCTACTATGCCTGAGTTAGAACTTGGAAAGCAGCAACCGAAGGAGAGGACCAAAGACCAAAATCTAAAAGCCCAAGCATGAATTCCAAAAGGATTGCTTTTGATACGCTAAACTGGAGTGTTTAAAGTGTGTTTCAGACCCCACTGTGGTGGGCGAGAGCTTAATTGTATCATGAGGAAGAAAGAGGCTTCATTTTCTAGGAACATCTGAGTAGAATTCAAGGTTGCAGCATAGCTTCCTTGAAATTATTTTAATGAAAGGCACTACATATAGATAGATGTAGATTGTGTGTTGTTACATACTTAAAAGTGAATGTTCTATTTGAGGACATCAGCTAATGAAAATTCATGGTAGAGAAACATGTTTATTAGGACTGAAAGCTTGAAAGGAAAAGTAAATGTGTGGGGTGTAAACAGAGAGTTCAATTATCATCTTAAATACATTTTCATCTCTTCAGATTTTGTGGTTTTCCATATCAGCTCCAAAGTTTGAGTTAATAAAGGAGGATGTTGTCAACAAACAGTATTGCTAAGATGTCAAGGGGAGGGTGGGGACAATGGCAGCATCTTTCCACTTCCTAGCGGGTTTAATGACCTCCACTGGGTCACAGGGAGAGGGATGGGGTGTCATTGGTTCCCTCTAGCTGAGGGCTGCTCTTCTGTTGGCCTCTTCCTTTGATGTAAAGATCCATCTCACTACCCATCCATTAACTTATTTTAACTTTAGTTAATCCGAATTGGCTTCTCAATGAAAAGAGCCCTGATTGACTTTCCTGGTGCTCAGGACAGTAAACACAAAACCAAACCAAAAGGAATGCATCCGCAAGCATCTTGGAAACATACATCTGTACACGAAGATTCACTAGACACCTGTGTTCTTAGGATGTTGCTATTATTTTAAAAAGGTGTTGACTCAACTGCTGAAAGTGCTGACAATAGATGACAGTTGAATCGTCATCCCTGAATGAGGCATGGGTATCACTTTCTCCAAAGCCTGGGGAGATTCACACAAGAGGAACAGAGAAATGTAAGTGCAGGGGGATGCAGAGGAGCAGTAGGAAATGCTGCCTTCCGAGTATGATATGACCATCGCAGTCACAAACTCAGAGGATGTAGCTTCCTTCACCGCGCGCGCGCGCGCGCGCACACACACACACACACACACACACACACACACGTGTGCGCGCGCAATTGGGGTAGAAGCTAGGCGTCATGAAGAGTAGAAAAAGGTTGAGAGAGCTAAGGAGAGGATGTGATTTCAATATATTCTGTACATTATGGAATTGTGAAATATCAATGCCATCTCTTAAAAAGTATTATTATGCATCATCTCCAATTTTCAGCATGGTAGTGACTGTTCCGGCTTGAACGTGGAAGGTTGGCCACAGGCTCATGCGTTCGACTGTTAATGGGCAGTGCTGCTTTGAGAGGTTGTAGAACATATTAAAAGTAGCACTTAGCTGGTGGAAGTGTGGAAGCCTTGCTGTTGGTGGGGGAAGGGTGATGCTTGACCGTTAGAGCTATGTCCTGGAACTAGCCTGAGCTCTCTGCTTCCTTATCAGGGGAGGTATGAGGAGCTCCAGCCATGAGTTCTCATTCCTTTGAATCCCACCATACCTTCACTGCTTTATACTGCACCGTTTGAAACGGAGAGCCAAAACAAATTCCTCCCCCTTTAAAATTATCAGGATTTTGATCACAGAGACAAGAAGAGTAACTATACAGTAGTTTAGATTCAAGTTACTAAGTAAATGTGAACACAACATAAATACAGTCTTAGCTTCATTATTCAACTTTACATCCCAAGGCTGCCAATGAACCTTACTGATAAGTAACAATCAGCTTTATTGTGCATCTTCTCAATGGCTTCATTCTGTCCATAAATATCTTGACCTCTGTGTTTTATGTTACCTCATCTCTTCCCCTAGGTCCTCCTGTGTGCAGAAAGTGGGGATAGGTATCCAATGATGTGAACTGAGCTTAGAGTTTGCTAAACAGCAGAGGACTTGCCTAATACGTGTAGTGAGATGGGTCCAACGTAGTGAATGTACTACCAATATTGGCATGACTACCAAAATGCAGGCTGGAGATGATGCCAAATGTAAGTAAACAGACAAGAGTGGGAACCATGGCCTCTCAATTCTCTGTACATGTACCTGCTCACCCTGTGTGCATATTCTGAGAATCCAGGCCTTCACTTTCCAGCCAATTCCCTCTAATGGGGATCATCCACCTGTTGGTGCTGGGTTTCACCAATCATCACTTTTAAACTGAAATGCCTAGACACCTAGATAACTCACATCAGTATACAATTTGTAACAGGTACTTATTTCTATTTAGAAAGATCCCCGCTGTCCCATAGCTGTTTTGTCAAAGCATCCGGGCTCCCAAATGACATACATTGTTCTCAGCAAAATCCCACATTCTATGATTTTGTTTTGAATTCTTTATTCATGTGGTGGTTTGAATGAGGGTGACCACCATAGAGTGGTATGTTTGAACACTTGGTCTTCAGTTAGTGGCTATTTTGGGGGATTAGGAATGGCGGCTTTTATTGGAGTTAAGTATGTCACTGGGGGTGGGCTCTGTGGTTTCAAAAGCCTCACATCATTTTGAGTTTATCCTCTCCTCCTTCTCCTTGGGAATCAAATGTGAGATCTCAGCTGTTCCTGCCACCATGCCTTTGCTCAGCTTCCATGAACCCTCACCCCGTGGAAGTATAAGCCCAATTAAATGCTTTCTTTTGTAAGTTTCCTTATGTTTGTCCCAGCAGTAGAAAAGTAACTAAGACACTTTATTGTTTTTGAACAGTATACAAAATAACCAGTCTCATTCTGGCATTTCATACAGGTGTATTTTTATACCTTGTTTATATTCACCAAGCCCATTGATCTTGTTCTTCACATTGCTGGTCCCTTTCTTCCCCATTCTTTTCTGTATGCAATCCACGTATCAGACCAGATCTTACTCCCTCCCCATTTTCCTTTATTCTGCTTTTTAAAGTATCTGTACATCCCTGATATTTGAGATGGTGCTGCAAAATTATTAACTATAGTGATTCTTATGATCAAAATGTTCTAATGTCCCCAGGGATATATTAAATAAAGCAAACACACAGCTAAAAGTTATTTAATTAATGCACACAGAAGAGCTGAGTATTTGGGGCAGAGTTAGTCTGGAAAATTGTGTGTTCTGGTTGGGTTTTTTTGTCAACTTGACACAAATTAGAATTATCTAGAAAGAACAGTCTCAGCTGAGGAAATGCCTCCATCAGATAGCCTATAGGAAAGTTTGTAGGGTATCTTGTTAATTGATGACTGATGTGAGATAGCCCAGTTCACTGGGGCAGTACTACTCAAGAGCTGGTGGTATAAAAAAGCAGACAGAACAAGCCATTGGAAGCAAACCAGTAACCAATGTTCCGCCATGGATCCTGCCTCCAGGATCTTGCTTTGAGCTCCTGCCTTGTTTTTTCTCAACGAAATGTGATATGTAAGTCAAATAATCCCTTTCCTACCCAAGTTGCTTTTGGTATGGTTTTCATCACAGCAAATGAAAGCAAACTAAGACACCATGTCCATAAAATATCAAATGCTCATAACTATGTTTTCATTAATTTTTTTTTTTATTATAGTGTCTGGGAATAATTAAAAGAAAAGAAAATTCACTTTTAAAATGGATTAACAGGAATATTAGCTATTTTACCATTTTATATTTATAGTTTAAAAGATAAATACTTGTTTTAAGACTAATAGTAAGATGACTGGTAAGGTATCAATACGAATATATAATTGAATTGCCATGAATTGTTGAAGTTTTGCCACAAAACAATCAAAGATAGATGGGATTGTGAAGAAATGGAACATGTTTGATAGTTATTATCCTCAGTTAGAAAACATTGATGAAAACCTTGGGTGACCAGAGGGACGATGAAGAAAGGAGTTCTAACCACTTGTCAATTATATCATCACCTTAGGAAGGTGATATCACCCTATATCCCCAGAGAGAGTGGTGTAGTGTGAGAGGAGTGAGGACTGAGCTGTACTCACTCATCTGCCATGAAGAACACAATGGTTTTACATTTTTACTGACTTGGATCAAAGCTATGTTCAACAAACCTAGAAGATTCACAAAGAGTAATGATTCAACAACCACACCCTAAAGGAGAGAGTAATTCATTGAAAATCTATTTTCATGTAATTATTAGATACAGTGTATGGATATAGACACTGAATGTTGGACTGGTTCTTAAAGTGTCTACCCTTCAGCACCGAGAACAGCATGATGACACAGTCACATATTTAGGCTTATAAACTAATGAAATCATATGATTTTAATTCTAATAATAGAATATTTTGTTATAATAAAAAGCTGAAAGTGGTAAAAAGGCTGTTAAGCTTAGAGCGGGCCCTTCACTTATTTCCAAGGATCCTAAAGAAGGTGCATGGTAAAGATCTTAACAAAATTTGAAGCTATCCTTGTATTTAGTGGTATAAATAACTGATATTCAGTTATTTATTTAGTAAACATAAGCACAGTGCCCAGGGTGGAAAAGGTATGGTGTTTTCTCTCAAAGACTTCAAAACATAATAGTGGATGTAAATAAATAAGTTAAAATTTGTAGTGTCCTATTGCGTTCTTGTTTATCATTGGGTCCTGAGAGCTTGGCCTAATGTTTCAGATTCAATAATACAGGGGCAATAGAACTGATGCTGTAAAACAGAGATACCCAAAATATTTGGGTGGACCCTGAAGTAAGGATTTGGCCAAGTATTTAAAGAGTT
Source organism: Rhynchomys soricoides (assembly GCA_019843965.1). NCBI lineage: Eukaryota > Metazoa > Chordata > Mammalia > Rodentia > Muridae > Rhynchomys > Rhynchomys soricoides. Next base: position 8,806,809 of record JADRCH010000047.1, read on the forward strand.
GCTTGTAAACAGCAGATGGGTAACGATAAAGAATGTCGGGGTAACATCGGACATAATTGCAATACTTGGAGTAAGGATGGGAATGGATTTACGACTTTGGAATTGGACTATGTGCAGATGATCCCAGATACTCATAAGTGACAGTGAGCCTTCATCCCTCCAGAAGCATGTGAAACATTGTTCTATGCAGTATGGGGTCCAAGTGGAATCTCAGGAAAGAGTCAGAGTACAGTTGGAAGCATGAGCAGAGGGTAGGAAATTGAGGTTTGGAGAAGGGTAGAGAAATTTTCAGCAGATTAAGAAGCAATAGACTAATGCATTGATATGCTAAATTTCCAGTGGTAAAAGGGTAGTTTTGAACGACATGACTAGGTGATTGATTATATTCAACATGCAGGGACAGACAACTGAATATACCCCTGTGGATTTTATGGGGTAAATTTCCATCCCTCCTCTCCTCTGGAAAAATTCCTTATACAGGAGAGGCCTCTTCATGCATCCTTGAGCACAGCAACATAAAATAAATTGGATTAAATGGAATCTATTTTACCATTCAACTTCATATTTGTTGGTACTAAAAAACGAATTTGACAAGACCCTTTCAACTAAGCACTGATGAGTCACAAATCTTCAAGCAGTAACCTCAGGACCTCCCGTAAATTTCTCACCATTCTTTAGCGCCTGTCAAAATCCAGGCTATGTCAAAAGCTTTCTAGGGTTTGAGAAGATAGCAGCCTCCTGCAGTGCTATGTGATGAACACTTCACAGATGCCACGTCATCTGACAAATTAATTGTATCGACATATTCAAGATCCACAATTCTTTTTCTAGGTAAAGTAGCAAATGCATGTCCTTTTGACTTAGAAGATGAAAACATATCACTAATATCTCATATTGATCATGTTTTTGATAACTAGAAGTGATTTGAAAAGACTTCCCCATATTCATTCTATGAGTGTTTCTTCTTGAACCATGCTAGCACAAAGTACTTAGAGTGCTGTGCATAATAGTCTCCTTCACTGTCCTCTATCTGCCCACCCAAGATCCCCAATTATAAGTCATTTGGACTTTGTCTTGAACCATCTTATTTTATTTGTACTGATTATGGTAGTTTGGGAAATGAATTACATTTTAGTTATAAAATTCATACATGTAAAGGGAGCCAATATTTCAGAAAATAACTCTGGATGCTTTTGATAAACTCAGTAGACATGGGCTAGAGAGATGGTTCACTGGTTAAGAGCACTGACTGCTCTTCCAGAGGACCTGGGATCAATTACTAGCACTCATGTGGCAGCTCACGACTGCCGGTAACTCCAAGACATCTGACACCCTTCCATGGACATGTAGGAATAGCACCAATGTACCTAAAAATAAATAAATTATTAGACATGAATTGTTACAAATTGTTATCCAAATAAGTGCAAAAATAAAATAAAAATTTAAAATATTGAAGATTAATATATGCACTTTGAAAATGTTTATGTTCTTTCTTCTCTTCAACAAAATCTAACCTAGAGATTGTAGGTAATTTCCAACAGATAAATTAATTGTGAAAATACAGTAGCAAATTAAATCAGTTGGTGTATGTACCACCAAAATTGCTTTGAATGTACACCAAAATAGTACACAATTGTATGCTTCTATGTTAAAGAATGTGTTTATGAAAGATATATAGCACTTAAAAATTAACCCAATATCAATGGGTTGGATGAGAAGTCTTGGTGCTTTTATCCCTTTGAGCAATATGCGTTAATGTCACCTCTGCTTGCTTCAACTGTGCCGTGGTGGACATTCCTGTCTTCTTGACAAGCTCTTTTGTCACATCACTAGGTTATATAGCCTTTGCCATCCTGGCCCTGGAGAGAGACACTGACTTTCTCATAAGGACACTCCTTTGCATATTTATAGCTCCTGTCACACGACACACCTTTGTGATCAGGAAAAGGAAATGGTGGAGGCATTTTTGAAGACAGAACATCATCACAAGACAGTGATCAGGGAACATAATAACCAAGTATGATCACCCACTGCTCAGCCATGTTATGTACTGATGAACAACTATAACCTAACAGAGCATCTCCCATTCTGGTTTATTTTTCAGGTCTTAAAACAGTGTTTTATGTAAAGTATGTTGACCTTGGACTTACAATGTACCTGAGCCTGGTCCTGAATACCTTCTGATCCTTCTCACTATTGCTAGAATTGTCACTATGCATGCTATTCCCAGGCTATCTTTTGGTTTTGAAATGTACTCAGAATAAGAAATATATTTGTGGAACTGATTGGGCATTTGTGCAGCTGGTTGCTTCTGAGAAAAACAACTCCTTAGTTCCATAAGATCTGCCCCCTGGATTATGAGCTTGTGTGGATTTTCTGTCGTAGTTTTGATAGGATATTCCAGGGAATATCCATGGATGTGTACCATTCAGAACCCTTTTTGTAAGTATACAAGGGCTTGTAACTGACTTGTATTATATAGCAAGAGCTATATATCGTTGCTTTCATATTTAGATCTATCTGTCATCTGTCATCTATGTACCATCATCATCTATTTATCTGTCATCTACCTACATAGCTATCTATTATCTATGCTTCTACCCACCTATTATCTACCTATCCATCCATTCATCTATCTCATCTATTATCTTTCTCCATCCATATGAAGCCTTGCTTTGTTTGATTCACAGAGAGATTTTTCTGATAACCTTGAAAGGAGGTTGTATGATACAAATTGCTGATGGACAGCATCACATGATAGGAAAATATGGATGGCCTTTGAAATCTGAGGGCCTCAGCAAAATAGCTGCAAAGAACTGAATTCTGTCAACAAACATACAAAGTTGGAAGAGAAACTCAGACTAAGTGACACCTTGATTGCAGCCTTGTGAGACCCTGAGCAGGGAAACTAGGAAAGCTGCGCCCAGACACTTGAACCAAAGAAATGATGAGATAATAAATATGTGCTATTTAAAGCCACTAGGTCTGTGGTAATTTGCTACACAGCAATAGAAAACAAATGGATCCTGGCTCTTCTCTTTCGGTGTTATTTCTGACTTTCTCTTTCTACAAAGTAATGACAGGTGAATGGCAGAAAGGTGTATGTGTGGATTTACAGGTTTCATCAAAAATATCCTTGTTGTGCAGTCCCAACAGTCTCTGTACTATCCATAAATATGTTTCTTTGTATCTTCTTTTTCTCAGTTTTCTTATAGGTCTCTCTCCACATTCATTACTATTAGTTTAGACATATTTTTTTTCTGTATTATTTTTGAGGAATTAAAAAATCCAGAAGTTGGATATGGTGGAGCATATGGATCTCTGAGTTCAAGGCCAGCCTAGCCTACATAGTGAGTTCCAGGATAGACAGAGCTATACAAAGAGACCACGTCTCCAAAAAAGAAAATCCAGAAAATTTATAGGAAAATGAAAATGTTATTACTGGAATTCTTAGATTATGAGAGGAAACACTGTAAATATTTTAGAAATTAGACGTTACCACTGTCATAAACAACTACAGACTTGTATCTGCTTTGAAATGAATCTGTTTTCCTTCTGCTCACTCTGCCCTCTTTCCCCTTAGTGTTTTCTCTTTCAATTCCTCACTTTCTTAGTTTACTTACTCTATTTTATCATACAGTGTTGGTTAGCAGAGGCATCCAGTGCATGCTAATAATATACGTGCCATTTTCCTATGGGAATATAATCTACAAATTAAAAATTCTGCTTGAATATCTGATTTACATGTGTGCTGTGCAGCTCTTTGGGATGTCTTAGAACCTTTTAAAATGGAGAAAGCAAAAAGGCCAGTTTCTAGATTCTGTTGATGTACTGAGTGATTAATGTGGGGCCTTTCAACAGAGTGAGCTTAGTTCAGATAGAATGCCTTTGGGGGTCACAGTGCTTCCCAAACATAACACCTGAGCCCGGGATATCATCTTATACATTGAATGTTATTCTGGGGAAAGCCAACCTAATTGGTTTTAATTGGGTTCTGAAAGAAGAATGGTTGCCTGTGAAAAGATATTTTCAACATGGCTACCTTCATTACTCATGTGAGTGTGAAGGAGTCACTCTGTGTCTTATACTAAAAAGTTCTTCACTTTCCAGATGCTCCTGAAAACCAAGCAATGCACTTATGTCATTGTCATGCCAACCAAAAGTTAAATGATTTTTACTTAATGATGAGAAATAATTCCCAGCTTTACCCATCTGGAGGGGAGTGAAAATAGCTCACTTACGTTCAGTCATCAAATTCTGCATTTGTCAATCATGAAGGCAACTCTCTTACACAGCACAGTGACAATTAGGATCACACATAGATTTCTGTACTGAGAACCCAGAAAAATTATCTCTTGGGCTGAACAAAGCCTGTGAACACAGACTTTTAACACAAAAAATTTGGAGGGAGATTCTTTTGTCTGTGTGAGAAAATACCAAGACTGTATCTCAGGAAGATAAACATTAATCAAGTAATTAACCTGGAAATGGTGTGATAGTGTGATTTTATTTTGGAAGGCAATTTTATCACCCCACAGATCATAGACAGATGTTTATTTTACAAGATTAAAAATAATACATGTTAACTCTTTAATGGTTTGAAGAGTGCATGTCATCTAAGTGCCTGACAGATTGCTGCGTAACTAGAGCTGAGGAACTGGCATGCAAAAATAGACTGTCACTCAAGCAGGTGTCATCTTTGCAAAAGCCTGGAACATGTCTTTTTTATTATTGAAGAGCATTGTCATGTTGGCAGATTCAGGGACAGAGTCTGAAAGTAGGAAAAAAAATCATGCAAGTAGAAGTAGTTATTCCCCCTGCTTGATGCACTTCCTCCCCAGATGGAAGGCTTACAGGTCATTTCTGGTCATTAGACTCAATTAAAAATTAGGAACAGAAAATTGCTCTCCACCCACCTCCAACTGCGAGCATGTTAGATGGCTCACGGGCGTTAAGCTTATTAATCATTTAAAACTTGGTGAGGGTATATTTCTTTAAAACTACTATTTTGAAGGAAAAGAACATAGCCAGGTTCCCCTAGAGGAGAAAACAAATTACCTGTTCCTTTTCTGACATCTTATTCTCCTTCAGTGCACCTGGCCAGTCGTCACCTGGCAATGTCCTCAATCATCCAGATGGAAAGAGAGTTCACGTGGCCCCTCCAAAAAGTGGTAGAGGAGACCCTCACCACTGGCCTAATAGAGTGTGCTTTATAGTGGAACAGTCTACATTGTAGGCATCTGTCTTTCAGGGCCCAGTAGTCTGCATACATTCTTTTTATTTTTGCATCATAAAGCAGACAAATATTTTCCCGACTGCCACCACATGTACTTACCCATAATATCATCCATGGATTGCTTTTTATCATTGTGTCTGGTTTCGTGAAGACTACTCAGATACGGTACTGTGACCTCATAGAGCATTTTTACCAGATTTCTATCAGGTAACATATGTGGAACAGAAATAAGATGCCTCAGTGACACATGTGAATCTTTTACTCCCAAGATGTTCAGTGATTGAAAACCAAGATATTACGAGAGAGCGACGCGGTGGGTGATGTTATGTGTGTTCTAAGCAAATCTGCCAGTTTATTTTTTTCTGCATAAAGTTTTGATGATTGATTATTAAAAATTACCTAGAACTGTTGATTCAAATCCACCAAGATAAGTAGAATATCCTGTGATTTAAAATATCTCTATTTCTATTCTTTTCCTCTTGACCAGAGAGCTGAATAATGCAGAAACTGAGGAGATCCAGCTACTAACCAGGCCTCTGGAGGCTAACCATGAGACTTCATTTATAGCACAGTCCTTTGCAAGTTAAGCAGGGAAGCTCACAAAGTTAGGGGTCTATTTTTATTTGAATAATTTCACTACGTTGCCACAGCTAATTTCTGCAATGTCCCTAAGACTGTAAGCAGAAACTTTATACTCTCTTGTCTCTTGTGATCAAAAACTTGCACATCAGACTTGCAAATCACCTTCTCATCGCCTCAGTGGAGCTGCCAGATAAGAAAGTCTTGTAAGAAAGGGAACAAGCAGGGTGCATTCATTAGTGTCATTGCGCTCTAATTGAAGAAGTGACTTCTTTTGTATCTGGAGATGGAAAGTCAGTGAGCTGGTGGCTGGGCTCTTTGACACACTTCTGGCTGAGTGGTGAACTAGTACACACATGTTTAAGAATGGCTATGAAGATGGAAGATGCTCTAAAATGTAGAATCTTCTCTTTGCAGTTTGCCTTGAAATAATAATGTGCTGGTAATGCAATTGATTGCCTTTTGCTTTGTGAGTTCTCTGGACGTTTCGTTCAAAGGAACTTTTTTTTGATTACTCAGCTCACTGTTTTGCATATAGTGTCCTTAGTTCTGAAGACACAGTAACCTATTAATATTCTTTTTATGGATCCTAAATGCTCATGCCAAACCCATACCAGTCACTGCAGGACCAGCTGTACTGGCACCGGGCTTGTTCCATTGGAGGCAATTATACCCCTGACCTCTCCAGGCGGAAGGAGGTACTAATTCTAGAGCCTCATCGGCCACTAAATGAGCAACCTTTGCCTCAAGCCATGAGAGCATTTTGGAAAGAGTGAAGGGATCCCAAAGGTATATATTTACACATCTATAGTCTGTTGTGTTCTGTCCGTTCAAATTAGAAAGTTAGGGCATTTTACTATAATTTTGTGTTTTTACACATCTGAGCTTCAATTTTCCTATCTGGAGATTGGGATAAATTATTCTTTCTTGGCTTCCGGAGGACAGAATGGGATATGTTTTATATATACAAAATGCATGGCGAATTACATAGCGTGCAGTAGTAGAGGCTATTTTTTATAAGAAATTATCATTTTTCTAGCTGCTGCTGCTTAGTGATGAAGGCTATTGAACAAGCTTCTAGACTCTCCATATGTGTGGAAATTAAAGCAGAATGTGTCAGGGATACTATGCAATGAAAAATATAGTGGAAGGGAGGATTGGCAAGATGATTACATGGTGTCTGCCAACTATGAACCTCTATGACCCTTTGATTTCATTTACAATTACATTTAATTGTAAAACATTTTTTTTGGGAGGGAGTGCTGATGGCCTTGCCAAATATGCACATCAAGGAGCATATATCAAAATGATCTTTGAAAAATTGTGTACATGTGGTAAAGATACCTTATTCGTGTACTATTAAGAGATAAACTATGATAGGTAAGTCATTCAAGGTCATATTTGGCTAACATACTCAGGTCTCTTAAAAGTTGTTACCTATTCAAGGAGACCTGAGGACCTTAGGAAAATCATCCTGTCAATTACAAAGGCAAAAAATGAAAAGTCTAATGTCTCATTTTATCATGTTATCTCTCATAAAATATAGATTCATTAAATGTCTTTAAAAGGCACAAATGAATATCCAAATTTTCAACTATAAAAAATGCTAAAGGCAATAACCATTGGTTTAATATAATATGTTCTGTGCTTGGATGTGTTTCAGGATACTGAAGGTAAACCACGACCATCCTCCCTCTGCACCTTGATATTTTTTTCCCCATCATTGGCATGATAGAGTACCTGCTGACCTGCCAACGTAATCCTACTCACTGTGCAGAATAATCAAAGCAGGTGAGCACCAGCCTCTAGGAGAATCGCCTTTTGTGATACTCAGTTCAGTGTGTGTGCGTCATAGGGGCTCCCTGAAAAACTGCCCAAGGGCTCAAGGATCCAAGTCAAAGAGATTCATAAAATGGTTGTGATATAAATCTAGCTGTGCAAGATTGATGTGAAGGCTCCTTAAACGCTTGCTACGTCCATTCACGAGCAGGGATGGTGCAGTTATCTCCTTTTTAGTAGCCTGCCGTTTTATTACTCCTTAAAGAAATCATTAAAGATATTTGAAGTTGTCAGAACCAGAGGGCTGGTGTTTGGAGGAATTCCAGGAAAGAAATGCCCAGCTCTGAAATGTTCCCAAGATGATTTAGGCATAACAGAAATCTAACCAGTAAAATAGGCTAATGGGGAGGGGGGCTCTTAAAACCATGAACAGGTACGTTAACTCACTGGCTCATTCATTTCTTCATTCGTATATACATTTATAGTGCCTCATATGAGTCAGATACAATTCTTTGGTGTTTAGATTTCAAAGGGGAACATGACATACTGGCTTGCATTTGCAAAGCTTACAATCAACCTCCATCCTCTGGATAAAGATAGCTCTGCAGATAGCACTCCAGTATCTTCACGTGTTGCACTTTGGTCAGATTAGTAGTGTTAAATATATATTCTAAAGTGCATCTGTTTGGGAGAGAGATGCATCTGCTTGAAAGAACATCACCAGCATTAAAAGCAAACACTGACACTGAGAGCAGCTGCTCAACAAGTCATGCAGACCTATCCAGAGACAATCCCAAGATGGCTTTGGCCAACTCATTACATGGGGGGAACCTTAAGATCATTGTTTATATGCTTATTGACTGATTAAGAGAAAAAATGGTAATTTTTGCAACTCTGTGGAGTGCATTATATATTGTCAGGATAACACAGGATCTACTTTTGTTTGGGTATTGATGTTGGTGCTTCTAGGTTCCAGAATTGCACTTGGGCAAACCAAGTGGATAAATGGTAGCTTTTAAGCTTTTAGAGAAGGTGTATGTCTTCACTTTAAATTCTTATATCAAAGGTTAAATTCCATCATTGGGTACCTCTGCAAACGCGGCAAATGCCAGCACATATCAAATACACGCAGTCAACTGTGATAGTCCTAATTAGAAATGGTGGGAGAGGCCTGTAGACAAGGAAAACAAAGATGCAGGAGGTTCTCGGAAGGTTCTTTCTGCCTGGATGGAAGGCTCTCTGGATGAGAATAAGTATCAGGTTAAATGCTGCTGAAAGATTGCAATAGCATTTTGTGATTATAGATTCTTTTCGTACAGCACAGTTTCTGATGAATCGCCACATGAATAGCAAAGGGAGGCACCTGGCCCTTTTTATTGGCCACAAGAGGATGTATTCTATCACCCTTGCTGTTCAAGAGCGCTTCTCTTCATGAGTTGAGATAGCCAAGCTTCCCCTTAAGAACTTAGTCTCCAGCTCACACAGCTCAGGCAAGGAGCACATTCTAACTACCTTCTCCATTCCTCCTATACTCCACACCTCTTCACAAGGCAAACTTGCCTCTTTGGTGAAAGCTCTTTCCACAGTTTGACAATTCGTCACCCATCTCTGATCATCTCGCTCCCGTTTGCTTTTAAGCTCATTGTTCAGACATTTATCTTCACAGTGGTGAACAAAGAGCACATCTTTAAGTATGGCATCGATGTGTCCTGACCTAGATGCAAGCCTCTTAAGCCAGTTTCCCTCAATCCTGTTACTACACATTAACTCTGGACAGGATTATCTACCAGCCTGCCAGTCAAGATGTTCAAGGGAAAGGGGAAAAAAAGAAAGAGCAAAGAGTCTTTCTACTTGTCAATTTGTTATGAGACCAGTGGGAGGAAAATTTGTTCTGACCTTACTTTATTCATGTGGCTATGAGCTACAGTTACTGCTGTATTCTGTACAGCTGCAGAAAATTAAAAGGGACCAGAAACACACACAGCCTCTTCATAATGCCCTTGGAGTTTCAGAAAAGTAGACAGAAATGTAATCTTTATTTATCTGCATATGTAATTTATAGCATCTTTTAATCAATAGTTCAAGTTAAGACGAAACAGCATTGAGCTTTAATAAGTTGTGATTTAGATTGGATTGGTTTGGAGCTAATGAAATAATTAGCACCATTTCAATGTGATTAATTTATGGCTGTATATTAAGTGTTCAATTAGATTAAGAAATCTAAGTGCTCCAAATTCTGGCTGAAGAAGGCAATGACTCAGCAGGGGCAAAGTTTAATTGAAACTTTGAGTCTACCAAGTCGTTGGAACAAGCTTGCTAAAATGGTCCCACCTCCTTAAGCTGAGCCTGGGGATGGCTTCAGAAGGACACCCTAGGAGCAGACTTAGGTAGACAGGATGGAGACTTCAGGAGGTGAGAAACTGTTTTTAAGGATGCAGTTCATCAGCACCCCACAGACAGATACAAAAGGAAAGATGTTCAGGAGCTTTTGAGTTACAGGTAGTGGGACTTAAATATCATTGCCATCTCTAAAGCCTTTCTAGTTTGTCTTACATAATTGAAAGGAAAATCCATCTTTGGCAGTCTTAGGCTGCTCCTTGTTCCCTGAACACAGCTAATGATGGTTATGTTTTACTCTAGATGACTCACTATGACAATTCAGATTCTTTTTTATAATTTGTTTTTAAAGTACTCAATGCAGTTTTCTCAATGCAGTTTTAAACTTCTTCAGTTCTATCTATCTCAAAAGTATAATATATATCATGTTTTAGATTATAATGTTCCTGAGAAAAAGGACATATCTTTCCATTGAACAGTATAAAGTACCTGCAAAACCTTACAAGATGTCTGAAAGTTTTCATTCCGTAAAGCTAATTAGCTAGGCTGACAGATTCATGGATGCTGGCAGAAGGTGAGAAACTCCTGGGTTAGAGACAAAGAACTTCATTACTCACAGCAATGGTTGTACCCAGATCTATAGATCAGCAAACACCTTTCCAAGCCCCCAGTTACTACAGGCCTCTGTAAAGTGACCCAGGTTACAGATGCATGTCTGGTGGGTTGCTTTAAGTGAGAGGAAACCTGAACCAGGGAACCTGAAGTGTGCATAACAGGTAGCAAGATCTGCCTTTTGTTCCACCGCGAGAAATTATTTTTTCTCTTAAGACTTATTGTCATACAAACATGTTACAAGAAATTATCTGGTACAAAGGCAGTTGGCACTTCTGCCTACATAAGAGACCTATGGAGAACTGATGACCCCTTCCATCTAATAGTGTCTAGGGCAGGAAATGGACAGTCTTTTACAAAGAAGTCAAGAGTGAGGGTAACTTGATACCTTCAAAACTTGAATGTTATCTGCGTTTTGTGAGGGTTCTTATTAGGCAAAATAAGGATGAATAAGAGAATATAAATAAAATCAGATTTGAATCACTTATATGTTTATTTTCAGTTACAAAATACTTTATCATCATGATGAAGTATTTAACACTAGGGATATGACAGTAATTTCAAATCCCCCAGCCCATACCACCTCCCCACGGCTGACTGCTATAAGCACTTAGTTACAGGAAAGAATTCCCACTGTGGAGATACAGTTCAGTTGCTAGATTGCTTGCTTATTAGCATCCGGGGGTCTTCGGTTTGATCACTAGCAGCACGTAAACCAGCCTTGATGACACATGTCTGAACCATAGTACTTGGGAAGCAGAGTTAGAAGTCTCAGAAGTTCAAGGTCAATAGAATGTGTTCCAGGCCAGTCTGGCCTACATGAAAGTTCATATAAAGAAAAGGGCCAGATCAGTGAGATGGCTCAGTGGGCAAAGGCATCTGTCATCAAGCCTGATAAATCCCTGACTCATATAGTGAGAGGAAGAGAACTGACTCATGTAAGCAGTCCTCTGATCTACTTGCATGCATGTGTGTGTGTGTATATATATATACACACACACACATGCATATACTTAATTAAAATGAAATAAGAAAAATACAACAGGGAAAAAAAAGGGAAAATAGTAAATGATCAATGGTAATATCTAATGATGCTCTGTGTTCAGGAAAGTGCATCTGTTACAGATAGACCAAAAGTAGAGAAATAGCTCGCTACAACCCCTTCCAATATTTACATTCCACCACGCTGGAAACAATTAAGCTGTAGTCCCTTAATTCAATGCTATTGCTTGCTTGAAGTATAACCATAAGAAGGCAACTGTTGTATTCATGGCACCCAAACATCCGGGCCTCAGAGGTCCACGCTGGAAGGCTCAAGCATCTTTTATTCATTAACATTCTTATATTGGGATAGAATCAACTTACCTAATGCAGAGAGTAATGAGAGCACTCCTCCAGTTTGTCCAGTCCTGCAGATGGAATATGACATTTCCACTTTTGTTAATGCTCCAGGTTTGACAAAGATTGGTGGCTAGTGTCATGAATCAGAGAGCATTATCATATTCCTCGCCCTGACAGGAGATTGTATATTGATTCTTTTTATATGGCACTTTTCCCAGGAAGGAGAATGGAAGCTTTTGAGTATAAACTGTAGCTGCTCTGCAGGGGTAGGAACGCCAGATAAGCAAAATAGAAAGGGTTTTGTTAAATACCAGTCTTCCAAAATTAGTTCAAGCTATGGAGTTTTCTGGCAAAATTAACATGCAAGTTAACTGAACATTATCATATGTGAAAAGAAGGCCCACTTTCTCTTCACGAATGGGATATTTCCCTGCATTGTGGGACTGTGGAATGGTAAGTATATGGAGCTGGGCTTGGCAGAGGGCTGCACTGTGGCTGGGTAGAGGAACAGTGCTGATTGTATTTGACACAGTCTGACACTTGGCAAACACCCAACACACATTTGTTGAATCTGTTTTGCTGAGGGGCTGGGGAAGGAGACAAGTTCTACCATTCTCGGTGCTCCCTTTCTTCCCCCTAATAAATGGAGAGCAAGGAGTTGGAAATACCCTGCTGCTACCTTAATAGATCATGAGATCTTAGCCCTGTGTCTCATCTGTGAAATGGAATATATCTGATGGAAACTAAGACCAGATCACGTCTTAATATGGCCTTTAGAGTCCTAGAGGCTTATGCACAAGGCTTTTCTTATGAGACCGTTTTTAATTTGATCTTGAAAACACTGCTTTGGCGCATTGGCTATTTTGCTTAAAACTTACAAGATTATGCTCATAAGTGAGTGTACACTTGAATTGAGTAGCAGCTGCTCCTGGAATCTCTGTGGGAGAAAGCTGAATGCAACTACTTCTGGTACCCTGTCCTGAGCACCATGGAATGAGCCATTTGAATCTTATAACTGGTTTAGTCATTAATATGCAATGCTTTTTCCTTTGTTTACACACACACACACACACACACACACACACACACAGAGATACACACATCCACCGATACACATACAGACACACAGATATATACACAGAAATATATACACACAGATACACACACAGACACACAGATACTTACACAGAGAAACATTCATACACAGACACACACACATACTGGTACAACACAGATACACACACAGACACACAGATACATATAGAAATACATACACATAGACACACACACACACAGGCACACACAGAGACACACAGATACATACACCCAGAGATACCTACACACAGAAACACACACATACATACTCACTGGCATATACAGATACATACACAGATACACAAATACATGTATAAATACATACACATAGACACACAAACATACACAGAGAGGTTCACAGATATATACAGAGATACACAGACACACATGCACTCACTGGCACACACTGGCACACACAGATACATACACACATACATATAGATACACAGACACACAAACTCACACAGGCACATACACAGACACACAATATACATGTGCACAGAGATACATATACACAGAGACACATATACAGACATACACACACACACACACGCACACAAAGACACACAAAGAGACCCCCCCCCACACCTTTTGGGTTTAAACCTTGATTCTTTGAGGTCCCCTGTTTTTCCATGTGTGGATATTGTACACCAGTCTGTGCTTATTCATTTTGATGTCTCAATAATGGAATTTGACATGGGTGATATTAGTATTGATGATGACATTGGTGTTGACAGTGACATTGTTGTAATGTCAACATGTGGGACCAGCATAATGGTGAGCTCTAGTTCTTTCTATGTTTCTTCAAAATAGAACCAAATATATATAAAAAGGTAAGATTGGTAATTAAAATAATTACCTCAAAGTAGGATGGCTGTGACAGCACACAATTTAAACAATATGCAAGAAAAGTATATTTCTTTTAAAAATCCAATGTCTGCTCATACTTCTTTTTTAGAAAGTTTCACGTCTCATCAATATCCTCAGATTCATGTGAAGCCTTGACCAAGTTGACTGTGGAGCTGAAATGTGTTGGGTTTGGCTTTTACAAATGTCATGAGTGATTACTGTTAGAGTTTTAAATTCTTGGGAAAGAATATCCCTATTCAGAATGTGTGTGTGTGTTTGTGTGTGTGCGCGCGCGCACGCGCACACGTGCATGCACAAACACATGCAAGCACACATGCAAGTGCATATGTGTTTCTATAACCCTGCTTATAGAAAATATTTATCATTCTAGATTGTTTACCTCTCAGTAGCTTGATCCAGACCTTTGGTGAGTCAAACACAACTGGTAAATAATGATGGTCTGATATTTCCTTGGCTGTTTTCAGTCACAGGAGGCAGAAGAATTGATCTGCCCACACAAACAGAGCTAAATGGAGTGTCCTCCCGCCTTTGCTTCTGGCCTATTCTAACTTGGGCTATTCTTGCAGAGGTATGGCTAACTTCTCCTGTCTTTTGGGCTGACATTCAGCATTATCCATCCTGCTGTGATTCACATTCATGCAGACATGGCCCACTAGATCAGTGTCAGAGCCTGGAGTGTCTTGTCATTTGTGTCCTGGATCATATAATTCCTTGATACTACTGAGCACCCATAACACACTAGGTGTTGTCATATGGCCTGTGTGATGCGATCCAGCTGTGAGCATGGCAGAATGACACATTGGAATGTAGTTTTCTTTTTTCTGGCTTTAATTCCATAGCTAGGATGGGAATATTGGCCCATTTTCCCTCTTCTCTGTGAGGACCATTTGACTGTAGCCTATATTGTGTCCCCTGCATGCCAATGGACAACCCAAAGATACTATCATTTTGTTCGAGGGAATAGGAATATTAATTTATTTTGAAGTCATACAAGTTATGTTTGCACTTTAGGACTGGTACAGAATTCTTGGTGCATAGTATTTCTTGTAAGAACATTCAGCAAATGTGTCTCAGGTTCTTTAAATGTAGAGCTTAAAAACTCAAATGACTGCATTTGGCTCAATAGCCACAGACAGTAATGACACCTCTAAGTAGCTAATGCACACAAGTAATATCCTCATAGCTTTGATTTAACTTTATTTACAGATTAAAATTGAATTGCAGCTGATTTATTGATATAATAGGCAGAAAGTGATTATCAAGCATCTATCACTGATGGAGGAAAACCCAATCAAATTATACTCTAAGGTTTGTTTTAACCCAACCTAACTCATCATCCTATAAAACTCAAAGTACTGGAGTCATACTCTCTCAGTAAAGTCAATGAGCCACAACTCCCACTAAGCTCATATCCGCTCCGCTCAAGGCATACAGTAGTTAGAGCAATTTGTTCAACTGCCAGGTTGTTGTAAAAGGAAATGGCAATGGGCTAGGGATTTAACATCAGTACTTCTTCTGTGTATATATCCCTGGTAATATCACTCTTTATAACATCAGTGTATCTTCTGTGTATATACCCCTGGTAATACCACTCTTTAATGTTCTCTTCAAATCCTAAGGGACTTGTGCTATACTATTTCTGAAATGGTTTCAACCTGTGCACATAGCTCATCTGGACAGACCCAGCGAGTACCAAATGGTGATGAACCTTGTATGGTGGCAAATAGATTGGAAAAAGGTATCTGTCCCTTTGGATGGTGTATTAGCTACATGCTAATAGAATGTGATGCCTGGGGTTTAATGTATATAGAAGAAGCACTTAGTTCATAGTTTTGGAGGCTCTAGACTGATCCTTTTGGGGACCTGGTGATGTTAACACATCAGGATAGAGGTATGGCTGAGCAAGAGTACTTAAGAGTCAGAAAGACTAGGGTCCTGCAATCCTATCCAGGAATTAGTTAAGGATGGTCCCCTGTGATGTATCCCTTAGAGTTTTTTGTAGATGAAGCCTCTACCATGTACATCTTTGGAAGATATACTAAAACCACAGAATAGGGCAAAGTGTGATGAGTCTATGAGCAAG
Organism: Rhynchomys soricoides; assembly: GCA_019843965.1. NCBI lineage: Eukaryota > Metazoa > Chordata > Mammalia > Rodentia > Muridae > Rhynchomys > Rhynchomys soricoides. The sequence goes on from JADRCH010000047.1 coordinate 8,822,741, forward strand.
GACTGATTAGAATGGACTTAAACAGTCCAAACTCTTCAGAATCAGAAACATTTAGGATGGAGCAGAATATAGTGGAGTAGAATCAGACTTTTCACTCTGTGTTAGGTGCACCTCATTGAACCCAGGAAGTTGTAACCTAACTACAAGATGCTTGTGAAGAGTATCCTTCCATTGTTTCTACTACAAGCTAGCAAATGAAACCAGGTGTGGTGATGCACACCTTTAGTGCTAGCACTTTGGAGGCAGATGCAGGAGAATCTGCATGAGTTTGGGGCTAGCCTGGTCTACACAACAAGTGCCCAGACTACATAAAGAGACCCTGTGTACACAACAACAACAACAATAACTTAATGTCATAGGATAGCTGCACCCACACTCATCTGGAGGCACTCTTGAGTAGAAAGATCTACGTTCATGTACTTGCTTGTTGTGCATACGCTGAGAAGTAGTTTGTCAAAGCTCTCCTTTCTTAAAGCATCATAGGAGCCTTTAAAATGCAATCTTCACGTCTATTTCCATTTATGCTGCTAGCTATTTCATTTGTCTACAATGGAAAATATTGCTGTTGTCAGTAATTACCATTTAAATTATTTCATTATACCTATGCCGTAGGAGCTTCTCAGAAATGCCATAGCATTTAAGACCCAAGTCCTTGTAAGTGTGTATTGAAGCTCTTTTTTTTTTTTTTTTTTTTTTTTAAATCACACTGTTACTTTTACCTATGGTCTTGTTCTTTGTTAATGGTTAAGACGTTCATCTACATTTGAGAACATAAAACTCTTTTTGAATTGCCCTTAACATTATGTCCTCCGAAGCCAAGAGACAGTGCTCACTGACTTCAAAGAATCTTTCCTGTGCACTTAACTACTGCAGGAATAAAGAAAGATGAAAGAAAGGAATACTTCCTCTAATTATATACATCGGTATGTGTTCTTTTTATTGTCCTATCCAATATTGCTGATCTTACATGATCAAGAGTTTTCTTTAAAAATATATTTTACACTCATGTAATCATGCTCATCGTCTGCCTTAATAATCATCTTCACTTTCCATATTATTGAAGTTTGCATTTATTCAAAGAAAATATTTGCAATGGTATGTTTTACGTACCGTCACTGAGAATCTCTGAGATGTAACTGGGAGCAGTCCAGGAAAAATAAACTGGCTTCTCTCCTTCATAGCAGCAAACCTACATCCTACAGGCTACAATTCATTAGAAAGAATGATAATGAATTCACCATAAAGATTTCTCCTCCTCCTCCTCCTCCTCCTCCTCCTCCTCCTCCTCCTCCTCCTCTTCGCCCTCCTCTTCCTCTTCGCCCTCCTCTTCCTCCTCCTCCTCCTCCTCCTCTTCTTCATTATTTACTTTTACTTTTTAATCCTTTTTTACAACCCACACTTCATATCCCTCCTGGTCTGCCAGACCCCGACCGATCACCATCCCATACCTCCTCCTCACCCTCCCACCCCCATCCCTCCGAACAGGCCTCCCCACTTCCTGGGGCCTCAAGTCTCTTGAGGGTTAGGCGTATCTTCTTTCACTGAGGCCAGATACGGCAACCCTGTGCTGGATATGTGTCAGGGGCCTCATATCAGCTGGTGTATGCTGCCTGGTTGGTGGCTCAGTGTCTGAGAGATTTCGGGGTCCAGGTCAGTTGAGACTGCTGGTCTTCCCATTGAGCAGCCTTCCTCCTCACCTTCTTCCAGCTTTTTCCCAATTCAATCATAGGGGTCCCCAGCTTTCATTCATTGGTTGGATGCTAGTGAGACTTCACTTCTTTCTTTTCTTTTCTTTAAATTTTAATCCACCTAGTATGTTAGTTACTTTTTCCATTGCTGTGTCAAAGTACCCGACAAAAGCAAGTCAGGGAAGGGGGGGACTTATTTTGGCTCACAGTTTGAGACTGTTATCTGTCAGGATGACTGACACATGGCAACAGAAATGTGCAGTGGCCGGTCTGTATCAAGAATTATTATAGAAATATGGTTTCATTTTCCTCCCAGGTGAGGGATATGGAGCTGATACAAATTGTCCCCAGAGGCTATGATTTGCATCCTGCTTTAGCAGGAGCTTTATTTTGCTAGCTGCGGATAGTCTCTGCGAGTGGGTGACATTTGGAATTCTGGGGACTTTTCAGAGGTTGTATAAATGCTAGGGCCCTGAGAGGAGCATGGGTTGTTGGTTGGATGTTGTTTGCTTGCTGGTTGCTGTTTGTAGTTTGTTAAGTAGTCATGCTCAAAGAATAAGCAACAAGAAGAAATTAGATATTCTGAGGGTGACGATCAAAGTTGCTCCAAGGAACTTGATGCCCCCAATCAGCAGGAAGTAGTTTAAAGATAATGATGCCCCCTTTCCTCTGTATCTTTTTTTCTCTCCTACCAAGTGTTAGGGGCAGTAACAGTCAAAAAAAATAGCATCAGTTTTAAGGCATAGCCTTCTATCCTTTGTCCTCATGAGCTTGGAACTATCATATAATCCAAAATGCATCCAGGTGAAGATCAAAAAGGAAAAAAGAAAAAAAAGGTGGAATAGGGTGGAAGAAAAATAGAACCCCCAAAACCACCCAATGTCAAGCTACACTGTGCACTGTGTGTACAGTCAGGAAATAAACCAAAATAAAATACTGGTGCTCAGCTTAGTTACTCCTTTTTATGCAGTCTGGAGTCTTAACACACAGAATGGTGATACAAACATACAGTGTGGTTTTTTCCCACCATAATTAGCCTGATGATGGAAGCATGATAAGCTGAGCCTGACAAATACAGAGGCAGATGCTTGCAGCCAACCATTGGACTGAGCGTGGGGTCCTGGATGGAGGAGTTGGAGAAGGGACTGAAGGAGCTGAGGGGGTTTGCAGCCCCATGGAAGGAGCAACAGTATCAGTTGACCTGACCCCCCAGTGCTTCAGGAAACTTGTACCACCAACCAAAGAATACACATGGAAGGACCCATGGTGCTGGCCACATATACGGCAGAAGAGGGCCTTGTTGGCCATCAGTGGGAGGAAAGGACCTTGGGCCTGAGGGTGTTCGATGCCTCAGTGTAAAGGAATGCCAGGGAGAGAAGATGGGAGTGGGTGGGTAGGGGAGCACCCTTATAGACGCAGGGAAGAGGGGATGGGATAGGGGGTTTCTGAAGGGGAATCCTGGAAAGGGGAAAACATTTAAAATGTAAATAAAGTAAGTATCCAAAAAAAATTATGATAGTGTTTAGGCACATATGTGAGAAATTATTTATATTGAGTTAAATTCTTGGCCTGTCTATGAAGGAGACTTTGCTTCTTAAAAGAATAATTCTGTATTAGACCAGCATTCCTTTGATATCCAGTGTTGGCCTATATGTGCAGGCCCACTCGTAAGCAGCAGTTGTTAGACTCTGTTGCTTGTATCTTTCCCCTTTTTTATTTAAAGAATAATTGCATCATTTCTTCCCTCCTTTTCCTTCCTCCTATTCCTCCCATATCCATCAACCTCTCAGATGATTCTTCACTCACACATGCTTTTTAGGCTTAAACACATTCATCACAGTCACATAAGATCCATTTACACAGGAACCTGTCTGCTCCCTGTGTGCTCTTGTTCTCTTTCATCTTTCTCATCTCAAGTCTTTATTTTTGTTCTTTCTCTTGAAAAATATGTCCTCTTTTCATCATTAGAATTTCAGCATCGATTGTTTAATCCTGCTTCTCCAGCCTACCCCTGTACATAAGAAACTCCACAAGGACCCACACATCCCTAAAAACCTACTGTAATTCTCACTGACATCATGCTTGATGCTTAGACCATTCTAGACAAGTGCACAAAGAATTTGACTGTAAGAGTTTAAACAGTGTAAGAATGTTGCTGAACATCCATTTCGTCATATTAATTTGTGTTGAAATGGTACCTGGTCTTGGCTTTACTTTGAGATATATGCAAGAGTTTATTGAGATTACTACCCTGCATGGCTTGCAGAATGTATCACACAGTAATCATATGAAGACTGGCAAGCATTTTGTTTAACTAGAGTAGCCCGATTGTTGGCTATTCTGAGAGAAAGATTGGGGTCTAGCTTCATCATTATCTTTGCATGCTTGCTAGGATTTTAACTTTGGTGCAATGCTTTCAAAGATTACCAAGCCTTAGAGTACCTAGGGAGCATTAAGTACAGGCCATTGATGGGGCAAACCATGCATGCTTTGTAAGTATGCACACCAAATATTTTCATGAAAGAGCACTTGAGATATCTATATCTATATCTATCTATATCTATATCTATATCTATATATATATTCAGTGATTGAGTTTTAAGCACCATTACCTCAACCATCTCATGAGAAACTGATTTCATGTTCTATGCCACTCAGACTAATATTTTACTTAGCCCCTAGAATAATTCATGCTTTGCTCTAAGTTCTAGTAAGATAAAGATGGATATGTCACAGTTCTTGTCTTTGAGGAACTTATGGCTTAGGGAAAAGCCATATGAATCTGTAGAGCAGATATAGTGCAGAGAGCTAAGTATCAGTCAATTAGAAACTGTGAATGAATGTTTGCATCGTGTTATGAAGAACAGATTAAAATATATCTGTAGCAAATATGTGAGGATGGAGCTATCTATGAAGAGGCAAGCATGGTCTGAAGGCGGAAGGGGTACACTGAGCATGAGATTTTAGACTCATTAGTTCAGGGCTCATAGAAGCAGTCAGAGTTGGAAATACAGATTTGGGGAAGCTTTTGAGTGTTTTAAGCCACAGGGATATTTTATTGAAAGAAAGAATGTAGTAAAAATGAGGGGAATCCCAGTGATAACAGTTTAAGGAGTAGTGGTCACCTAATCCAATCTTTCTTTATAGGGCAGAAACAGATCAGAACATTTATAGGACTTCACAGTATTATAATGTCAGTAATGGATCACACTACCAGAGATTGGCAAGCTAAATACATTTTCAAGTTATTTCTAACTATGGGAAGGGCAGTCTATAGTCTAAAAAGAGAAGTTCAAAGAGAAGTAACAGACACAGTAGTCAAAGGAGGAACTTGAAAGAAAAAGATGTCCATGGGAATTCACCTAAGTACAGGTACTGAAAACATTGGGCTTCCAGATTACTGAAGTTTTGTAGTGGCAGATTATTATTACTATTATTACTATTACTATTATTATTTAGAATTTTCAGAGGGTAATGAAAATGTGTGTGTGTGTGTGTGTGTGTGTGTGTGTGTGTGCTTGTGGTCTGTGTGCATGCTGGCGTGTGTGTTTGAGTGTGGGTCGCCTGTGAATGCCAGAGGATAACTTTATGAAATCAGTTCTCTCCTTCCTCTGTTGGGTGCAGGAAGAGAACTCGCTGAATTCATAAGGCTTGTTCCTTTACTCACTGAGCTGTCTTACCGGTCCAATTGTTGTTGTTGTTTTTTTAAAAGATGTCCTAAACCATTTCTAGAATGGTTTGTAAAAGCTTTTGTCCCATGTAGATATATTACAAATTGAATCAGTTTTGTTGTTTCTTTCCTTTGTTAAGAGACATGCCATAATTAGGTAGAACTTTATAAATACACTGCAACTTTACCTTTACCCATTTTAGTAAGCACGGGGGTGAAAAATTGGCACCCTACTTTAATTTTCAGACAAATTCTGCAAAAGATGCTCCGCTGATACTTAGAAGAGAAAGTGCTGATAATTCAGAGTCAAAATAGAATTTCCCGGAATGGTCTTGCCAAATCCCTCTTTGACATCTGCTGGGTTCCAGCTACACAGCAGCACAGACAACTGTCTTCAGCCACTTCACACAGAGAGCAATGTAATTAGGTGATCCATCGGTGACCCAGCAACAAGTGCTGCCCAGGTGATCATTGTGGAGGGACGCTTCTGACCCTGTCCAGTTCAATACTTTCACCAGCAATTTGGAGGAAGTCCTACGGAATAAGCCAAAGGAATGAAGCTCCGGGGAAGCAGATATTGATTGACTAGAAAGTAGCCCTCTCTTACGGCCTCTATCCCAAACTTTGGGCCTGTCAATGCCAGAGAATGCTTCACCACTGGAGGCTTGGAGTGCTGGGAAGTTCTGCATGCTTTTGAATCACTTTCTGTCTGTGGGGAGAGATTAGATTAGGTGACGGCAGTTAATCCAATTCTCAAACTTTCCCATTATAGAGAGATCGTGCATGTCTTTATTGTCTAGCCCCATTCCTACAAGAACAGTGGAATGCAAAATGTACATAAGAACGATGCTCCCTTTGGCCCTCTCTCTGTAACTGACTGTACCTCCTCCACCTGTGGTGTAGTCCTTTATCTTCTGAGCCTACCTCTGAAGTCATTATAAATCACAGAGCACTCTTGAAGCATTGTGGGGGAGCCTATGGCATATTTAGCACTTCTTTTTATATATTATCCGTAGCAGATTACATCTCAATAGTTCAACTTTTTTCTGTCTTTGAAGAAAAAAGTCCTATTTTTAAAGCTTGAGATAGCAGGCAAATGTTAAGTAAATCATACATGCAGAGGGCTGAAACAGTGAGTGTCCTGGAAATGGTTCTTCTTAAGGTGAGGGGCACATGCTTATTTGTTTCTAACTTCTTTTCAGAGTCCGTGTTTTAGGCAATGCAGCTATGACATAGATCACATAGCCTACATGCTCCTGTATTGTCAGACTTGAAACTGTCTGCACTAGGGCTACTAATTTTCTTTACCCTACACCAGTTAGTTAAACCCAGAAGAGACCTGAACATATGCTTGCTGCTTTTGAAAATAAAAATCAACCTTCTATTCCCTGACAATCCTCATGTTCTTCTGCCATTCACTTCATAAACACATGACACCAGTTTTCTGCACAAAAACTTTATTCCTTGATTCAGCAAATCATAATCTATTTTCCTCATTGGCTTATACATTCAGAGAACCTTATTAAGCTAAGTAACCATATAATTATTGTGACAATTTAGCATGGCTAAATGGAGTTTTGTTTTTGGCTTATTGTCTCTGATTGTGTCTTTTATGCCATGATTTTCCTGTAGAAGAGAATCGATGAAGGACCAAATCAATGTTACAGGAATTCCCATGGCTAGGTTTGATTTCACTCTTACTTATTTTACTTCCATGTGCTGTAGTCAGTGCAAATAAAATGGACCTGCTGTTCTATTATTCATTTAATCTACACATTATTCCTGAAAACAAGTATGAAGGAATCTTTGTGTGTGCTGTAGAAATGAGAAAACCTGGGGCCAAACATCTTTTCTGAAAGGCAGGACATAAATGTGGGACATACAGAAGTCTGACATCTTCCAGTGGCTTGCAAGAGGTTTCAGGTTCACTTTTTCTAGAACCACTTGGAGTTTGCAATAGCAAACATGGGGCCCTGGCTAGTTGGAGGCATCTGGGAAAAGGGACCGTCAATTAAGAAAATGCCTTCATTAGATTGGCCTGAAGATAAGTCTGTGGAGTGACTATTGATTAATGATTGATATGGGAGGCTCTAGCCCTACTTGGGCAGTGCTACCACTGGGCAAGTGGTTCTGGGTGATATAAGAAGCAGGTTAAACAAGCCATCAGGAGCAATTCATTAAACCTCCTTCCTCCATGATGTCTGCATCAATTCCTGCCTCCAGGTGCCTGCCTTGAGTTTCTGTCCTGACTTCCTGTCAGCAGTAAGTTAAAGTAAATCCTTTTGTTCCCAAGTTGCTTTGGTCAATGATTAGTCACAGTAACAAAGAAACGTATTAGACTAGGGCCCTTGTAAGGATTTCCATTTATTGATACTTCATAAAGATCCTTATCAAGTGATATTTACCTAAGCCAGGAGTCTAACCTAGGAACCCAAATGCTTTCATAAAAAGATTTTTAACAAATGTACAAAGTCCTTTCCTTGGTTTGTCCATATTCTAAAACAAAACTGGGATTTCCTTATACTTTATCTCATCAGTGTTTCCTAAAACTTCAATGATTCTTTCTTTTTTTTTTTTATGATGCAAAACTGCAAAGAAGAATTGTTATTCTTGAAGAGCACTGTGGATTTTGTTTGCTTCTTTGAAACATTGTCAAAAGAGTGAATACATTTTCTGTGTGAAAATTGATTAAGTCCATGTCTCTAGGACAGTATTCTGGAATGAGGAACTATCACAGTAACACTATAATTTCGATTAAAATTATACCAGGGAGTTGTGATCAGTGATGCATGTCTCTGATCCCAGCGCTCAGGAGGTAGAGTCTGACTGTTCTCTGAGTTCAAGGCCAGCCTGGCCTACAGAGCAAGTTTCAGGTATTACAGGGCTACATGTTCAGAGCTTCTCTCACCTTTTTTCCTTAAAATTATGCTAGTAAGGGCTACTTAGATGCTGAAAGGGAGATTTGTTTGAGTTTTACTTGATAATTTACATTAGCAGACCGACTACCGCATTTCAAAATTCTAAAAGTTCTGAGGTCTTTCAGAGTCTTTGTGTCAAGGTATAGTTTTCTTGTTCAACACCAAGGTTTACTCTGAAATTTCCTCATACTTTAACTTGTGATGTTGTCCTGGGCAATTAGATTTCTTTCTGTAAATACTCATACTATGACCAACCAATAGATGATTTGAGCATAGTGAGATAGTGCAATGAAAGCAACTTGCCTTTTTGTTAATCTTTCTTATTTGGTATTGTGAGGCTCATATATTTTTAAAATAATTTTATTTATTTTTTGACATAAAAGTCTAGTCCTAACTCATGTATCTACAACACAGATCCTATACCTAGGGCTCATGGATCATTGAGATGGAGGGAGCAGAAAGATTGTAAATGTCAGAGGAGCAGAGAGCTTGTCTCTTAGAAATGTCAGAAGCTACACTCATGAAGTCATACCAACACAGGTGCCTAAACATGGTCTGAACATGGATCATACCAATAGACATGTTAACATGGAAGGGAGAAAGCTCATGTGGTCTCAACTAGAGACAAAGGACTACAGGTAACTAAGGTAATATTGAGATTTATATTTTTCAAGGCCATAGGTAGATACACACATTGAAATTGAGGCGTGAAATGCACATTTCCAGTTGTCCTTAGAATGAAAACTTCTAAAATTCAAAGCATTAGATGACATTAGTTAACATTCACTCCTTTTCAGTAAAGGTTGTTCAGTGTAAAACTTTCTGCAGGCATCTGGCTGCATGATGGAGTGGGAACAATCCAAAATTAGGATTATGAAGTGGCTTCGCAAACGAGCCAATGTTGAAGGGCCGTGTGGGCACCAGCATGGCATACCAGCCAATGAATGGTAAGGGGAGTTCTCACAAGGATAATTGCTTCTTTGCATTCTAATATTTCTTTCTTAGTTTTGTAGTAGGTCATCCCCCAATTCATGTCCCTCTCAAATGGCTTCTGGAGCTGCTTTTTCCTTATTCTGTGTTTTGTTTTGTTTTGCTTTTCTTTCTTTATCCACTTGGCAGTCACAAAGGAGAGGGAAAACCAAGTAGGTCAGGAGTTCCAATAGTGTTGCCACTGGTAGTTAATTGAACCTGACAGAACAGAATTGAAAATGTAGACATTTGAAGGCAGACACATCAGCCATAGAAAGGTGAGAAATGTGGAAAACTCCCCACACAGATACAGCAGTGATGTCTCAAATTCTGTGATAATTATGGTCTCAGCAAAACAGGTTACTCAGAAGGGGCAGAAAGAGAGCATATCAGGGTTAAACAGAGCTAGTTTCAGAAGCATGGATGACTGTAGTTCCTAATTCTGGATTCTTAATTGCTGAATTCTTAATTTCACTCTTAATGAATCCATATTTTGTAAACCTTTTCTATTAGACCAAGAGCTAAGAGCTGAAGTAGGCTGGAAAATTGGGAACCCCTTTATTAACATTGAAGACACTATATGTACAAACAGATTTTTCATGGCAGGCTGCATTTTTTTTTTTGTTTGTTTTGATGTCAAGGTAGCAATTCAAATAAGTTTGTATGGCAGTAAACACATTTTATATCTTGAAGGGGCTTAGCATACTCAAAAAAAAAAAAACAAAAAACCAAAGTTATCAGTATATATGAAGCCCATTAAGATTCTAAAAGCACTACAGAATTTTAGAGTGGTTCTGGATCATCATTTTCTAATCAAATAGCAGGTGCAATATATTATAGAAAGGATTTTATTTTCTTGGCTTTTATTGACTTCTCTTATGGTTAAAAAAAAACCCTAAAAGTTGAAAGTGATGATTTTTATATAACTTTTGAAAAAATGCCACAGAGGGGGTTGAAGGTATGGTCCAACGGTTACAAGTATATATATTGCTCTTGTAGAGGACCTGTGTTTGATTCCTAGTACCCACATCAGGAAGCTACTAACTGTTAGTCCAGCTTTAGGGAATCCAACATATTCTTCTGCACCATGTAGGCAAAATGCATGTGTGTCTTACCCCAACACTTGAAAATAGAAATAAGTCTTTCTTATTTAAATGAATTAGGATAGAATTAAGTAATTTCAGAGCTTAAATTTATCACACAATAAAACATAGATGCTAAAACACCTTTATATTAATTATAGTGATGCACTTGGAGTTCAATTCAGTTCACTGTCTTAGTTTAGTGTGTCCTAGTCATTGCCAGCATGGTTGACATTGTTCAGCTATGATACAAGCTTTACTGCAGTGGTTGGCTGGAGTTGGTGCTTGTTTCTATCCTCTGTTGCTTATTAAACCCTCTGAAGATAGTGCTTCAGTGTATGCTGGGAAGAAAGAAGCACAAAGCCCGAGAAAAGGAAATATCAGGAAACAGATAGAGCCAAACTTAATCCCTATTGGAGAAAGAAAGAGGAACTTCATAGTCAGGGGCTGTAGACCCAGGGAAAATGTAGCTATTATGATCTCAGGGGCTCTGAGGGGAGGGATTTGATGGAAAAACACATCCCATTTAGGGCTGAGTGCTCCTAGGCCTATCACTCTCTCTATAATGTCTGCCTGTATGTTTCTGTCCTTGATCCCATCTGCAATAGGAGGAAGCCACTATGATGATGGCTGAACTTGACCCTGATCTATGAGTACAGCTGAATGTCATTTTGTCATTGCTTGCTTTTTTCTCCTTTAGACCAGCATATTTTATTTTGTTATAATGAGTGAATGAATGAATGTGAATGAAAACCTAGCCATAGGGTCACTTACATCTGCTGGAAAAGAGAAAATCAGGTTTTTCTGATACAATGAAAATGGATATATAAACGACTCAAGGACAGGTCTCATGTTCAGTAGTAGTTGACCAACAACATATAGGAAGGACTTGGACATCCATAGGTTCTTTCTCACTCTCTCTCTCCCTCTCTCTCTCCCCCTTCTCTCTCCTTTTTTCTTTTTCTTTCTTTCTTCCTTCCTTCCTTCCTCCCTCCCCCCTCTCTCGTGTGTGTGTGTGTGTGTGTGTGTGTGTGTTATAAATATTTTTATTTTATGCTGCTGGGTGTGTCTTAGGGTTTCATTTCTGTGAAGAGATACCATGACCACAGCAACTCCTATGGCAGTGTGCAGGCAGGCATGGAGCAGGAGTTGCTGAGAGTTCTACATCTTCATCTGAAGGCCGCCAGGAGTGGACTGGTTTCCAGGCAGCTAGGATGAGGCTCTTAAAGTCCACCCCACAGTGGCATACTTTCTCCAACAAGGTCACACCTACTCCAAGAAAGCTACACTTCCTAAAAGTGCCATTCCCTGGGCCAAGCATATTCAAACCACCACAGGGTGTTACCCATACATGGATTTCTGTGAGCCCCGGGATGTATTGGCAGGTCAGACAGAATAGGATCTTTAATGGGTCTTGCTGTTCTGGAGTTATCTGGGAGGTCACTATTTGATAGCACCATACTGGCTTCTACATGGAAATTTCTACGAAGTAGCTTAGTCTACACCTATTTAAAAATTCTTTTGTTATAACTAACTTAATCTTCTTTCCTCCAATATAATTCACTAATATATAGGGTTGTCAGATTAAATATATGGTTCCATTCACATTTGAATGTCAGATAAACAATGAATTCTATTTTAGTATGACTGAAATATTGAACAGAATGTGTTTAAATTAAAATGAGGACTTCTGCAGGAAATAACAAGGTGATTATGTGTTCTGAATTTTCAGATTTCAAAATATCTTCCAATTACCTTTTTTTTTTTTTTTTAAAAAAAAAATTCAGTTGCTTTTTTGACATGAAGGGCAGTTTTGCTAGCATAAAAGTAATTAGGGAAATATTCATTTTGAAATGGAAGGTATTATATGCAGAATTACTCCCTGACATTTGCATGAGTAAAAGAGAAGGTTTAGGCTAATGCCTTAATTGTTTTCCTTCTAGGGTGCTTCTTGGATTATTGATTTATTCTTGAAACTTAAGGTTTTTTGTAGAATAATTATTTTTGCTTTTATTGCTAAATTTTCCTATACAAAACTTCAAGTTTCTAATTTTGGGGGTGGTAGTGGTCAGGACTGTTTCTATCTATAGTTTGGTCTGTCAGTTCTGAACTATTTGGTATTTTAGATTATCCCAAGGAATATTACATTTCAGCTTGTTTCCTTGGTTTATCTGTTTATCTCTTCTCCTTGCTCTGTGTCTCTCCGGCTACTCTCTTCTATTTAGTTTTGTTCCTAATTTTTCGGTTGTCTTTAATCATATTGATTTAGCTTTTCACAGTTATTTTGAATCTATGTTTATTATTTCCATGATTTTGTGTGATTGTTCTATTATTATATGTTTTTGAACACTGTTTTTTAAGACAAGGTCTTTCTATATATCCCTGGCTGGCCTGGAACTCACCATGTAGACCAGGGTGATGTCCTTGACTCCATAGAGATCCTCCTGCCTCTATTATCAAAGCACTGGAATTGAAGACACGTGGCATCTGCTCTCCTGAACACATTTTTTGTTTGTTTGTTTAATCTAAGTTATTTGTTGTTTGAAATTGGTTGACTTTTTGAATATTGGGAAGTAAGTGTTTGGGGGGAAAATAAACTTTTACATCATTTTATTTTCATCATTAAAGTGTTTTCTTATTTTGTAGTTGCTTTTCTATTTGGTCACTCTGATTCATAAAGGAAACATTCCTAAGTGTGACTATGTTACATGAACTTAACTTACAGGTTTTTTGTTTTTGTTTTTGCTAAACACTTTGTGTACGAGATGTGCTTGAGATACTGTAGCCCTTAAAAGCAATTTTGATTTAAATTTTACTGACCTATATGTTAAAGGCACATGGGAATCCCAAACTGAGCTGCCTGCTCACATGGTACCTGAAGAATAAATAGACTTTTTGCATTCCTTGTCAATGCTTATTTCTATCATAAATCAAAAGCTAAGCAAAACTCCAAAGACTGGGTAGAAGGCTAAAAATTATACTTCCTTCTTCCGATCCTGGGTACGCAAGAGAAAATTCTTATTTTAAAATGGTATTCTCTATAATATTCCATCTTGGCCATAGTTTTTTTCATACAGCCTTACTGAGTTAAATCCATCATTATGTGTCTATTGTATCTTTACCTGTGGATTTTTCAATAAGGGCAAACTAGATAAAATACTTTTATTGCCATTATTCTCTTTTTCTTCATGGCTTAAATTCTACCAGGTTTCGTAAAATCTCCCCTTGGCTTTAGAAGTTAAACTAATAGACTTTCTAGCTGGAAAGGGTCTCTGACCCTCTTAGAGTTTCCTCCAATGAATCTGTGGCTTCCTATTCAACACACTGATCTTTGTCTCTATCGAAGTCACTGCATTATTTATTTGCCTATTTGAGCCCTGTTCTCCAAAACCCTCATGGCAGCGAGTAAATAACTGAAACAAGAATGCTCGTATGTGAAATTGAAAATGGGTTAGAGAGAGGTGAGCAGGTGGACCATGTGGCACATCTTGGTTGCTCACCCTCACCCTCCCTTGCTTCATGCCCTTCAGTCCCCACTGTTTATCCAGGGGACTTCCCTCACCCAGTATGTTCTCAGTTTCTGGCTGTAAATGAATGACTTACCTGAACCCTGGTGTTCAGTTTCTCTCAGAATTTTCCCTTAATCTTAAAGATATGAGGCCACTTGCCAACCAGTAGTTCTGCTAGCATTGATATGATGTTAACACTCCCAAGGAAAGGCTTGTTCTTAACCAAGTGGTCTTAGGTCGAGTTTCTAAAGGACTACATACTATCTATAGAATCTTTGGGGGATTTACTTTTTGAAAAGTGTGTAATGATTTATTACGATATGTTCATTGATCTATTTATGGAAGTATGTTGGATTGGAAAGTAGGTTACACAGCGAAAAATAGAAATGGCCATTCAGTGAAAAGAAACAAAGAAATGTGTGTTTTAAAAAAACTTAATCATTCTATATTGCATACCTAGTAATCTGACCATAACCCTTTATAGGTAGACACACAATTTGCTAGCCTAAATTCTAATGCATTACATTATAAAAAATGTAATGGAAAAAACCCCTTACTCTACAACTGGTGCTTCCTTGGAAGAGTTCATGATGGAGGTTTTTGTTGTGCCCCACTTACTGTTTTTCTTTTATCTTTGTGAATTGAAGGCACACATTATGATAGCAGCAGTGTGATGCAGCAGAGGTCTCTGTTCAGTGGTACCACCAATCTGGTTTTCTGTTCTTCACGTGTAAAGCAGAGAAGTTGTAGTTTAGAGACTTATCCAGACTTATTCTTAATAGCAGATTGCTAATTAGTACACCACTTGGATTCCTGACATTGGATGTTCTCCTTTTTCTTAGTACAGAAAAGCACACCCTAAAGGTTCTTAGAGGCAAAGAAAGTCCAGTTATGAAACAATAACTCTTTAAAATAATTCGACCCATGTCTTTGAACAAACAATCTCTAATTTATTTTCTTAAGAGAATAAGTAACTTCCAGAAAGAGTATTCTCATTTTGATCACACACATGCTATGAAACAAGCTGAAGATAGGCAAAGAGAATTTAAAGTATGCTGCCATGATGAAACTCAGACCAGAAGAACTTTTACCTGGTTGGTTATTAATAAAGCTATAGCAATTATTAAGAACTGGCAATTTCATTAATTAGTTATTTCCAAGATGTCAGCCTTGTTAGAAACATCTGCCTATGGATGAGGACAGGGCCGTATTTTAGGGATAAATTTGGACTAGTATTCTGGTGACAACTGTAGTAGCACACACTTGTAGCTCCTTACTGGGAAGGGGAAGCAAAAGGATCATGAGTTTTAGGCCAGCCTGGGCTACATAGGAAGTTTAAGCCCAGCATGGAATAAAACAAGACACCGTCTCACAAAATAATAAAAACCAATACAATAAAATAAAATTATATTCTGAATGCCTTGAGTCTCCTAGAGACATCCATGTTTCGGATGTCGGGATGAAACATCATGTTTCACAGTGAAATGAATATTTTCCTCAAAAGACCATACCAATGACAGAACAGGAAGAGTTTCATTCTAGATTACTACTATTTTTTCTTTAATGAGAGCTCATATATTTCAAAGGTAGACTTAGTGTTTCCCTCCCCAGCACCCACTGGCCAGAATCCTATTTTGTCTGGGTCATCTGATATTTATCCCCTGTTGATAGAACACATGGTGATCTAGAGAGCAGATTATTTATTTGTTTTAAATACTTCAGAAGTTTCTGGGAACATGACTAAAGAGAGATGAAAGTACAGCTTTAGCAATTCAAAGAAAATAAGATCAGGCTCTTGGGCAGAAAGAACTGTCTAGTTCCTTCTTCGCCAGCTGTGGTATTTCCTGTGGGAAGTCACAAGCTGATGAGATTCTACTCTCATCATTAAGGAATACTTCTTATTTGAATATTCTTTCTAAACCAGGATGCTATACTCAGAAAGGTCCTAACTTTAAACAGAACAACACAATGAATGAATCTTCTCCGTCCACAAAATGATATTGACTGACACAAGTCCTATGATGCCATAACAAAACCCATTAATATTCTTAATAGTTTGATAGTTGTCATTTGATTGGTATACTATACCTAAGGGTACAGTTAAACATTTGGCAGATAAGCTTCTGGTACATTTTTTAGATTTTAAACCTTTAGGTATTGATTTATGTTATTTCACATATTGAATTTGATTAGTACATTCATTAGAAAAGATTGTGCTGATTTGAACTATATGACCTATGTTTAAAATGAATAGAATCCTATATCTCAAGTATAAGTATGTTTGTTCTTTCTTTTCAGGAAATATACAGAAGTGATGAGATACCACAAAGCCTCAAGTTAGTAAATATAGAGACGGGAATCCAAGTATTTGTTTCTAGTGTTGATTCTCAGTAAGGTATGAAAAGTTTGTTTTTCTTGTTGTAAATAACTATAGGAAGGAGTAACCTTGAAAATGTAACTTGTTAATTAGTAAGCCTCAGACTAATGGCAGCTGTGTTATACCAGAGTCTGGTACTTTGCTCAGGAATCAAATATTAATGTCTCTCATACATGCAGGGTTTTAGCTATAATCTCTTCTTAACTCACTGCTGTCTATCCACTCTGCCCAGCTTTCTCTGTACATGTCAACTCAATCACCTTTTGTAAGAATTATTTTACTTTAATGCTTTTTAAACACTTAGGGAAGACAATATTTATTTTCTCCAAGTTAGTTGAAATTGTCTCTGTCTTTTATTGGCTATATTTATTGTTTGTTTATTTGCAGAGTGTTGAGAGAGAGGGAGAAAGTGAGAGATCATTTTTAATCTATATTATTCAATTTTTTCAATATAATAGTTTAAATTAAATATTTTGATCACAGTCTTAAAAGGGTACCGCCCCTGACTGATTAAAAAGTTTGATATGGATATTGTAAAAATCTCCATATATACATGTTAAATGATCACTACTTTAAGGCAGATGTTAGGTTGACCCGTTTTAATGAAGAACTTGTAAGTTTAAGATCACAGGTCAGCATGGTTAGCTACCCTCACACCTGCCAAAGATCTCATTACAGTGACAGAAATTGTATATTGAAAATAACGAAACTCCATCTACCTTAGAAGACAAAAATTCAACTTGAAGAATTACATAAAACAAACAAACAGAAAGCAAATGGAGCTGGACTGATGGGGGGAAATCAGAAAGGAGAAAATCACAGTGAGTGGCTAAAGCTAAGTAGCCTTCCTGAAGACCAACTAGGAGAATCTTCATCCAGAGCCTGTCAAGAAGAGGAGGTCTGGCCAAGGATGTCAAGAGAAATCAATTAGCAAGTGTATCTAAACACCTTCTCCCTCCTGTGAGTTCAGAGCCTTCCACTCAAAGCTTTGCCAAGCCCCAGGGGCTGCTCTCTCTAAAGTTGTGGCTCTTCCCAGTCTGCCTATAATGAAATTTAGGGCTGGGAGCTTCAAAGGCACTGGCAGAGTAGTAGGTAACTAGGAAATATTTGGAACATCCTCAAAAGAAACAGACACCACACACACACACACACACACACACACACACACACACACAGTCTAACACACTGAAATTGAACTGTTGCTGAGTTTTGAATTATTGCTCACAAAGGTATTGAACTTCGGCACCTGCTAGCTCACTTTTCCTCATTTCTCTGTTTGCAGACACACATTATTCTTTCTACAGAACAGGCAGATTGTATTTATTTGAGAGAAGCTGTCTATTTAGGGAGGCATGAGGAGGTGTTTACATAAATGCAGAGAAAATCCAGATCAGTTGCTTAAGTTAATCAACTAGAACTTTAGTCATAAGTACACTGTCATCAGGACCATTGGGCTTTTAGGGAGAACAAAGAATCTTAAAACCTGAACAAAAATAAAAATCTGTAACAAATGAGCACACAGAGGAAGCAGAGATGGCTCTGAGCATTCAAAGACTGGAGAAGCCACAGCTTCCTAAGGGGGAGAGGGAGGTTGAGCAAGCACAGGACGGCAAACATAGAGGAAATATATGATTCACTGTAAAGAAAAGCATTACATAAATAATGTAAGTGCCAAAGTACAAAATTTAGTGGACAGGATGAATAATAGAATTCGCATGGCAGAAAATAAAAACGCTTATATGGGAAATGAAGTTGGCAAAATCTCCTGGAATGAATAAGAAAACCGAGAGATGAAAAATACAAAAGCAAATGCTAATGACATTCTAGTAGAAGAAAGGACTAGCTGGGCATGGTGGCACATGGCTCTTGGGAAACTGAGGCAGAAGGTTCTCCAGTTTGAGTCAAACTTGGGCAGCAAGTTGAGGAGGTCAAGATCAGTCTGAGATACATAGTGAGGTATTATCACAAAAAGATAAGCCTTCTGTGATGGTTTGAATAAGCTTGGCCCAAGGAGTTGCACTATTAGGAGGTATAGCCTTGTTAGAGGAAGTGGGTAATTGTGGGCGTGGACTTTAAGACCCTCATCTTAGCTCCCTGGAAGCCAGGCTTCTCCTGTTTGCTTTTGGAGTGAGATGTAGAACTCTCAGCTTCTCCCTCATCTTGCCCGCCTGGGTGCTGCCATGTTCCTGCCTCATTGATAATGGACTGAAACTCTGAACCTGTAAGGCAGACCCAATTAAATGTTGTCCTTTATAAAGAGTTGCCTTGGTCTTGGTGTCTGTTCACAGCAGTAAAACTCTGAGACACCTCTCCTCCCCAAAAAAGAAAGGAGGAAAAGGGGAGGAGGAAGAAAAGAAAATAGCAACAGAGTTAGGTCTTCGGACACAGTGAGGGCGAAATGAACATGGAGAAGTCATGGAAAGAAAGCATTCCAAGAGAAAAGAAAAACTCTTAAAGGCTTCTGGAGACACGGAGCTAATTGTTTAATAACAGGAGAGAGAACAATACTATTAGCAACCCTAGATGAAAGATAGTAATTAAGTAATGACCTGAAATGGAGGCACAAATGGCAGTCAATTTGTGATTCCTGATGACACTTTAAGCTATCTTTCATGTATTATCTTCAAATTTACGTTTTGAACGAGTATAAGCCCAGAACATTACACAAAGTACCTGAATGGAAAAGTTACCTGCTGGTACTCAGAAGGAAAGGGAAAACAGGATGGATCAGCACCTCGGATAGAGAGCTGGTCAATTGTGATGGGGAAGCATGCCAAGCAAGAGTGAGGAAGTGGGTAGAGGACTGTGGAATGGCTACTTTTCATTGTTATGGCCAATAAAGCAAAATTAAGGATATATGTATTTCATATGACTCCATATCGTAATTGCCAGTAGACCTAAGAGACAAACAAACAAACAAACAAACTAACAAACAGACAAACTAACTAAAACCGAATCTTACTTGTTATAACTTTTGAATGGTTCCACAGATAGGTAAAGTTTTCTTCTTTTTGTTCATCTGTTCTGACTTGCTTGAAATTCGTTTGACTTTGCAAGTGTGCCATTTCCCAATGATAACAGTGACAAAATATTTAGTTAAGAGAAGTCTCCTTTTGGATCTTTACCATTAGGTCAAACAAAGCCTAGGAACCAATTGTAACAGTTTTTTCTCTTTTTACAGTTTTCAGTCTTTTTCTGATCCAATCAAGGGGGGATCAAGGAGAACAGTAAGAAGACTTTACTAGTGATTGGGATTGGATGGTGGTAAAGAAGACTGGAGATGGAGGCAATTACTTTAGGATAGAATGATTTAGGAACAAAATAGATTGCACCAGGCATCTAGCTCTTACACCACTGCAGATGATGCAGGACCAGCTTTCTTATTAGCAGCTAGACCTACATGCTTAAAGACCCCCATGTTTGTGATTTAGTGCTATGTGGTTGTAGTCATCTAGTTCTTCATAATTTTATCTTTGAACTTGTGTTTCATGAGTGAAGTCCAATGGGAAAGTAGAGCATTCGTATAAAACTTTAGGTCTTGGAGACTCAATAACTCAATTGCTGCTGCACTCTGGGAGATGGTTGCATCCTTCATAATCCATACCCTCTGTCTCTGGAAGGATGTCAAGTATTGACATAGAGGAGGTAAGGTTTAAGAATGTGCCTTGTGGGGTTTCAGAGTAGAATAGCATTGATCATCTCCTCCCAAGGCTTGCTATGCCATGGTGTGTTCTGTATTCTTAAACTTGTCTCAACATTGATGCTATAGCCTATTGGGCTACACCTATGGGTTGGAGCCACAGACCAAAGGAAGAAAAGACTGATTTCCTTGCTCTTATAAAGGACTACAAGGTTTTATTTTTCACTACTCCCTGTGAATTATGTAGTCAGCCCCAGAAGGCAACTTCATGGGACACAATGGCCATAGGATTCATGTGCCTTCCCACTGTCTTTATTGGGGTCACATTTTTGACTCCCTACTGCCAAGAGGTGGTGGAATGTTAGGAATTCTTGTTGATGTGAGGATCAGTACTCCTGGCTTCTTCCTAATGTTGGGGTTCTCCCTCATTTTCAAAACATTGTCTTCTCTCACAATAGTGACTGTGTTCCTAGGAGATTTGGTCTCTCACAGCTTTTTTACAATTTCAAGGTACCCACAATTATCTTCCCTAACTCCATTCTTCTTTTAAAGTTTTTCTCCATTACTCAATGTATTTATTCATGTTACATCCTGATGGCAGCCTCCTCTCTCCTCCCAGGCCCCCTAACATAGCCCTTCCCCCTACCCCTTTTTCCTTCACTTCTGAGAAGGGAGAGCCCCCACCCTGATACATCAAATTACTGCAGAATTAGGCACATCCTGTCCTTCTGAGGTCAGAAAAAAGAGCCCAGTTAGGGGAGCAGGATCCACAGGCAGGCAAAAGAGTCAGGGACAGTCCCAGCTCCAGTTGTTGGGAGACCTGCATGAAGACCAAGCAGCACATCTGCTACATATTTGTATGCGGGCCTAGGCACAGCCCATGAATTCTCTTTTGATGGTGATTCAGTCTCTGGGAGTCCACAAGGATCCAGCTTAGTTGACTCTGTTGGTCTTCCCGTGGATAACACTACTTTTTTGACATCTGTATGTCTATAGACCTTCTCTTCTGTATAGGCTGCTCCTATTTGTACTTTCTTGTCTCCTAGTTCCATTATTTCTTTCTATGTGCTTGCAATTTTTCTTTGTTCCTAATCCCAGGATAAAATTTAATCTTGTTTCTACAAACAGGTAACATTATATGAAATTCTACTGTTTTTTGTTTTGTTTTGTTTTTCTGGTATTTCTCCTTTTCCAAACTACTTTTCATTTTGGAAATGGAATTTTAAGCATGTCACAGTTTCTTTCTTGAGATTACATTAAAGACTTTACCTACGTAAGAATATAGATTTTGTAAAATTTGGGATCTCTAACTGCAATTTTAATGAGCCTCATTCCAGCTGAAATTTTTAAAATTTCATTTGAAATAAACTCTGAGTACTTACCTTCTCTAAGGCCCTATACTGGGTATAGTAATTTACACAGGAGACTCTCATCTGAGAATTTTTCAGGAGAGGTGCTTCTATTTATTTTAAATATAAAGAAGAAAAGTATGTATTTGCTTATAAACTATTATAGATTAAATTGCATGATCCTTCCATTATCTGATGAAGCTATAAATCTTAGTGTAATGGTATGTGGAGATGTGGCTTTCATGAGGTGATTAAAAGAGATTAGGAAGGAAGGATGATGAGATTTCATTGAGAAATTAGCGGCTTTGTAGGATCTATATACCAGGAAAGAGACAGGCCATATGGGGCCCCAGTGTCCACATGCCTATTTGTAAGCCGGGAAGATCTGGCTCACCACAAAACCAAGTCTTGGCATCTTGACCCTAGATATTCTATCCTCCAGAGATAAGGGCCATATATTGTGTTCTTTAGGTTCCCTATTCTGTAGAATTTTGTTCTGAGAGCATATACTATGACAATCTACAAACAATTTTCAACTGGTTTATTATGTTGATATTTATATGATTGGTAACATAGCTCACCTACCCATCAGATAGACTGAGTGCTGCCCCTCCACAGTTAAAATAGCAAACAGAAAGAAGAATGACTGTAAAAGTGAAATGGAAAGAAGCCAGTTAGACATTTTTGCCAGGTCACTGTGACTTCCAGTCCAGTTTACAGAACACTTCAGCAAATACAGAAGGGATCTGGCTTTCCTGCACTCGGATACATTTTTGTTGAGAACCTTGGGTAATACTATAAATAAACTTAGGATAAAGGCACAAGGGAAGAAATAGAAGACACAATTGAACATGTTATCAAATGTTTTACAGATTCTATTTCCTCTCCACAATCTGTCTGAGGTGAGTACTATCAACCCACCATAAAGGTAACCGAGGCTTAAAACACTCAGGTTCAATGAATGACAGAGCCCTGCTTCACACCTGAGCTTCCTTTGAAAGTTGGATGTTCTACTGTGCCTCACAGAATTCTTCTTTATTTATATTTACTTTGTTTTTCTCAAACACTCAGTGGACTAACACTGGACTTTAATTTTAACGAGACAGCAGGCTGCCTGACCTGGAAGAACTCTTTTCCTCTTAGGAGTTGTCTTAATTTAAAGACCTGCCAGTCTACGAAGGGTCAGTAATCTCCTTCCTGTTGAATTATCATGCCTCATGCACTTTGTTTTATGGCTCCAGATTAGAGCTGAAGTCCTCCCTTGTTATTCATTGCCTTGATTCGGTAAGGAAAGAGTTGGTTAATGTTTTTTTCTGGGAGGATCCCCAGTGGTTACATTCTGGCATGCAAGAAACAAATTGGATTTATTTATCAATGTATAACCAGCTGTGTGGGAGACATCCCCTTCTGCTTTCCCCAAGTTAGTTAATTTGGGGTTGGTGGAAATAGTGAGAAAGGAGACACACATTCTGGGTCTATGGTTCGTCAAAGAGAAGAGTCAGTCTATGATGTACATTCTTAAATCTGACCTTTCTAACCTCAAATTCCAAACTCATAATTTGGAAGATTATAGATAAAAGTTAAGCCAAAATCTAGGTGAATGAGAAAATTGCAAACCAAGGCAACTGCTGGGATCCTTTTTCTTCTTTGGAGTGTTCTGTGGCTCTCTTAAATGAATAAACTCTACAGTCCCTGGGGTTGACTCAGATGCAGCAAAAGGGGAAAAATGAGAACTGAACCTGCCAGCTGTGACTGAACACAGAGAGTATGTTTCTGTACTTTTTCTTTGAAAAAAAAAAAAAAAAAAGACCTTTTCTTTGAAAGGACTTTTTTTTTTCTATTCAGCTTCTTTTCTCATCTTTAAAATTTTCCTTGAAATATTTACCTAACTTTCCTTAGAAAATTTTAATTTCGTGCATCAGATACATCGAAAGTAAGGAAATACTGATTATAATATCACTGGTTGCCATTGAGACAGTCTAAGGCAACAATCATGTGATCATCTCCTTCAACTTAGGAAAGTTTAACTAGGAAAAGGGATGGGAAAATTTCAGCCTCCTGCTTTCTTGTTGAGAATGTTTACGATGGCTTCTCTAGCTGTTTGCTGTGGTTGCTGTAATAGAATCCCACAGTCTGCTTAGCTTAAACAAATGAAATATAGTCTGTCACAGTTCTGAGGGGTAGTTCAGGACTAAGGTGCCAGGACCTGTGCTTTCCTAAAGCCTCATTCTTTGTCTTGTAGATAATCACCCTCTCTGGGTACTTGACTCTGTGTGTGCTTTACTGTGTTCTCATAAGAATGGTAGCTCTCTAACTGTAGAGCTCACTCTAGCAACCTAACTCTGCCTTATTGATCTCTTCAAGGCCTTTGTCTCCAAATTCAGCAACATTTGGAGATAATCTGGGTTAGGAGGTCAACATATAAATGAATAGGACCATCCACAGTTCTTTGAACACACCTTTCTGAGGCCAGTGACTGGTCCATTGCTCAGATCCTGATTGTTTCTTAAATATTTCCTTTCGTTGCCTTCAGCACAACTCTAAATAAAAAGAACCTCCAATTCCTGCTCATGGAAACAAATGGACTTTGGCTGTAGTGCTTTTAAAAGTTTAAGCATGTACAAAGCACATTTCATAAAATGTAGCATTATCTACTATTTTTCCTCATTTATCTCTCTATTGCTGTGTGGTATGCACCTGTATATTTATGCATGCATGTGTGGGGGTGTGCATGTGGTGTAGGGCAGAGACTGATATCAGTAGCTTTCTTCAATTGCTCTCCAGTTTATTTCTCCATAGAGGCAAGGTCTCTTCATTGAATCCAGAGTTTACTGACACAGCTAGCCTAGGCACCCAGCTTGTTCTGGGTATCCACTGTCCTTGGCCTTCCAAGGACTTCCAGCTGCTGAAATTACAGGCCAGCTGTTGGGCCCATCCAGCATTTTCATACATTCTGGGGATCCAAATTCTGGTCTTCATGCTTTTACAGTAAATGCTTTAACCACTAAGCAATATCCCTAGCCTTCTCCCCACTTGTTTTATCTCATGTAGGGAGTAATTATGGTTGTTTTTTCAAACTCCTGGTTTATATTGTCTATGCAGGTTCATCTCCTAATTTTTAACACAATCTAGAGTGAATTTGAGAGGCAACAAAAATGTCTACAGTCAAAGAATAAACCACTGTGTCCATTATATCTGTGCAAGCAAGTTATCCTACACACTGTGGGCAGCATTTCTCTGAAAACCACATGTAATCGATGCAAGATTAAATTCTAAATACCCATCAAAAGTGGAGTGAGCTTTCTAGTTGATGTAATTCTCTCAATATCAGAGGAAATGGGCATCAAATTTGGTATTCAGAAAGTATAACTTAGTGCTTTTAACAGCAGGCAGGGTAATTAGCTGAGCAATTAAGAGATCATAAATTATAACTTTAATTCAGATAGCCATCCTCTCTAACACCTTGGGAAAGTCCATTATCCATTACTTCCTCTATTCCCTCCAACCTCCTTTATTTTTGCATCTATAAAATAAATCAAAAACCAGAATTCTCCACAAAGTTACCAACGAACTAAGTAAAGACAGGCTTAGGAACAGTGGGGACCCCTAAGATTATTTGGTTAAATCTTCTGCTTTTAGGCACATTGATTTCACATGATAAAATGTCACTTTGGTTTTCAGAAAAAATTTTAAAAAGATTTATTTATTTATTTATTTTATGTATGAGTGCTCAATCGGCATGCCAGAAGAAGGCATCAGTACTCACTATCCATGGTTGTGAGTCACAAAGGGGGGATTTGAACTCAGGACCTCTGGAAGAGCAGCTGGTGATCTTAACCACTGAGCCATCTCTCCAGCCCCCAGTTTTCAAAATTTTAACTGTACTGTTTATGTTGATGTTGTTTTCATATAGTTTTACATTAAAATAATTACAAAAGGCTTCCCATGTATCATACATACACGTTATAGCCAGGAATGGCACACTAGCTAATGTCTATTGCAGAGAAAAGCAAATTTATCAGAAGAAGCTTGGTTGCCCCGTAAGTTCCAAGGTCAACTGTGAAGATGTTAAAGTAAGGTACTATGCTATCATTAATCGCATTATTACCTGCAGGTCTTGATTGAAGAATCTGTCATCAGGCTGCCTCTCTGTAGACTCATTTCAGATTCAAGCTGAGCTTTAACATTATTTCCCTTTCTAAACCAGTCTCTTAAAAGTGCTGGCTTGTGTTTTTTACAAATCCTACAAAATCGTGTTGCCTCTTCCTTCCTCACGCCTAGTTACTACCCAAACCATCAATCTACCTTTTATCCATTTTTATAGTTTCATATTTGTTATCCCAAAGGGATATTATTCCTTCAATATTTACTGTTGAGACACATTTATTCATCTTATTTTTGGGGGGAAAAATCACATATCTGTTCCTTATATATATCACTTTCGACTCTGCTCTTCCCTTAGGACCTTGATGGTGCCCAAGTTCATAATACTTGAATGATAGCACATTTTAAAATGGTGACACCCAGGTGGCAAATAAAAGTGGTTCCTGATGGGGAACCAGGAAGCAGAAGTTTGCAAGTATCATTGTCTCAGAATGTCATGTGCTAAAGCAAGAACTAGTCTGACTCTCGCTATATTGCTAAGAAATACTTTATTCAGGACTTTCACAGCAGGAAGCAAGGCCATTGAAGCGGGGAGAGACAGATTGAGCCTACCTGGAAAGACAATATCACGTGCAAATTTATAGTCACGGAGGTTGGGAGGGAGTGAATGGGGTTGAAAAAAAATATCACTAAGAAGAGTATATTGAAGGGGAAGAAATTCTTCTACTGCTACCAAATAGGATTCCTGTTGAAGGCAGAAAGAAAGACCTAATATCTGGCTTGGGAATGGATGTGGTTAAGAATTTTGTGAATGATGGAAATCAGATAAGAAAGGATGAGGATTCCTTTTAATTGACTTAGTAGGTTTCTTGGTTAAATTGTGTTTTGTAGACCCAGCAAATGTGGAGACCAAAGCCAAGACTTCACATGGAAAAGACTCAAAGGAGCTTGACATAAGTTACATCAGGAGAGACAGTTCATCACAATATTACAAGGGACACTGGATTGTGTGAGTGTGAAGAAAAAGTACTTGTCTTTTATACTTCCAGAAAGCTCTCCGTGTGATTTTGCAGCTGATCTGTGTCTAGGGTCTGTGAAAAACTTGCCTTAAGATGCTTTTCCAAGTCTATGAGAATTTTCTGTGCATTTACTTGTGTCATTGTACTCTAAGTCACGGTTTTGCAGATTGTTTGCCCAGATCATACATTGTGAGCATCTGGAGAACTTGAATAGCCACATATGAGAGCTGGGAGCACTTGGATGGCTAAGGCAGGAGGGCCTGGTCTATGTAGAACATCCCTGGTTCAGGTCTGTACAGCACGACCCCACCCAAACACTAAATATAGACTGAAAACCATGATTGGTTGATATCTCTGGCCAGTACCAACTCATTGTGGGTGTCTTTAGTAGAAACCTCCAGTGCTGGAAATTATCTATTTCTTGAGATCAGGTCTCATGTAAACCAGGCTAACCTCAAGCCTGCTATGTACCTGAGATGTACCCTGCTATATATCCTGAACTCCTGATCTACCTCCTTAGGGCTGGGATGACAGGCCTCTGCCACCACAACTGGCTTAGTGTTGGCAGCTTTTGAAGTTTCCTGGCTAAGCTGAGGTATAGCCGAAGTAGATCCATGGCTTTAACTGCAAATTATGAAGCTGTAGACAAATTATGATGCCTTTTTCCTCTTCTCGAAACAAAACCAATTTCTATCTTCATATTCAGCAAATTCTTAATATTCTCTGCTCTTAAGTACACAACCAAAATCCTCTTCCATTTTTCTCGCAGAAAATGTTGTCCGTGCTTCGGCCCTTCTCCTAGAGAGCGTCTTCATAGCCCATGTTTACCTACACACCTTATGTAGGTGACACCTTATGTCAACAAAAAGTCTGACTTATTCTGATAAGGGAGAAAAGAAGTATTTCCTGGTCCTTGAACAACTTCTTTAAATAAACAAGTTGCTGGAACTCACGTACCTATTTCCACGGTGGTCATGTATCAGGCTGCCTTTTATTCGAAAGGATGTTTATGAGGAAGGGAGACCAAGATGCATGAGTAAGGCACAGGGGTAACAGAGTGTGTAATCTGCCATTGTTTGGGAGTGAGACAGAACTTTGTCTAGACAACCTGTACCGTGGAAAATTCCTTGGTCTTCACTGAGGAAGCTGTTAAGCCTGGCTGTGAGACTTCAGCCCTAATAGATATCCTTGTATTCCTGTCTGGGCTTAACACCATGAACGAGTCACCTTCTTGGGCAATTCTGAAGCTTTTCACAGATCCTCCCATCAGCCCTTTTCACTGTAAAAGTTTTGAAACAAATTATTATTAATAAATTATATCTTAATATCAACTTTCTGCTAGAACTCCTGGTCAGCCACAAAAAAGCAGAAATAAAGTTATTCCTTCACCTATTTACTCTGCCTAGAGTCTGAAGCAATTATTATTAATTCTATGAATTTCAGAAGTATTTTGAGGCAAGTGGTAAAACGACCTCTACTTTTGAAGTTCCTCGGGATGACTCATGTGCACATTATTGTGCAGGATTTGAAATCAATGTAAAGCAAAACATACAAGATGTAGTATAGGATAGCTTAGTGAGTGAAATTATCTCGAATGCATAGACTTACATCAAAGAGAGATGAATGATTAATAAGACAGGCTTATAAGCTTCTCATAGGATGCAGTTGCGCTGAGCTCATAAACATGAGCACTGGTCTTTCTTTTTCTTTTAGAACTTCCTGTATGCTCTGTTTTCCTCTTGCTTGTACTTCGACGGTAGAAGCTGTCATGTGAGCATTACTTAGATTATAAACAAGGACCATCATCTGGGGTCAGGCACTTTGCACAGGCTTTTTAGAAGTGACTTGTCACTCAGAGATTAGCCAAAGCTGAGACTTTTCCCTGATTCAGGTCACTCTGGGAATTAGGCTGTAGCTCATGGTAACCGAGGCCTCGGAGGTCACTTGTTAGACCCGATACCTTTTTAAAAATTGATACTTAAGACCGCAGCTTTGGAAGGACCATTGCTTGCCTGAAACCAAGAGATGATATGTGAGTGTTTGTTTGCAGAACATCCTTCACACTGACACGGCTCTGGAAGTGAGCAGGGCAATGACGAAGTGGTTAATCATTTGCTCCTCGCCTCACACGTATCTGAACGTATCATTACTCATCGGCATCAGTAGGTGCGGTTGCAGTTTTTTCTTTTTACCTTTTGGACTGGTGGGTTACATGAAAAGAAAATATGAATGGTGACTAATGACTAACAGAAGATACGTGGAGAAATATCAGTGCTGTCGGCTCCTTGTTTTGTGTTTAACTTTTGCTGGGATTCATTGCCACAGAAGAGCATTTGAATGACTTCTTGTTGACGGTGTGACAGGCAGCTCAATCTTTCAGAAATATTCCCAAAATACTTTGAAGCCATTCGAATGTTCACTATGCATGTAATGTTAAGTAGAAATCTCCATCAGTCTCGATGTGTATGCCTGTGCTCAGATGAGGAAAGGCACATCTAATCAGCTGAGGAATATTTTATGTGTGAGCACTCTAGGGATGCAGATAAGTTTCTCCCTGTTTATCTCCACACAGTTAAAATTGTGTTTAAATTTATTTGCTACATTTTAGGAAATAGGACTTATTCATTCCAAAGGGGAAAATCCTTCACACAGTTCGTGGCTTCAGACCAGATTTCTTCTGATCCCAGTGCCAAATCTTACCCTCCCAAAGTCCCAGTGGGAAGAATCATTCTATCATTGTTTCTTCTGGCAAATCCATTAACTTTGGATTTACCTCCTCCTATGAGTATGGCACCTTTCCTGCCTTTATTTCCCCCCTACCCCCATGGATAATTCTTTGCCTACTATCTGCTGTTCTGCCTGGGTTAATTATCCAAGTGTATCTCTTGGAGTCTGTATTATCCCAATCAGTGGGGATAATACATGGAACATTATACATTAATCTGGTCCTATCTTTGTTAGCAAACTGACACCCATGCGTGTGCATGTACTCCCTGAGCATCTTAGCCAAGAGTCCTTTGTCTATGAGTCATGTGTTTGCTTTTTCAATCCCCATTGTTTTTTTTGTTTTCTTCAAGGCATTACATTTCTTCCTGGGTTCTACCTCAACAGAGTCACACTATTTTATATAAAATCCTCAAGGGATAGCTGTAACACGTTATCCTGGGTAGAGACATCAGGTGTAAAACATTGGCTTGTGTTTCCTGACTGGCAATGGTATTTCAGATGTTTAGCTCCTGATGAGTCTTTTAAAACCCTGTCTGGTGTGTAGGAGACACTACGTCGTGAGTGACTGGGCCATGGGTTAATCTTTAATGGTCCATCCAACCTCACATCTTATCAGACCCTGACTGTTTGCTGTTTAAACCAAAGGCTGCCATTGTATTTACTAGTACATCCAAATTCCTTCACGGTTACTATTAAAAATAATTTGTGTTGTATATAATTTTACTCTTATCTTTGCAAGCAAGGAAATAAAAAAATTGATGTCTAATATTAAGTGATATCTTCGCTGTCTGGGAGTAACATAGTAGAGCTACTTCATTTTGATTTTTTTCTCCAGCTTAGATTTAGAGGGGCTGAAGAAATGGCTCAGAGCTTCAGGTACCACACTGCTCTTACAGAGGTCTTGCTTTCTACCCACGTTAATCTCAGCTGGGAATAACGCCTTCAAGTTTAGCTCTTGGATGTCTCACAACTTTGGCCTCCAGGGACACCTGAACTCATGTGCATATGCCTACACATAGACATACATATAATTAAACACGAACGAAAATTCTTTTTAAAAAAATTACAGCTTTAGGTATCTGAATACTCTATTTTAGGTATTTGAACGTTAACTTTTCTTAGTCCAACATTTAATGTTGGGAGTCCACTGGGTGTAATTTTCCTTCTATTTTTGTTTTTAATTATTTCTTTTATCTTTGAGATTATAGTACACTTATGACACTAAACATAAAATCATTATGAAGATGTACTAACCTGTAAACCAATTCTTTTTTTAAAAAAAGCTGTTACATTTTTGGTCAAAACTTTGGGCTGAAATGCACTTAGAATTCCATTTTGTGTTTTTTTTTTCTCTCCTGTATTTTATTCTATGATATTTATTTGTCAAAAATAAAATAAAAATTCAAAATAAACACATGTGATTATATTGTTCTGTATTTCTTCAGGAATCGATTGTAACATCACACATTGATTTAATATATTTTATTTAAAGTTGGATTCATTCGGAAGAAGAAAACTAGGAGTTTGGGATATGTTAAATATTGTCTGCTCGATTTTGTAAATTACTGCTATAAGAAATTGTGAAATTATCGGTCAATAGCCAGACTGAAAATGGATTTAACTTGCTATCAGTGAGAGCTGCTGCTTTGATTTCCCCCAGCCTCATATTTTGATGAATTTTTCCAATGTCCAGACAGACTTAAACTTTGTCTTCTTCAATTGATCCAGGCTCCACCAAACATGTATCTTTTGAGCTCCAACCAGTAGAAAAATAAAAGACAAATACCTTCCATGCTGTGGAGCCAACCAGGCTTCAGAAAGACTGCTTCCCCTCTCCCTAACTGGTGTGACCTGTCCCAATTGCATAAGTGTTATTGTTTATTTTATATTCCATTGGTAGATTTATTTTATAATTCTGTAACAGCTGTAAGCCTAAAACATTTTTAGGGCTTTATATTTGCATATGCTTTAATAAAATCAGAATAAAAACAATTTAACATTGAGAAAAGGCGTTCTCTTCAGAAAGAAGACAGAAAACCAACTAAATCAGCCCCAAACCTGATCTCAGAGTCAATTTCTCATCTACTATCTCAAAAAACAAAGCAACATAAACCAACCAAACAAGAAGCAAGCAAACAAGCAAAACTCTAATCCTCAGATTGGAAATCCTGAGAAAACCGGTCCCAAGTAGTAACGTTCCACTAGTTTCTGTTCTTTGTCTCTCCCTCCTTCTAATCTGCCTTTTCTCGTTATCTTCAGCAGAACTGACTACGTTTAAGAGCATCTTCATTGGTTTCACAGATCTTATCAATATATCTGTTTCTTTATGGTTTTCTCCTCAGTCCACTGACATTTTTGGCCACCCTCCTTCAAGATGTCTTCTCAAACTGCTGTGTGGCTTTTCTGCTCACCTTCTGGGCTACACTGTCTTTTGCAGGCTCATGTCCCTCTCTGTGGCCACCGAGGGCTGACATTTCTGTGAAACTCCATTCTTTGTTCTCAGAATTACTGTATATCCTTCTTAGGGTTATTCCATCCACATCCATAGTTTAAGTAACCAGCTGCATAATAGGGACGCTGAAGCTGGTATTTTTATCTTAGGTTTTGCTTAGCTCCAATTTTGTACATCCATATTGTGCTTAGTTAAAAAGTTTCATTTTAGATGTTTTAAATATGCCTGAAATTCAACATATCTAAAACTGTACCCATGGCCTTCTGTCCCAAACTTGTTGCTTCTAAGTTTCCTACTGCAATCAGTCTACCTGTGCCTACCAGTCATGGTCACTCAGCCCAATCCTGGTCTCTGCTCTAGCTACAGTATCCTGCTTGTCATTCTTTCAATAAACTAGGATAGCCATTATTATATAACTTTTGCATGCCTGGAATGTCTTTTCTCGGTGTCTGCTGTGGAACATAACAGCCATGTGGCCATTTTAATTAGAACAGGATGGTGACTTCGATGTTTCCTCATAGAAGTCAGTGGGGTAGGGCATCAGACTTTCCCTTGAGATCTGCTAGCTATGTCCTCCTTCCCTTCCCTGCTAGCTGTGTGATTCTTCCTTGCTGTACTGGGTCTTATGGTCTCAGACGATTCTAGAATGTGGAAGGTTAACTGGAGGGCAGTCTCCATCTGCATGGCTTGGTGGAATCATCATCCATGGTGGAATAAGACATTTTTTGATGCAGCTCTTTTGGGGTTCCAGAACCTCCCATAAAGTTACAGCTTATCTATGCTCCTTTAAGAAGGTCCACTGAATTCATTGGTTCACCAGGTTGAGCATGGATAGATTGGTGATTTTAGTCTATCATTGGTTCCCTATTTGTGGTGAGTAGGTAACTCTTTGTGTATCCTGAGAAAGAGCTTCCCTCCCCAGTTTTCAATAGAGTATAATCAATGTATACAACTGAATCATATAGAACATTACTGACTTAATGCAGAAAACCTGGATTGAGTATGCTCCACATACACAGCTGAACAATGTAGAACATTATTGACTCAATGCAGGATTGAGTTCTACTCTAAAAACTTGGCATCAGAGGAAGTCAGATTAAAAGGTGCAGTAACAACAAGGATTTTCAGTGAATTTGTAGTTTTGTTGGAATAATAAAATGTATACTGGTTGTTGTTTGGGGCTTCCTGACATCCTCCACTGCAGTGATTTATTCTTGATGCAACAATGCATATAGAGATATTCGTTCTTTGTTTATCTCTTATTTCAAACATTGCTTCCTCACAGAAACTTGCCTATAGCTCTCTAAAAGAGTAGCTTAACCATCTGTTATTCTCGGTCACATTGCTACTTTTCTCTTCCGTTTTTGTAAATATCTGTTATATTATTGTTTATATATGTAGTCTCTGAAAACTACCGTCGAAACTCCTCAGAAGAAGTTACCTTATTTGTGTTGATTGTAATTGGTGAAAATGGTGTCGTCTACATCCTGGCAATGCAGCTTTGCTTATTAGTTTCCAAATTCAGTCACTTCTCTCTATTCGCATTGCATTACCCTTGTCTCGGCTACCCTCCTCTCCAGCTCGCAAGAACTCTCTAACTGCATCCATTTAGTTACCCTCCGGTGCACATATTTTCCACTCTGCAACTGGAGTAGTGCTTTTATGGAAGCAAATCTGATAACGGTTCTTTATTCCTTAAAAAACAGTCAAGCATTTCCCATTGTTCTAAAGATAATGACCGGAATCTTTGAGGTGAGCAATAAAACCACGCATGATCTTCCCCATCTCTTAGAGCCCTGTCCCTTGTTTCTCCTGGCTAACTACTTTGAGATTCTAAAAGTTTTTCAAACACACCATTCTTTCTCACCTTGAATCCTCCACATGTTCCTGTGGCTGCTGTAGTACTTCGGTGGTACTCACTCCCTGCTCTAGAATTTATAAGGTTCATCTCCTCACACTTTTCAAATTTTAATCTAAAACTCACTTAGTATGTGTCTGATACCTAGCTGTGTGTTAGCATGAATGATAATGTACTTGCTACACAAGGTATAATCCTACTCTATTGCTTCCCAAGTAAAAAGCCAAGTTGGCTTTTAATTCCAATGTTCTTATAATTTGTCAGCATACACATTTTTCTATTTATTGAAAAGCTTTCTAAACCCATTCTATTAAACAGTGAACTTCATGCTGTCTGGATTTGTGGCCAAGATAAATGTATGATATCAAACTCCAAGCACTTCTTACATGCTGACTATTGCATGCATCAAATTTATTTTGACTTGAAGAATTTATATATTTGTATATCAGTCAGACATTCCCAGCAATAATAATTTTCTGCCTAAAATCTTTTATCCACTTTTATACATCTAAGGTAAGCTTTGTATTCTGAAACGTTTTCTGCGATGATCTGAGTTTCATCTTTGTGCATCTTTCTAGTTACATCTAATAGGAATCTTGCTTATACTTTTGTTTACAAAATCCTCTGATGAAATTGCACTGTTGGTCAAATACAAGCCTGATTGAATGGGGCTCAGTGGCTCTTGCCATAAGCATTTAAGTTAATCTGTTGGCACAAAGAGAACACATTTCTTTATATTTGGCAAAAAAGTAGCTCATTTCAGCCATGGAAGCTGGCAGTTTCCAGAATAGTATCCTAGTGACTAGTGGAAGCCAATGCAGGTTTCCAAGGCCTTTCTCAAGCCAGTGATACACTTTACACACTGAGAATTTGGCTAGATGTATGTCAAGAGAAACCAATGCATGCTATAAACCATGATTGATTCAACTCAACAGTGGTTTCAATTGTGCTCCGTGAAACATTGACATTAGTGGAGATCAGGATGGAAGGTAGGACAACAACCAAGATTTTCAATCAGTTTGCAGCCTTGTCACAGCAGTAAAATTTACACACATTTTGATTGGATCTTCCTGCCATCATCCAGTCGAGTGATTTATTCTTGACTTATACCATGAAGTGATTCCTTGTCCCAAATCCCCCATCTAGAAGAGCTCCATCTTTCTTGGGTCACGCAATTTTCAAGTCTTGGATTTCAATCTCACTGTTTTGTTGTTGCTGGGTATAGGCTAGCTGGTCCTCAAGGTGCCTCTCCATCCTTACAATTCATTTTCTTTGTAGACCTGTCATTTCTGTTTCTGAACCATCTTCATCTTCTTACTCAATGAAGGTATAGAAATTACTTTGTGAGGCTAAGGCACAAGTGGGATTTCATTTAAGATGAATTTGGGATCTGTGTAAGAAAATAGATGTCCTTGGATTGTGACAATATGAAGTTAATTTTCAAGTGTTTGTATCTTTCTAATGAAAAATAATTCACCAATTTGTGTTTAAGTTGGACATTCCTAATGGTGGCAAGTTTTTCCTAAGTATGCTGAAATCTATCCTTCAATGTGATTGCCACAATTTTTTCCATGTAATTTATTATTTGGGGAGACCTAGAGCCTCTTAAGATCTGAAAATCAGTGGGTATATTCATTGTTTCTGCATTTAGTCCTTACATAACAGGTGCTCATAATCCCTAAAAGGAATAGATAGAGTACAGAGTTGAGTTTAAGAAAATTTTTAAAAAGAACTTTTGTCTTCTCATATGTGGATTTAGTTTTACCCAGGAGATTACTAAATTTTCATTAATATGATATTGTAGGGACAGAAGATTTCAACATACCTTCCTTTAAATGCGGCAAAGCATTCTTTCTGGATGGAAAGATCACCCTATCTAGGAACCTAAACCCAATAGACTGTATAAATTATAAGCATCTCTGGAAATAATTAGTTGCTATGTTTCCATTTTAGTTACCACAAAGCTAATTAAGCCAATGGTTCACAGTTAGGAGATCTTTAATAGACTCAGAATTAGAAGAGCTGCACGGGCTCTCGCATTGAAGTAAAATCTGAAAAATCAAGTTTACTGTTATCTCCAACACTGAACTTTCTTAAGATTTTCTGGCTCAGAATATACTTGCAGTGATAAATTTAGACTTTGAATAACTGTTTAGCACAGGAGAGACCCTGCTGAAAATTAGGTCACTTTATGCATCATAACTTTAAGAAAATCAATATAGTATTTCTGCATATTTCCTCTATGTGAAAATGTAGCTCATCTCTTAAGAGAGACATCAAAGAACTAAAACTGATTTCCTTTGTCCCCTGCATGCTCCCAGGAATTAAGGATTATATCTCCTTTCCTTTAGCATTTGATAAAATCTCAAAAGTAACTGCTAAGAATAGACATGATAAGAATTAGTTAAAACAGAGTATTAAATTGATAAAACCCACCTAACTGTTCTGCTTACCACCTGCCTTGAAATTATAGCCGTTAATATGATTATTCTAATCCAGAGGCAAGAAGAAGAGAATATAGTTGCAAACCATGCAATTCTCTACCATTACAATAGACATTAATGCTACTTATGAAACAGGAGACCAGATGCTTTCGTTTTGTCCTATCAGACCCTTGATTTTGGGGCCATCTACATGTACTTACCTGGAATAACACAGGAAGCATCTCTGTAGGTTTTCCATGGGTATATCATGGATTTATTTTCACAAAGTTTATCAAGATACAGCATTTCCTTAGCTCTTTATACAACTTTGAATCATACACACCTATACCATCTATTTTATTACCATACTTTTGGACACATTAAAGTGTTTTCATTCTTTCTTTAATGTATAGTACCAATTTTATTCAAGCTTTAGTAGTGATGTGCTGATTGTCAAGTGCAGTGGGTGTGTTCATGTCAATCTATTATTGGAAAAGAGGCTGCGACACTGTCATCTGCTATTTGTCTGCATGCTTCTATAATGCATCTTCCCATGGTCTTATCTTGTCATTTGCTCTGCAAATGCTGTGTGTTTCATGCTGGCACACTCTGTGGTGATTTCACTTAATATCTATTCTCTCCTCTCCTCCTCTCCCTCTCTTAGTAATAAAACTTGTTTCAAAACACAGTCTAGGCAAATGTGGTCACTTCTTTGTCTACTTGAAACTAGTTCTGGATGATGAAATATAATCAGGTCTAGAAGCTGTAGCTCATTGGGGTACTTGCCGAACTTGTATGTGGCAGTTGACTCAGTCCAAGCACTACATAAAGAAGTCTAGACCAGGATGTTATTAAGAAGGAATGCCCTTATTACATATGGATTTCAAATGCCTGGAGATGGGCACACAATGATCATGAAGACAGACTCTAGTATGTATAAAGAGAAAGCAGGATGCTGGACAGAGCTCTATTCTTTTCCTTTGATCTTCTTTCCTCTGGATTCTTGTTATGTCATAAAATGGAAATCCTGTTTGCCCCAGCCACAATGATTTTTGCCATCATCATTTCAAAACTTTATTGTTGTTGTTTTTAATGTTTACTAATAATGCTTTAACTATTAGTTATTATCCCTCACTACAGACATAAACTATGGTGTTGTAACTATAAATTATCATTAAACATAACATAAGGAAGCATTAGCAAAAATTCTTTAAATGCAAAATTGGCTCATCATTATAGGTTCAAACCACTTGGTCAAAGTCAGGACATCTTGGTTTGATGCGTTTTACGCCGAAAAGAAGTCACAGAACCAATGGAGGCCAGTTTCTGAGATACTGAACTTGAAAGTGGCCCTGTACGGGCTATGTGACCAATGTTGAGTAGACTTTCTTCTCTGGCATTCCAGACACGCAGGGGAAGAGACGAGGGAGCCCAGATGGGTGGCGCTGTGAATTAGTAAGCAAGTAACCCTTAAGAGAAGCAAGCGTTGTACAATGTCAACTTACTTTCTGTTTCCGCCCTGGTTTTCTTTTCTTCCTCTTTCCCTCATAACATTAATGCCAAGATAGGTTTAGTTTTCTTTTAAAATTAAAGCTGGCCATATATCTCTGCTACCTAGCAGTCCGTCAGAGGTAAAAATCCAACTGGGACTTACTGGTTCCTCTAGTGTTTGCATTGCTAGACTCTTGCTCTGTGCCTTTCTCCTTACACAATGGGAACATTTGCGTTTTGTTGAGGCTCATGCTCCTTTTAGCCTTCCCACATATCCTTGGACATGTAGTCTTTGCCAATCCTTCCCAGCATTTACTTAGTGCTCTGGGTAACTCTATTTGGTACAAGTTCTGAAGCTCTAGCCACTTCCTAAATTACTTATGTAAACAAGCATAAGTTCACAACTCCTCGCCTTCCTTAATTGAAAACCAGGGGCCATGAATGGTAAAACATAATATCATTCCAGCACTTAGGAGGCAGAGCCAGGAGCATCAGAACTTCAAGGTCCTCCTCAGCCACAAAGTAACTTGAAGGCCA
This sequence comes from Rhynchomys soricoides, assembly GCA_019843965.1. Lineage (NCBI taxonomy): Eukaryota > Metazoa > Chordata > Mammalia > Rodentia > Muridae > Rhynchomys > Rhynchomys soricoides. The sequence goes on from JADRCH010000047.1 coordinate 8,860,554, forward strand.
GATTAGGCTACATGAGATCCACATGAAAACAGAATTAAAATGATAAAGAAAAAGGAAAGAAACCAAAGCAATTACTAAGTGGTGCTCATGGAGTTCTGTGAGGTTCAATTGGAAAAGTACGTGGCTTTAGCACACAATAAACAACCCAGATACAGCTCTGTATTGCATGTATGTACACATGATGCACTATTATTATTAAAAGCATCTCTTCAACCTTCTTCAATAAATCTGACTTAAATATGTCTTTTCTGGGTTCTCACACCATGAAAATATTGCTATTTTTCAACATGCTGTTTAAAGGAGAACCAGAACATTTGGGGTTGACTTTGGGTTTTGTTACTAGTAGGGTGGGTTTGTGCAAGTTGACAAACTCCCCGTGTCTTGTTTTCTACTTCAGTGAAATAAGGATAATACACAATCTTTTTCCCGATATTATTATAAAAGAAAAAGGAGTTAATACCAGAGCCTGAATTACTGTAAGTTCTATAGAAATATCTGCTATGCTAATTGCATTTTTACATAGTGTCACTAAGGTAACAGAGGCTTCCCGGAGGCAGGGGTTGCAACATTGATGATTTTTAAGTTTCCAGCACTTAGTGTTAGGTAGCTAGTTAGATGTTAGCAGGATTCGAAGACACTGGGACTAGACCCATCTCTCAGTTATCAGTTACAGGACTAAGACCTGGAACTACAAGACTCTAATTACCAGACAGAGGTACTAAAGATGAGTCCAGTTTTTGGCCCTGAGAGGATGCATGGCATCCTGAGCTGTCCAAAAGGCCGCTGGCTGATAACTATCTAAGCCTGGTTCTTAGAGCCCTCCCCTGTGTAGGAATACTATACAGCAGGGAACTTCATTATAACAAAGGAAGTTGTTGTCCCCTAGAAGAAGAGCCAGTACTAATAGGGCAATCAATCACCAGAATAAAAAACATGTCTCAAAAAAGCTGTCTGTCCCAGACACTTAGAAATAATTTGTGTGTCTAAAAAGTACATGGACACAATAGTCTCTCTGGTCTCTCTCATGAATGTATTCTGCAATGGTCTCCTGGCCACTGTCTCTTTCTCATTTTTTGAGGGTATCCTCTTCGCTCTGCAATATACTCTGCCTGTCTTCTATTCTACACACTGAAATTCTGATGTTTCTGCTATTTTCATTCCCATGGTTCCTGGCTGTGGTACGTAGGTTTATTTAAGGGCAACTTAGGCCATGAACATTTTTATTCTGAGTGAAAAATTGCAGTGAGCCTCTGCTTTTTACGCTTCCCACACACTGCCCAGTTATTGGTGAAGTGTTTGTTGTGCTTTCTTCAATTTGTTTGCTGTGTGCATGTATATGAGTAAGTGTGGCATCAAGTGTTGTGATTTAAGCACACGTCTATGCAGGTGTGTGAGCAGAGTGTGGAGTATAGCATTGAGGTGCTCTACTGTTCTCCTTTTTATTCAACCCAGAGCAAGGCTGGCAACCATCAAGTCCCAGTGGTCTTATTACCACCACCTTCAGATTATTGAGATTGTAGGTATGCCTACGACTGACCTTGGTCTCCCAGGTGGGTGCTGGGATTTGAACTCAGGTCTGTATGCCTGGATAGCAAGTGCTCTTATCCACTAAACTGTATGTCCTTCCCAATTTCTTTTGTTTGTGAGTGATTAGGTAAGAGGCTCCATGGGTTCTTTTTCGGGCTACATGCCTAATACTCAACGTTGGTTTTGTGTAAATAATGTCATCAGTCAGTTGAAGGATTTTATCAAAAGATCTGGAGTTGATGGGATGGAAATTTGGAAGTGTTGAAAGCCATACAGAGGATCAGTAGCTCAGGGAAACAAAAATTCAGGCCAAGAACCCAAACAGAAACAGTTATGTGGATGGAGACCAAAGGAGGTGTTAGGGGAATGCTATAATTACCATATTTAACCTTTGTATTGAGGAGCGGTGATGGGGGATATTCCCAGAGTCCCCTCATATCCAGATTAGATTGTTGGATACAGAGTAGAGCTTTTGATTAGTGAAGAAAGAAGAGAAGAAATCTATTTTGTTTGGAAACATAATTACCTGTTTCCGGAGGTGAAATATCTGTGCATGGCATGATGGATGTGCCTGGCAGGCTGTGGTTACAAAGCTCTGGAACCCAGGAGGGAGGTCATTGCTGTAAATGTAGATTTAGGAGTCATCATTGCACAAGCACTCATGTACACCATTCCTCTGGGTGACACGAGAGGCAATGCACTTACAGACAGAATAAGAAGAGAATGAGCTGTAATTTACTACAATGGCACACTGGTCTGCTTCTTGGAAGATGAGGTAGAGAAGATAGGAGATTCGTGGGAGACTTTGAGAAACTTCAAATGGGAAGCTCATGCTTAAGATGGTGGAAAAAAAATCCTTTCTTGAGGACCTTGAAAACTAGATTTGATGATTTATATTTATGTGGCTGATTCAGCAGAGCAAGTAAGCATCAAGTAAACATGTGGACCTATTCTTAGTGGCTAATAACCTCCACTCACCCTTTTTAATTTTTAGAAGCTATATATTGGACAGACTTGTGCACTACTAGTGTTGTAATGTAAAATACATTTAACTAGCTAGTGTGTATGAGACTGCATGGTTTTGCATGTACATAAACTTGTGGTGTGTGTACGTGTGTGTGTATGTGTGTGTGCATGCATGTGTGTGATGTGTGAAGTAACTACAGATACCTCACAGAGTATATTATTGGAAAATCAGACCCAGTTTTCAGGAGAGGGAGAATTTCTGGGAAAGTGTCAGCTATAGAGAAATACAGCCAAAATATAGATCAAATTCTAAAACAGGCATTGGTTTACAAACTGAAGAATTTATAAATATTTAAAACCAGTTTGAAGTAATAATTAAGTTGTTAACTCTAACGATGACATTTTGTGTTTTACACACATTGAACTTTATTTTTGAAAAAATAGATTTTCTTGTATTTCATAAAAATACATGCTGATTAAAGGAAAATATCATCTATTATGAGTAGATTAAAAAACACTGTCATTAGCTGATGTACTTTTTTATTCTGCTTGACATACTTAGAGTCAATAAAAGAAAAAAATTAAGGAGAAAAAGGAAATAATATTTGGAATAATGACTAGAAATCATTGTATTATCTTTATATAAAATTAAACTATACCAAATAAGTAATAATAGTGATATGAGATGTATGGTATGAGAGTTAAGAAAATTTCATAGGAGGTCGTATAAAATATAGGGTATGGGGACCTTCTAAACATGTAGATACAGCAAAGGCAAGATTTTGCCTTTAATTTCTTAAGGAATTTCAGCTGGGCCTGAGAGTAAAACTGACATTAAACATATTAGCAGAATAAAAGTGGACAAATTTATCTAGTGTAGGTTCTATGTGACATGGGATATTGGAGTCATTATCAGGACATGAAGGCCCAACAAAGTGACAAAATTTAAATCCTTTAGTCCCAGCTGAACAAAGAATGTGGAAAAAGTAAACTCTGTGAGAAGGACAATGTCAGCTAAGGGTAATTTCAACAAGATCTGTTTGCTGAGAATTCTCCAGGGCCCCATCTCCTTTTCCCCTTCCTGGATGACACTCTCCTCTGGGTAGACTTAACCTCTTGCTCTCAAGTGAAAAAAAAAGAAAGAAAGAAAGAAAGAAAACAAGAAAAAAAAGAAGGAGGAAGAGGAGGAGGAGGAGGAGGAGGAGTCGTCGTCAGGGAGCTCCCTGTGGTCCGGTGCTGTGATCTTGCTCTCTCCCCGTGCCTGCAATTGCCTCTTTCCTCCCTCCTCCCTTCCTCCTTGCCTCTTCCTGTTCCATTCCTTCTGTGTGTGTGTGTGTGTGTGTGTGTGTGTGTGTGTGTGTGTGTGTCTGTGTGTGTGTGTGTGTGTGTGTGTTCATAAATGAATTCTGATGTCATACTGGCATGATATGGGGTAGAATATTCGGTCTTCTTTTAGTATCATAAGGAAGCATGAACCATTTAGCTACTAAAAAGTAACTGGATACACTTGTGCTCCCAGTAACAGGCTTGATCCATGGCTGACAGCCCATGAATACAGAGGGCTCCTCTGGGTGTCTGAGAATCCCTACATTTCACCATGAGGGATATGATGCTACGGTCTTAACCAGTAGGCCTCTTTTTGTGACTTCAGTGTGAATTCAGCAAAATTCACCCCAGTCTTACCCCCCTTTGTATTGTTCTGAAGGGACACCATGACCAAAGAAGTTTATAAAAGAAGGCATTTAATTGGGGCTTGCTTACAGTTTCAGAGAGTGAGTCTATGGCCGTCATGTTAGGGAGCATGGCCGCAGGCAGGCAGGCAGGCAGGCAGGCAGGCAGGCATGGTGCTGTAGGTGTAGCTGAGCATTTTTCTATGTTGTGACAATAATCATAAGGCAGACAGAGAGAGCTAACATGGGCTTTTGAAAACACCTAACCTAGCTACTGATAGACGGTCTCCACAAGGCCATACCTTCTAATGTTCCCCAAACAGTTTCACTATCTGGAGACAAAGTATTCAAATAGCTGAGTCTATGGGGATCATGTTTAGTCAGATTCCACAGCTGCACGAACAGAATCCCCATGTGAAGTTGATCCCATGGTGACATGTGATCACGTTCCCATGGGAGCCAGCAGCATGGGTCAGATATGGAAAGTTTATGTACTCAACTTGCAAAACTCAGAGCACTTTGGCTATTTTGGTCTTTATGAACTATGAACTATCTAAATGTTTGATCTCCTTTTTCAGCAGTCTATAAGAGGAAGAAATGTATGTTTTACTTTAAACATGAGCTTTGAAATCATTTTAGAAATGCTCTTAAGATGTTCAGGAGGATTTTTATTAGATCTATATATGAAATAGGTATGAAATGGGTATCATATTTACATTGAGATTTCCCCCTTTTTCCTTATTTTTTAAACCTGACCTCATGCTTTTTAGTGAAAAAGTGGTGTTATCATTTTTTTTCCCATAAGCCCTCTTTCAGAAGTAAGCTGGGTCACTTTAGAGGACTCTGTTAATGTAATAGATATATCAGCTGTTCTGTAACTTGTTTGTCAGTAAAAAAAAGCTTAAAAGTATGCTTATTTTAAATTGAATCAAACTAACTGCTTCTCCAACCAGAAATCTACTTCTGCAAGACATTTATTCTTGCAGGGTATATAGCATTCTTTTACAATTTATGATGTCAGTTGTTTTTCTTGAGAAAATCAGAACATTGTGCTGTGTGTGCCTCTGAGATTGTTTCTATAGTCACAAAGCAGCAGGATGGCATGGCTACTTCATGGAAGAATTCTTCAGTTGTCATGTCATAGCTGCTTAATTTAGACAAAGTAATACTGTGTCACCGTGGTGCTTTAGCGAAGATAAGTCACGCTTTGTTATGTTGTCTTGCCTCTGTGTACTTAGAATCATACATTCTTACAGGTTGGGGAAGATTTATAAATGAGGTAGTTTGAAAGCTGAATTTGTAGAAAAAACTGAGATTAATGGAGACAAAACTGGTATTTATCTATATTTTTATTGTTATTTCTTGTGTAAAATATTTAACTGTCAGAAAATTTGGATAATTTTCAAGAAATTGTCCTCTACCCAAAATGAGGCTTAGAGACTGCAAACAACTTAGTCACTAAAACCATTCCTGTTGATTAGAACGAAAGCACATGTTTTCTAGAACGAAGTCTTGATCTTTGTTAGATGAATTTTAAAGTTTTCTCTGCTTTTATTATTTCAAAATATAGAAATAGGATTTCCCTTGGACTTGATAGAGGTAACAGACTTTACTTGGACCGTGCTTCGGTGAATGGTCTCTGCTCACACTATCTGGGAAGTATCATGGTTTCAAAAGATCTTGCACTGTATTGACCATTGTATTAAATTTCCTAATAGCATACAGAGCAACGGATAAATTAATTATACTTAGGAATATGTGCGAAGTTGTCTAGTATTCCTCAAATCCCTTGAAGTATTAAATATTTGTTAGGATTTCAGCCATTCTATGGACTTATTTGTACAGTATTTTCAATAAGTGTTACAATAATTTATTAAATTGAAAATATGTTTTTTCATACAATATAATCTGACTATGGTTTCCTGTCTCTCTTCTCCTCTCAGTTCCTCCCCAGGTCCACTAACATCTGGATCCACCCTCTTGATGTCTCCCCAGGCCCACTAACATCTGGATCCACCCTCTTGATGTCTGTCATTAGAAAACAAACAGGCATCTAAGGGATAATAATAAAATAAAATATGAAATAACAAGAAAAATGAAAACAAATCAGAATAGGACAAAGCAAACAAAAGAACCCAAGAAAAGGCACAAGGAACAGATACAGACACAGAGACACACTGTTCACACACGCAGGAGTTCCGTCAAAACGCAAAGCCTGTAGGGTACAAATAAAATGAAATGAAAGTAGAATTATAATTTAAAAAATGAGAAAATGAACCTACACAATTTGTTTTCTGTTGGCCATCTATCTCTGGGCACGCGGTCTATCTTAAGAGAAGTTTGTCTCCCCAGTGAGACTTCCTTGGGGGGAAACATAATTTTCATTTGCAAGTGGTTACCAATTGGGTTAAGGATGAGGGCATGTGTTCACTTTTCTGTTCAGCTCTTGGACTCCGTGTGGTACAGACCCACGCAGGTCCTGCCCATGCTGCCTCGGTCTCTGTGAGATCATAGGTTCCACAGTGCTGGTGAGTTCAGAAGGCCTGGTTTCCTTGGCGCCATCCATCGCCTCTGTACTCTTTCTGTCCTCTCTTTGGGTGGTTCCTTGAGCTCTGCGGGGAGGGATTTGATGGAGACATCCTGTTTAGGGTTGAGTGTTCTGAGGTCTCACTCTGCATATCGTCTGGCTGTGGGCTGTTTAATGCAGGAGGGAGCTTTTCTGGTGATGGCTGAGCACAGCAGAGAACTCTGGGTATAGTGGAAGGTCAGCAGGAGTCATTTTATTGCTGTGTTCCTCCTGTAGAACACTAGTATCTGGTTTTCCCCTAGGTCCCTGTGCTATTTAGTCTCAGATTCTTAGTCACCCAAGCATTCTTGGGTATGGAGTGGGCCTCCTTAAAATCTGATATTGGTTCGTTAATCCCATAAGCTTTGTACCATCTCTGCATTTACATATTTTACAGACAGGACACCATTGTAAATGTAAGGGCTTGTAGCTGGGTTGGGGTTCATGCTTCTCCTTTGGCAGTGTGCAGAGTACCTTTTGGTACCAAGAACGCTACTCAGTAGGGGTGAAGGCTCTAGGTTAGCACTAGCTTGATGTCTCAGTGTTAAATGAGTTATGTACGTGGTGTCTTCAGCATTAAGGCCTTGACATTAGTTTGTGGATTGCACAACTAATGGGTTCTTTGGGGTTTTCTGTGAGATTCCTTTGGCCAACAACTCCATTATGTGTAACCCATTCCTTGTACTGAAGCTTCATTTGTTGATGCGAGATGTCCATTTGGGGCTTTGTCTTTCCCCTTATTTGATGATTTCATTTAGACGCCTTCATATAGGTTTATAATTTAGGAATCTTCTACTGTATTAGGTTTCCACAAGACTTCTCAAATGGTCCTAAATTTTAGCTATCCCTCCTGACGTTCCCTTCCTTGTCCCCCTCTTCTCTCCTGTCCCGTCTCTATTTGATCCACCTGTTGTCCAGTTACAGCCCGGCCCCCATTCATCCAGAATTGTTTGTTCTATTTCTCTTTCCTCGGGAGATCTTTTCCTCCCCACCCCACTTCCTTGCTCCATGAAGTTCTACTTATCTTTGTAAGTTCCACTGATACTTGCTTATCTTTAATATAACAGCTAACATCCACATATAAATGAATACATATCACATTTATCTGAAAATTGTCTTTATTATGTTGAGATATTTCCCCTGTATCTGCAATCTCTCCAGGACTTTTATCATGAAGGGCTGTTGGATTTTGTCAAAGGCCTTTCTTTGTCTAATGATATGATCAGGTGTTTTTTCACTCAATTTGTTTATAAGGTGGACTACATTTATCAACTTATATATGTTAAACCATCTCTGCATTTCTGAGATGAAGCATACTTGCTCATGGTGGATGATCTTTTTGATGTGTTCTTGGATTCAGTTTGCAAGTATTTTATTTAGATTTTTTTATCTATGTTCATAAGAAAAGTTGGTCTGTAATTCTCTTTCTTTGTAGGTTTTTATGTGGTTTGGATATTAGAGTAACTGTGGCATCAGGAAACAAATTGGGTAACATTCTTTCTGTTTTTATTTTGTGGAATAATGTAAGAAGTATTAGCATTAACTTTTCTTTGAAAGTCTTGTAGAATTCTGTGTCTAAATTTGACCCTGGACTTTTTTGGTTGGTAGACTTTAATTATTGCGTCTATTTCACTAAGGGTTATATGTTACTTAACTGATCTTGATTTAACATTGGTAGATAGTATATATTGGGAAAATAATCCATTTCTTAAAATTTTCTAATTTGTTGTAATATTAGTTTTTAAACTAATATTCCAGAGAATATTAGTTTAAAAACTAATCCTTGGGATTCTCTGGAATTTTTTGATGTCTGTTATTATGTCCCTTTTTTCTATTCTAATGTTTAAAAATCTAGTTCTTTTCTCTCTGCCTTTTAGTTAAGTTGAGGAAGAGGTTTTTTCCAATATTATAACTTTTCCCAAAGAACAAAGTCTTTGTTTTTCTTAAGTTTTTATGTTCTTGATTTTAGCCCTGATTTTGATTATATATTGTCATCTATTCCTTTTGGGTTTTTAAATATATATCCTTTAGGTGTGCTGGTGAATTACTAATATGAGATCTCTCCATATTTCCTTAATGTAGCCCCTTAGTGTTATGAACTTGTCTCTTAGAATGGCCTTCATTCCTCTCCATATGTTTGGGTATGCTGTGTTTTTATTTTCATTCACTTCTAGAAATTTATTATTATTTCTGTCTTGACCTATCTTCCGTTCAGCAATGAATTGCTTACTTTTCACAAGTATGTAAGCTTTCTCTTATTTCTGTTTTTTGACATCCAGCCTTAATCTGTGGTGGTAAGATAGGATTCAGGGTGTTATTTTAATTTTCTTGTATCTGTTGAGACTGATTTGCATCTGACTATGTGGTCAATTTTGAAGAAAGTTACATTAGATGCTGAGAAGAAGGTATATTATTTTGCATTTGGGTGAAATGTTCTCTAAATATCTTTTAGGATCCTTTTGGTTCATGATATCAATTAACCCCTGTATTTCTCTGTTTAGTTTGTGTCTTTACGACCTGACTATTGGCAAGAATGGGGTTATCAAAGTCACCCAGTATCAATGTATGAGGGTAAATGTGTGATGTAAACTGTAGCAGTGGTTCTTTTATGAGCTTGGCTTTTCTATTGTTTGGTATATAGATGTTAAGAATCGCAATGTCCTCATGTTGGGTTTTTCCATTGGTGAGTATGTAGTGTACTTTCATATCTCTTCTGGTTAGTTTTGGTTTGAAGTTTGTTAAAATAAATTTGATTTCAGGTTCTTAATGGGTTTTACTTCTGACTCTCGAATACGAATTCACTTTATTCCATGCCATAAAGACAGAGTTTTAATGGGTTGAGCTGAAGAGGCTGAGTTTATAGTCAGAAATTTGCCGAGGAAAGCATAAACAATGGATGAAGAATAGATTGGCTAGTTCAAAGTTACTTTTCATGGAAGATAGAACAAGGAAAGCAAAATAAGAAATAACAGATCCCCCACCCCACACCCCCAATGCTTTTTACTAAGAATTAAAGGAATCTAAGGCTTAAGGATTAACACAGAGAAACTTCACAGTCTGCTGAGTGGTTTTTGGGATGTTTGGCTGGTTCTTTTTCCTGTTTCTCAGAAGGTTGAGCAACTGTTTTTCTGTGTAGTGACTTGGAGCTTTGTCATGGCCCACTCGGTTGTATTTTATCAGATGTGCTGGGGCTCAGTTCAAGAGCTTACTTCAAAACAATAATTTAAAACATTTCTTTTGGGTTTTTTTTTGGAGAGTCTTGCTCTGGTAGGCTTGACTGCTGTAGAATTTGTTGTGCGTATCAGGCTGGCCTGGAACTTCAGAGCATGGTCCTGCCTCTGCCTCTTTTGTGCTGGCATTACAGTTTTGTGACACCATGCCCAGGTGGCCTCATGAGTTGATAGATTGGTTAGGCCTGTTTCTCAGAGCCCTAATGGGCTTATTGTTGCTTGAGTAGACTAAGTGTATAGAATATCCATTATGATATTGGCACACGTGTACAATGCACTTTGTCTCTATTCATCCCACTGGTTGGACTTTTTTGTTTTGTGTCTTCTCAAGGAGTACTGCTCATGCTTTCATGTCCTTTGTGTTTAAATTGCATTCTCATTATGAGAGAAAACATAGGATATCTGTCTTTCTGAGTCTTGCTTATTTTACTTAACATGGTAACCCCCAATTCCATCCATTTCCTGCAAAAGACATTTCATTTTTCTTTATGGCTGAATAAAAATCATGTGTGTATATATATGGCACTATAAAAATCTGTTCACCCCCTTGACGGACATCTAGGCTGATTCTTCAACTTGGCTGTGTGAGCAGTGCTGAAATAAACATGGGCATGCAGGAATCTCTGTTGTGTGCTGACTTAGAACTCCTGGAGGAGTTTCATCAAAGTACGGACAACATGCTTGCTTGTGTACTTTCGTTAATTTTCAATGTATTATTTATTCTTTTGAACATACATTTCAAAGGAGGAGGTATGTGTTCCAGATGCTAGGGCTCTTGTTCCAGAAACACAGGGATGTCATCAAAGATTTACCTGCAGGGCTCGGGTTATAAATTCAGCATTTGATGCCCAGGAGGCTGTCAGGATTAAATCTACCCTTCTGTGGCCAAATGATGTGAAGTGTTCTGAAAAGAGAGACAATACCAACTGATGGTGCATCTCCCAGTTGCCAATCTCGTTTGTCTTGACCTGCCTGCAGAAAGCAGTTAGATGGAGATTCTAAGGTAATTAAGATGGAGTCTTAAGGTAATTTAGTTGGCTTCATTAGTGTAAGTTTGGGCTAAATGGCAAGTTGAATACATGTATTAAAAATATATTTTTTAGAAAACTGTGAAAATGGAATTAAATTGGTTGCATGTGAGGAAGTTATTAGGATGGAGTAATTTCGTGGAGTTGAGAAAATATATTTTAGGTGAAATGCATAAACATTAAGACAGCATTGCCACATCATGCTATAAATAACCATAGGAAAATCTAAATAATGAAGTTATCCATTTACCTCTTAAAAGTAATCCTCCCTCTCAGTCATGGTTATGAGAATTGGACTCTCTCTTAGCCCAGAGACATTATTACATAAGAAAGAGGAAAAGATTAGGGGGAAAGGCTTCTCAGTTGAGGCCTCTCCAAGCTGAATTTTAAGTGCTGCTTCTGATGTAAGTCTCCTGTTTTTCATTAAAGAGGAGTGTTAAGGAAGTGCCATGGGCATAATAGCTGCTCACACAGCCCCTTTCACGGGGTATTCTTAGTGGTCTGCATTTTTCAGAGCCTTGTGTCTGGTAGTGGAGTAGAACTGACGCAGATGGTGGAGAAACAAATTCAGTGGAAGTTGCTGCCATGAGCAATATGGTTTAATCTTGGACACAATGCTGTCATTGTGTTGGAAGCATTCATTCATTTGCAGATGCAGTCATTTGCAAATTACCCACTGTTCATATCCCCCTTTCATGCTAAGGATGTGTCATTCCAGGAAGATCAGCACTTCCATGACCCACTAGATTCTTTAAAAGCCTTCCTTACTCTTGATTTTCATCTCCCCCTTTTCATTTCCTCTTCAAGGTTGTAAGTGCTACAGCCTCCTGCAGATTTCGAAGGTAATTTCCCAGCTAAACATGCCTGTAAATTTTCACTGCAAATACTACATTGCATATCCGTTTGAAGTGAAATAAGTGAAGTTAACCATTCTTTGATGGAGGAATCCCACGAGGAAGAAAGTTTAAAGTTGGTTAAGTTTAATTTGCTAAAACAAATATGTAATGAGCAGAGATAAAGCATATTTAAAAAGATAACTATTTTATCTGGTGATTGGAGATAGCTTACCTATTCTTGGAGTGTATAGAGGCACATTATCTGTAAAGCATTGAATGCTTTTTATTAAAAACAAAGCAAAGCAAAACAAAACAAAACAGCCCAAGTGACAAAGGGACTATATGATACAGGAAAAATGGGAAGTGATAATAAGATCCCTCTAAAATTCTCTAATAGTCAGTAATTATAAATTGGGGCTTAGTGTTTTACCAAGGTCTCATAGTTTCAGTTAGGTTGGCCAAGATGGATATGCTTCCTGTTGTGTGCCAACGGCAGGGCCTGAAATTTAGAGCCAGCAGAACATGGAAGAAGCTCAGGGCTGACAAAGGCATCTGGAGAGAGAGGGCAGTTTGTGCAGGAAGTTTATCCTTAACAATAACATCTCTAAGAAGAAATTTAGATAAATGGATGTCACGTCTCCATCCCAGTCTCCCAGGTTCTCTATCAAAATTTCAGATCCACTAAAAATTCTTTATATGTAGATTTTTCGTGTAGGACACACTTGGTTTTAATGTCCTGCATTTCGAATACTATTCAAGATCCAAGTTTTCAGCATTTTTTAAATACTAGATATCCTGTTCCTGATGCATGTGTCATCAATAATATTGATGCATTATAGGGTTTCCATTATGCATTAGCTACCTTTCTTATTGTTGGGCAAAATATGTGACAAGGGAAGAGAAAGAGGCTTTACAGAGGTTAACTTTGTTGTCAACTTGATGGGATTTGAACTCGTGGAGACATACATAGGAAAGAGTCTATGAGAACCCCTGCAGGTTTCTGAAGAGGGTTCAACTGAGGCAGGAAGACCCAGCCTGAATGTATATACACAGTCCCATTGGCCAGGGCTCCCCCTTCCTACTGCATAACAGAAGGTGAGCTTAGCCCTGGCTTCCATCTCTGTCTGCTTCCTTATTGGTCTGACTCTTCGTGTCTCCTCTAATCTGAGGTCGATTCTTAATTTCTTCTTCTTCTTTTTTTTTTTTTATAACACAGACAGGTTGGAAGAATAGTAGTCAGGTGTTTTGTAGAATGATCCCCATTTCAGTGGGTAAGAGGTTTCTCATGATTAGCCTGGGGCTGTGGGGTTCTTGGAGAATGTGAAGAGCCTTGTCATCATGTATTTCTCAAAGTTTTATGCTTCAGCTTCTATCAGCATGAACTTATGCTCTTATCAGCATCCACTGATTGTTTTTCCTCACTGAAAAGTATCTCTTTTTGAGGGGAGGTGTTGAATTCCCACCTCTCAAAAAAAGACCCAGGCCCAATTTATTCATATTGCAATCATTTCAAGTCAGTTCATTTTGTTATGTATTAGTTAAGCAATCAAGTTAAGATAATGGTCCTAAGCATGGGCTCTAATCCAATATGACTGGTATTCTTCCAAGAGAAAGAAACATTTAAGTGCAACATCTGAAGACCCAGAGATTCAGGGAAGACCACTGTGGGCTCTCAGAGGCAGCAGTTGGAGTGACATAGCTACACACTGACAGCTGGCAGTTGTCCCAGAACATTAGAAGGGGCAGAGAAGGTACTTTCTGCCACCACTTTTTGTCGGTTGTTCATCAGCCAAGGACAGTTAACCAATGAAATCACACAAACTCTGGAGAAGCATCCCTTAACTCAGGTCTGTCTTGATAATCATCAAATAATTCCGTTCACAGTCAGGAATAAGAATCTTTTTATTTGTGATCAGGAAAAGAATTGCCCAAAAACTCGGAATACCCAAGATACAATTCACAGACCACATGAAGCTTGAGAAGAAGGAAGACCAAAGTGTAGATGCCTCAGTCCTTCTTAGAAGGGAGAACAAAATACTCAAGGGAGGAAATATGGGGACAAAGAGTGGAGCAGAGACTGCAGGAAAGGCCATCCGGAGACTGCCCCACCTGGGGATCCATCCCACATACAGTCACCAAACCCAGACACTATTGTGGATGCTAAGAAGTGCTTACTGACAAGACCCTGATATAGCTGTCTCCTGAGAGGCTCTGACTGAGCACGGGGGTTCCCCAATGGAGGAGTTAGAGGACTGAAGGAGCTGAAGGGATTTGCAACCCCATAGGAAGAACAACAGTATCAACCAATCAGAATCCTGAGAGCTTCCAGAGACTAAACCTTAACCAAAGAGTACACATGGAGCAACCCATGGCTCCAGCCACATGTGGCCTTGTCTGGCATCAATGGGAGGAGAAGCCTTAGGTCCTGTGAAGGCTCAATGCCCCAGTGTAGGGGAATGTCAGGGTAGTGAGGCAGGAATGGGTGTGTGTGTGTTTGTGGGAGCACCCTCATGGAAGCAGGGGGAGGGGAGATGTGATAGGGGTTTCTGGAGGGCAACGGGGGGGGGGGGAAAGGGGATAACATTTGAAATGTAAATAAAGAAAATATCCAATAAAAAAAGAAAAGAATTGCATTCTAATAATCACTTAAAAACTGTACTTCAAGTGCTTGGCTGCAGCTCAGGGGGAGAGCACTTGGCAAGCATCTACAAGGCCCTGTATTCAAATATTAGAACAAGCCCACCCTATCTCAAAAAAGTTCAACTACAGTTCCAACTCCAGTGCTCCCCCTCTAGAAGGAAAGGGAAAAGCAAGAGGGTACCTCGAGATGGTTTTTGTGTAAAGCTACCTAATAAGCTGTAGGTTCACCCATGTCTATAGTTAGCACGAGTTCAGTACTGTTTGAGGAAGTTGGTGTGTTCTAGTTTTCATGGAACTCCCCCTCTCCCTTCTTTCTTTCATTCCTCTCTGTTGACTTTTTGCTTGCTAGCTTTCTTATTTTATTTTAAAAAACACACACACTCATTTTAAGTATACATTAAGTCTGGCTGTATAAAAAGAAGAAATACAAAGAGCCTTCTTTTTGCGATCTTGTTTGCAGCAATAAAGACTATTATCTGAAATTCTTGAGCATTTCATTAAATTTACTTTAAAATTTAATTATGTGAAATCAGTGCATGAGAGCTTGTATAATCATCATGGCATAGAAGATGATCCCTTAAGAGCTGCACATTCAGGGGAATTGGGAGACTGCAATATTAAAATATGCTTAATGCCCATTCTTTTTATACAAGTAGCATTTATTGGAAAAATTCCAAAACCTTATGAATATGTATGATCTAAATTGTTCATTTATCTTAGCAGCCAACAAGTGTTTCTTAGTACACAACATTGGCCATTAATTACTTTTAAAAATGTATGTTAGTGAAGGTTTCCTTCAAACCTGCAGACAGAAGCTTCAGTCTCGGCTGCCTTTAACATGTATATATTTTTAAAAAACAGGCATACACACAAACATGCACAGAGAATATATCTATATTATACATCTTACATATACATATTACAAATATATATCTACATATATGTGCTTTCATATCTTTGTGTGTATATATGAAACAAATATAAATCTTCCTTCTTAAAGTGTCTGTGTTTAAATATTTTATGTGTCATTACATGACTGTTCTTGCATTTATAAATTTTCTAGTTAAGGTCTGGAGTACTTTTCTCATTATCATTTATCAACTTAGTCCCCAAGAATCATTAGTGAGATTGTGTTAGGCACAGGAAGCTTGAGAGAGTGAGGCAGAGAGATTGTGACACTAAGATTTCTGAGAGAATTAGACATTTTTTCCTTCTTATTGTTGGGCATTATATTTTCAGGAGATTTACTAACATCAGCAAGTATGATATTTTCTGTGTTATTAAGTGATAGGGCTCAGGATAATTTACCCTATAACATGATAGCATGTCATTGGCTGAACAAGTAGGAGCTTTGACCTGTCTCCTCCCAAGAAGACCCTGACTTGTGTGTGATGACCTTTCTTTTTGTCTATTGGAAAGACAAGTCTTATTTCCAGAGAAGATAGAGGACTTAGGAAATCCAAACAAAGAGATTGCTAATTTTTCCATTTTATCACCATAGTTTTGTTTTTTTTTAAAGTGTAATTTTTTTTTTTTATTCTTTAATCTTATTTTTACAGTCCAGTCTTAAGACCCCCCCTCCCGGGCCGCCTTCTGACTGTTCCACATTCTATACCTCCTACCTCCTACCTCCTCCCCTGTCTCCAAGAGGATGTCCCCAGGCCCCATCCCCAACCCCACCCCACCAGACCTCCTCACTCCCTGGGGCCTTCAATCTTTTGAGAATTAAATGATTCTTCTCTCAGTGAGTCCAGACCTGGCAGTCCTCTGCTGTAGATGTGTTGGTAAACTCATATCAGCTGGTGTATGCTGCCTGGCTGGTGGCTCGGTGTTTGAGAGATCAGGTTAGTTGAGACTGCTGGTCCTCCTACAGGGCTGCCCTCCTCCTCAGCTTCTTCCAGCTTTTCCCTAATTCAACCACAGGGGTCAGCAGTTTCTGTCCATTGGGTGCAAATATCTGCATCTGACTCTTTCAGCTGCTCATCGGGCCTTTCGGGGCGGGGAGAGGGGAGGAGTCATGCTAGATTGCCATAGTTTTTTTTATCCAATCATACCTCCACCTGCCTGTCCACTTATCATCAAACTGAAATCATAAGAATACGCAGGGTTTCCTCTTTCATTAGATCTTCATTCTGACAAATTCCCCGCCAATTCAAAACTCATTAAATAAGTCTGGTTTTGTCTTGTTTATTTGTATATTATTTTAAATAATTTAGTCATGAACCTAGTAATGGGAAAGGAAAGAGATTTTCTTCCCCCTTGTGAGTTTGGATTCAATATGTTTCTCAGTGTATCATATTTGTAAATGATTATTAAATACATTTTTATCTATCGGTAATATGATCCACACTTGAAGACTGAAATTACCAGAGAAGGCGTACAAAAATAGTCTAATGCAAATGATGGACCAAGAGCACATATGAGGAGCTGCCCTCGTTTCTTCTCTCCCTCCCTCCCTCCCTTTCTCCTTCCTTCCTTCCTTCCTTCCTTCCTTCCCTCCTTTCTTTCTTGCCTTTAACTGGGATAATTGCTGAGGGAATATTCAGAAAGCTCATTCAGGGAGATACTGGTCACATGCTTGCTAGAGGAGTATCTGGGGTCTTATGGGATAATTAGATGTATCACTTGGTGCAAGAAGTCATCTGGTAGAAGTTAACCATCCCAAGCCCAGGCATAATGAAAGGAGTCAAGCTTTATGATTTCCCTTATTTGAAAGTCCACTTCTTTCCTTGTAGCTTAGTCTGCTCCTCTTCCCTGAGCTTTACACCCATGTTAGCTGCTTCTTATGTTGCTACCACAAAGGAGTAATTGTGCACAGGCTTCCCTGTCTTTGCTGGAACTCTTTCTCCTGTATGGAATTTCCAACTTCCACTTCTGGCATATCATTCTTACTGTGTCCAAAAATTTGTTTTGAACTACACAAATTCTGCAGAGAAAGTCTACTTCTCCAAACTTCAAACATTGTTTATATTTCTTTGGCATCTGCACATCCTATTTTATATATTTGTTTATGTATCTTATTTATGGAATCTTCTGAATAATTTTATCACTTTAATCTTATCCTGCCTTGAAGTAATTGATAGTCTCTGTCTTAAATTAGAGAGATGACAAATGAATTACTTTGTCAGATGTTATAATAATATTATGTCAAATTAAATCTGATAGATTTAGTGTATCAGTTATAGGGTATTATATCACATTTCTCAAAAAAATATTTTGTTTATTTGGGATAAGGCTTACTATGTCACTCTGGCTGCCCTGGAGGGTTTTACCATTTTGCTTCAACTTCTGAGTGCTGGGATGATAGGCATACAATATCACAACCAGGTTTTTTGAATTGTATATGTTTACATATAATTATATACATATATATATATCTAGTTATATTTGTAACAGATGTATAACAAATATGAAACATATAGAGCATGATATATATGTATATATATCATATATATATGTGGCTTATACTTCCACCAAACTGGGATAATTCTTTTTATATATTTCTATAGCTCTGCCCAGTGCTTTGTGTACTGGTATAGATAGGTACATTTGTTTTCTAGTCTTATGGTTTTGTCCTATTTTGTTTTTCTTAGTATCCTCATTTAGTTTCTTTTTAAATTCAAATAAATGGATTAGATGGACCATTTGCAAAGTAATCTAAGTAAATTTCCTAATTTATAAAGTTACTCTTGAATTTGAAATTTATTTTCTTAATACATAACAGGGATACACATGAGATAACTATTGGGACCCTGGCGACTCAGAACAAGGCATGATGTTTGTTTTCATTGTGCAAACCCATGTGAATTCACATGATCCTTCATGCAATATTTTGAGTTTATGGTAGTATATGGTGAAAACACATCTATTAGAGAGTGTACTTTTGATCTTTTCCAGGCTAGCGATATGTGGTGAAATACTTTCACAATGCTAGGCAGAGCCAGCAAGCCTCAGATCTCAGTCAGCCTCATGCTCATGAGGGGAAAATTGCTACAGTGTTTTTGAAGGATGAAGCTGACTAAGCAGGTTCCCTATACTAAGTGCATCTGCAGTGTGTTTCCAGTTCATGTCAGGTTTATTAGGACATAACCATATTGGAAGTTGAGTTGCATCAAATACCCATTTGGTGGGAAGATAGATCTTTTAAAGTAGGAAAATGAAGTCTGCATGGAATGTACAGTGGCTAGAAGAAGAGAAGGAAGAAGTGGAAAGTCCGTATGAGACCAGATGGCAACATCTTGTGGGATGGTCTGGTTTGTTCTGTAGGCCACTGTCAAACTGTTGAAAAGTCTACAAGGGACCAAAATGGAGTCGATGGAAATAACCACCAAGATAAGATGAGCTGTAAAAGCATATAACCTCTAACTCTTCTGTAAATATGCAAAAGAAACTTAGTGTGAAAGAGAATGTTTGCTTATCCCCTGGCATGCCTGTTTCCTAAACAGGAGGTTTCTTTTTATGTGAGGATTTTTCAGTCGTTCTCAATCCAGGCATTCCTGCTTGGTGAATGACCCTGGGCTACAGCTCCACAAACCAATTTCAATACAGCAGGAGAGAGATTGCTTCTCAGGGTTCAGTAGCATCTTATTTCAATTAACATCTCTCTTAATTAGAAAGAAATACGGAGGTACATGCTTTCAATTATCACCCCTTATTTAGCTTTCAGCTTATTTGTTACATAAGATGACACATATGGAAATTCAAGGTAAGAAAAATATAAGTGTTATGTCAGATAGATAGTTGGTGCTAATTTTGTACGCTTCCAAGTTTGTTCAAGATTCAATGTTTTTCTTTGTAGAAACTGTATAGTACTTTAGAAGCTATTTTTTTGTGGACCCTGTATTCAAGGCTGTTATGGGCAACATTCTAGTTACACCAATAGTACACACAGAAATTAGGTTCCTAATTCAATTTCCAATAGGAAAATCATGCCCTAAAGAGAGCAAAATAACAAAGCAAGGAACGCTTCATTGGAGAAAGTGATCCAGCAGACCCTGTGTCATCAGGTGATGTTAACTTACCTATGAGGGTGTTTTTAATATATGATCATAGAGTATTATTTCAATCAAAGAGAAGACTCAGATTTGACTTGACTATCCCACTCTCTGATCCTTTTGGAAATCAGTCACTTGACTTTAACTACATAGCTCATCTGATAGAAAGTCAAAGGCAAATCAATGCTTCTTAAACTTAAGGATAACTTGTAACTGAAAAAGCAAAATATTTTTTATAAAAAGAGAAAAAGGCATCTGGAAAAGGATTTTTAAAACTACAATGGAGTTATCTCTGTTTAATAACGTGCCCAGCAGAGTTGGTAGGCAGCATAGAGAAAATCTCTACCACAAGAATTCCTGGCATTAAACACAGACACACTGAGATACGAACCCCTAATCCAGGGCTTTAACATCATCTTCCTTTAATTAAAGGGGAGAAACACTTTTTATTTAATTTCCATAGAAACTGTGAAATGCTTTCATCAAGTCCTAAGACTATCAGAGCTAAGACTCGGATAGAATCAATGGATTCTGGGTTTTCCTCTTTTTGGGTTAAAAAAACCAAACAAACTTCGATTTGTTGCATGGTTTACTTTCTAAATGCCTCACATAAATTACCTAACATATTCTGTATGAATACATGTGGATAATTCCATCACATCCATCTTACTAGGTAGAAAATTTGTAGCTAAACACAGTGAGGTGTTCTCCAAGTTATAGGCAATTAAATGAGAGCATTTGAATCCTAATTAATGTAACTCCAACATCTGAACTATTTTCTACAACATTTTAATGACCATCATGTCAAAGCTTAGTGTATTCTGTGGGTATGATATTTTAAATTCTTCCTTAAACCAACCCTGGCAATGGGCTTTGGGTGCCTGTTCACTGGTAGCTTATTAATTGGGACCTTTTAGTACTAACCTCTGAAGTTCATGGGCATAACATCACCTCGATACAAACTGACTGAGGAAAAGTTCAATTTGCTCAATCTGTAACTGTGATGTGCTCTTTCAGATCCCTAATTTGATGAATGTAACTGTGCTTAGAAATGGAACAAAACTGTAAACGGGAAGAATTAGTCTTGTAACCTACTCCCTGGTATCCTCCTTTAAAACATACTTCTTTTTGTTCTTCACAAAGTAGCGGCTTTGTGAGGGTAATAGCCCCTTTTATTTAGGACAGTCTGGGTATTCAGCCATTCAGTCATTTAGCATTCAGATGACATTTGCTCCTTCAGTTTAGATAAATAATCTTCCTCTGACTGAGATCTCCTAGGTTTCAAGAAGGAAGACCTGCTTTCTACGATCCTGTTCCTTCCCAACCTTTCAGAAGGTCTAGTCAGTTCATAAGTTTGAGTCATCTCTCTGTAGCTCACCTCCTGCCTTGAATACCAATTAGTGCCAGGGGCTGCTTCATGGCTCTGTCCTGTCAATTTCTAATTTAGGAAATGGGATGCAGTGGCATTCTTGGACTATTTATACACATCCAAGGCTTCTATACCTTTAATCCCTTGGGGACCTTCAAGAAAAACTTCACATTTCTGTGTCACTTTCTGCTCAGATTCAAGGCCATCAGCATTACAACCAATTTGCATTTTAGACGTTTATGTGAGCAGATGTCATGCATTTGGAATGCTACTGGATGACAACATAAAGCACGACGTGTCTACTCTGTGTACAAGTAGTGGGGATTCCAGTCCATTACTCATTATGCCCCTTTATATTTCTGAAGATTTACAAAGTAAATGTCACCTTTGTTTTCAGTCCAAATTGTAAAACGAAAAATATTCTTTAGCCAAAAGGACACTTTTTATTTTTATCTTTATTAAGTGACCTGTGGTAAAAATACTTTTCTAGCTCAGTATTTCCCTTGACGTTTTCATTGTCATGCCACAGCCTAAGTCAGAAATGATGCAAATTTTATGGTTAGGGTTGGTGACAATACATTATGGAAAAAAACTGACTGTGTGTTTTCTAATTGACAAATTTTTAAGTGCATTGAACTATTAATCCACTAAACTTTATGGCACTTTAAGAAGCAGAATATTGTTATTTTTATCCCTTTAAGATGTGACTGTTTAATATGAGCAAATGAACAGTGGTGACGTGTTCGCTATCTGAGTTTAGACAAACAGGCAAAGAAATGAAGTGATGACCAGCGGCCTCTTCAAGAGGGGCTCTGTCCCTCTGGGGCAGTTTCCTTTGGGTTAATCTCGGTGGTGAGTCAAATTCATTTTAAGACTAGCTATGTCAAGATGTTAATGGACAAGCTCCTGAAGTTACTTTTAAGGATAAACTTAGCATATTAAGTTCTGCATAGAGCGAGTCACTTCACAGCAAAGCCCTAGCATGGATTCCTTTTCCTCATGACACACGCAAATTAAAAGAGATTGCATTTGCTTTTGAGTCATACTTCAACTTAATTGCTCACATTTATGTGACAGGTGGGATGATGGCATTTTAGAAAAGATAGCCTAAAGCAATTGAGGTTTAGTTGTTTGACTTTGGGTAAATATCTTTACTTTTTCTAATTTCCATTTGAGTTTTAAAAGATCAAGAATAGTTCCACTTTTTATTTTCTACCTATCTGCGTCTATGATGAAACTCAAGCTGTTGTCCCTGAAGCTGAGAGACACAGCTCTGCTCACCTTTTCTTCTTGTTTAAACAGATATGAGACTATTGGGCTGTTATCTACTGTTGCTTCCTCTATGGCGTTTTGTGATTTTGATGGACAAAGAGCCTTGTCCAGGTTGTCAGATCCTTATTGCAAAAGCTTTTGTTGAAAACCATGTCCTAACCATTCTCTGATGGTAGGAGGATGCCTCTTGAGACTACAGCTACTGTAAGAGGCAGGAAGATTAATGTCTTTATTTCTTATGTAAACATTTATTAAATGTCTACCAAAATAAATAGATTGAAGAGTATATAGATACAGATGGAATTAAAACTTACAAATGTTTGATTGTAGTTCTTACTTTACTCATGGAATCCAATCCTCAGATACATTATTTAAGTTACTTGGGATTTAGTTTTTATTCTTATTAAATAATCTCCTTGCCTTTGAGAATGATAAATGCCATCTGATTTATTGATTTTCACTGATAAATGGTAATGATATTCAGAAGTTAGATGAATAGACTTAGGTTTTATACCAACTCCGTTCCCTATTCATGTCTAGTTAGAAAAAGATTACTGTCTTTCTTTAGAATGTAGCTAGCTTTGTTGAGTTCACTGTGTAAGGTCCAGGCGCCTCACCAAATCATACTTTGGTGGCAGCTCCAGTTCATCCTTTGAGTCTAGCTGGAGTGCTGAGACTTCAGCCCCAACCCCAGCTCACCGAGTAAGGTCAAAGAGTCAGCTAAGAATCCAACCCCACATCTAGGCTCTATTCAGTGCTTGAGCCCTATGCAACCCTTCCTGAATATAATACACAAGGACAGGACAGCGGCCACCAAATTTTTTCAGTGTTTCAGTTTCTGTATTCTGCCATCTTCTTTTTACTTTCCCAAGAACAGAAGCTTCCATGGCTTACAGAGTTTCCATGACTCAACTCCTCCCCTCCTAGAAAAGGGCATGTTTGGTTATTTGGTTGCACATCCTCTCGTTTCTGTCTAGTTTTAACAAAACCCCCACATCTCATTCTTTCACGTTTTTCCTTGTTTCTACTCTTCCACCTTCTCTATATATTTCCCTCCTCTATTTCTTAGTTACCACACCAATCATTAATCCCACTGTGCTTTCTCTTTATTCTGTTGACTCATACTCACGATAATATCAATACCCCAAGTACTATTGCTTTACTACTTCTGATCAAATATTCCAAGGACCCTGTCCCCTGCAACAGAGGTACTTCCACGGTCATTATAGACCTGCTCACAATTGCGAAAAAATGGAACGAGCCTAGATACCCATCAGTGGATAAATGGATCAATAAAATATGATTCAACCAAATTAGATTCCAAAGTTAAAAAGAAGAACAAAATTGTGAGATTTGCAGGATGATGGATGTATCTAGAATATATTATGCTGAGTTGGGTAACCCAGGCCTAGAAAGGCAAACACTAGATGGTCTCTTTGAATGAGAATCTTATTAATGAAGTTTTCGAATAGTGTGTTTACCTTTGGGTGATATGATAGTAAAGGCCAGAAAGATAGAACAGGACCATTGTGGGGAAGGGATGGAGGTAAAGGGCCTTAAGGAAAGGCAGAATGCATTGAACATGAAATTTAAGGAGGATGTGATGGGGGTAGAGGAGTCTAAGCAGGGACTGGGTGGGAGCATAGCTAGTAGAGAAAGGTTGGAGGGTGTATTAGAAAGTCAAATGGAAGCTGCGGTGCTTTGAAGATGCTTGGTCCATGAGAAATAGCACTATTAGGAGGTGTGGCCTTATTGGAGGAAGTGTGTCACTGTGTAGGCAGGCTTTGAGGTCTCTTAGTGCTCAGGCTCCACACAGTGCAGAAGAGAGCCTCCTCCTAGCTGCCTACAGAGAGTCTCTTCCTGGCTGCCTTTGGATCAAGATGTAAAACTCTCAGCTTCTTTTCCAGCACCAAGTCTGCCTGATTGATGCTATGCTCCCACTATGATGATGATGGATTGAACTTCTGAAACTGTAAGCCAGCACCAACTAAATGTTTTATGTATAAGAGTTGCCTTGGTCATGGTGTCTCTTCACAGCAATGAAGAGACACCATGGTTTCTAACTAAACCAGAAACATACTATTTTATAAGCTCACTTAAAAACATAATCCAAAAGCAGTTCATATTTGAGTAGAGATGCTCTCTGTGAATGAATAACGCTCTTCCAAAAAGTCATGGGTTATTATGGTAAGACTCTAAGGCCAAATGCAGTTTATCTTTCCATGAGGTGTGAACTATCTCACTATGAGATGTAAGTTACCTTCCTATAAGACGTAGGGTACTTCAGCTATGAGTTGCTGGTCATGGAAGCCCAAGTGACAGCACTAATGAACGCAGAAAGTTAAAAAACGAAAACAAATACAAAAAACAAAATAAGACAAAAGAACACAGGTAGTTGAAAGGGGATAGTGTTGGTGGTGATAGGGAAGGGCTTGAAAGGGAGGTAACAAGGATTGAACTTCATCAAAACATATATCCTTGCATTAAATCCTCAAAGAGAAAAAAATAACAGCTGGCACATATTAAACATTCTTCTAAGTAAAACCCCATAGCACATCATGAGAGTTACATGAAAGCATGGGGATTGTTAATATTGTTATGATTATAACAGAATCAAGGAAAAGTTATTTGTGGAATTATAGATACCTGGTATGTTTCAGAGCTGAAATCCTGACCCAGGATGTTAAAATATTGAGCTTACACTCTCTACATAGACAATTTTATTTTGTCCCAGGAGAATTTATTTATGACTGTATAATCTTATAAACTGATTATCCAATGAGACCTGTCAGTCAGAGCCATCCACGGTGGGGCCTGCACTATAACTCTTTGCTTAGGGAAGTGGTACTGCTGACTACTGGACTTTGTTGACTGATAACTTCAAATTGAAATTCAGTGAAGTGTGGATGAGTTCCATCAAGGGTACTCTGGGTGACACAGATGAGTGCGAGAGAGAAGAAGAACACAGAGATGAGCATGGGGAGGAGTCGAAGAGTGTGCTGATGAGCCTGCACCTTGGAGTCTGTTGGGAACTTGGTCCCTCCGCTAGCCCAAGGAAAGTCTGTGTCAGGCCCTAAGAGAAAAATTTAAAGAATAATTCCTTAACCCTCTGAAAACATGTCACCTCTGTCCTGAGATAATTGTAGGGATAGGTCAGTGGTTTAACAGAGGCAACCCTTTTCTGACTCATGGGTGACATTCAACCATATGAAGGTTGGCTTGGGCACACAGAAGAGACCACAGATGTTGCCAAACACCCAGTAAGTAAAGCCATCTCCTATCTTTTTGCCCAAAGAATTATCCGGTTCACTATGCCAGTAGTATCTCTGCTGAATCAGTGAAAGTAGAGCAGGCTCATTCCTTATCCAGATATGCTTCAGCCATTGCTGCCTTGATAGGGTGCTGATCCTTAATTATTGACAGGAAGCACTAGGAGCCACAGCACTCCAGCAGCAGCAGTCATGATGAAATTCACCACGAGGTGTCTTGATCTTTATGAGAGAGTGTCTGAAGAAGTCAGGGGCATTACTTCTTCACAGTCATTTATGAAGAATTTCCTGTTGACTTCTGAAAGCATGAAGGAATTGGATTAAAAGGGAAGTCAGAATTTCATCCCTCTTTCTCTACTTTGTGTAAGTCCCTCCTACAATCTCTCAGTCCTTCTTTCTCCCTTCTTATCTTTGTCTGTTCAACTAAAATATCGTTGCATGTCCTGTATGATGGTCAAGCTGTATGCAAGTCTACAGGGCTCAAGGGTCATGATGAGATCCCCAGGGCGGGGCTAAGAGTTTTGGGAACATTAAGAAGGTCCTGTAGGGCATGTAAAGGGCACTATCCCTGTCGTGCTCCCTGGTTACCAAATGAGTGGTTTTTCTCTGCATCTGGGCCCAGAGCATCAGGCCAACCCATCATGTATGAAACTTTTAAAACTCCAAGTGAACAATAATCAAACCTTTCTCTTTATGAAATGATTATTGCAGGTATTTATTAGAGTAACAAAGTCTAGCAGACCATAATCTCATATGATAGATATCTGTACATTTATTTAGAATAATAATGATGAAAACTTGGGCAATCAAAGGCCTAAGTATATGGATCAGCCAAACTGGCTCAAACAAAGACAGTGTTGCTTCCATGTGCGTCCCCAAATTCGGTATGCATGCACTCTCAGAAATTTGTGCAATTTAATCTCAAGGAGAACCAAATAAAAGAGTACAGACATTTCTGTAGAAGCCTCTCATCTTTAATAGAAAAGAGATTGCCACCTAGAGCACGTGTCCTTCTGGCTAATCACTGAGATTATAGTCAGCCCCACAAAGAGTGGACTTGTCATTAGGACACAAATAATTCACAACAGGAAACACAAGCATTGTCAATCTTTCCTCCCCTTTTGAAGAAAACTGGGAGACTGGAAGGAGGCCTTATATACATGTGTTTTTTAAAGCAAATCTCCTACATGTTGTATTTCTAAATATGTTTTGAGTAATTATCTTTATGGAATATTTTGCTAGAACCAAAAGCTGCCAAAGTGGCAGAAAGAAGAATAAAAGCGTAATTTTTAGCAGCCCAAATCCAAAGCAAACACAGAGAGGCACGAGGTTACAGACAGTGGCATGAATGTTAATGAACACAGAGCTGTACAGTGGAAATCTGCTAAATGCTTTGCAGGGAAAATTGAGAGGACATTTCCCTAACAGTTTGTTCCTGTTGGTTATAATTTTAAAATCGGCACTGCGGGATGGCCCAGCTCCATCCCAGATTCATATTGGGCAGATGCATTACGATTCCCTACTGAAGTTCTCTGGAAGAGCTGAGACTAATTTAGCACAGTTGTTTTACACAGTATCATCAAGAGCAGCAAGTGAATACCCAAAGCATGTGTGGAGAGCTGAGAACTGATTGCAGTTTTGCATCCAGGAGAAACCATACACAACATAAGCCACACCAAGCAAAAGAGTTAGTTAAATTGGATATCTTACCTTCACCTTGAACCTGTATCATCTTTTTGTTTTTCTTTATAATGAAAGAGAAAGCCTTCTCATTTTTAACTAAGTGAATGGCTCGCTTAAAACTGTCATTATCTTTGGTGCATACTGAGGAGACATACTGGTACTTTTGGCAAAATTGACATCACAAATCATAAGAGTGACCCATGTCAGCCATGCCATCCACAAACTAGGCATACGCTTGGTTCTTAATTATTTCAGTTGCAGGAGGGATTTAACCTATTTTTGCAGAGTGAACTTTGATGTTTATTTATTTATTACTCACTGCTTATTTCTTCAATAATGACATATAGGATGTCTCTTGAAAGCAAAATGGGCCCTTTCTCATTTGAGAATCACTATCAAATCACACAGGTCAACATGACACTAATAAATGACCATGCTCACACCCATCCACAAACACACAAAGATAATGACAAACAACCCCACCCAAGGTGAATAAATATACAAAATATTAGCAATATTTCCTATACAAAGTAGAGTACTTGTGATTCGCTGAATGTTTTGCGGTTATTTCTGTAAGATCCCAGATTTCATCCACACAACACATAAAAGCTCACTTAAAAAAGTGTGCCATAACAAGCAAGGACTGTCTTGCTGGATACTGTAGAACCCACGTTGCTTCTTACTTATCATTTCCCAGATGTAGCATCTTTATCACTTTGGTGCAGGCAAGGTCATGAACTCTCATGGATGGATGTTTTCAGTCCTTTTTTTGGTGCCTGAACTCTTAAGTTTTCCCTGTAATTATCAAGCAAAGACCAGGTTTTGCTTGGCCTTACAAAAAGAAAATAAAAAGAAATATCTGCGTATTTATAGATATTGAGGGATGACAAACTATTGCGCTTTCCAGACATGTAGTTCTTTTTGTTCACAGAACTGGGCTTGCACCATGTTAGATGAACAGTGAGCATGAAATGAATCTTCTCTGCCTTCTACAGTTTTAATTTTATATGAGTGATAGAGAGTCTCAGTAAGAGACATGATGGATTTAGTTTATTTATTAGAAAGGTGACACATGTGGTCACCAGTGCTGAAGAAGGCTTGCTGACAGAAAGCAGTAAAAGTGAAACAGGAGAAACAAATAGTGTAGAGACGGACAGTGTCTCAAGACTTGGGGTGAGTTCCTATTCCACATTCTGATCCCTATTTTTAAACCTGCAACAGGAACCAGTAGAAGAGGATTCTCAGAATCTCAGCTGGAGGTAAAGAGAACTGTATTTGTGATTTCACGCCTAAATGCCGCTGTATTCGTTCATATGCTTATTCATCAGCCTTCCCAATAAACTTTGAGCATCTTGACATTAAGCCTTCCCAATTTTCCTTCTTACTCCGTGGTTAAGTTTGCAATATTTGTTCTTAAAAGAATGATTTACTTATAGAATGTCATCAATTAAGGCTTGATAAGTAGTTGAAGAGAAATAACTCTGAATACCACAGTGAATATAGACTGTGGCAGAATCTACTAGAGAAATTGTAGGTTAGTGGAATTTTGGCTCATTGTAGGGAAGATAGCCTGAGAAGGAATTTTATATAAAAAGTGATTGCACAAACATAATCCAGCGGGGAGCACTGACCTACTTCCACGTGGTGCCACATACAACGTCACTTAAGCATCTAGCATCTTTCTGTATACTTTTAGTAATGATACACACATATACCCATACATACACACACACACACACACACACACACACACACACACAGACAGACATACACATATTAGTGAAACCAGTTTTAGAGGTGGGAAACAAAAAGATTCATGGAAGAAATCATCTTAGGAAATGGTGGGAGTTTTAAAATCAATGAACAGGACAGAAGTGGGGTGCAGATAGGAAGGAAATTTTTGGAGAGAAAAATAGGACAGAGGACAGATCCTTAAGGGACATTAGCAGAGGTGGGCACAGAAGGGGGCATGGCAGGAGATTTACAAGAATTGATTGGAAATTTAGAAGAAGAATAGAGAAGAAAGAGTTTTAAAAAAAGAGTGGACTTGGTAGGCAATGCCTCAGTCTGCAAGAGGTCAAGTTATTTAAGGATAAAGGAGCTTTGAGTTTGTCCCTTGAAGCCTGTTCTGTGCACTATTAGTGTAGTGATAGTGGTAGGAAACTGGGAGCAAAGCTGAGGGCTGAGTTGAAAAGAAAGGGAGGGAGTGGGAATGCTGAGTAGCTGCCTTAAGGGAGGCTGGCTCCACTCGGAGGGCATCAGTGCAGGGAAGGGTTGCAGGGGTCAGGAGCCAGAGGAGAACCAGATTGGAGAAGTTTCCTGTTCTCTCAGTGTAAAAAAGTGATTTATCATTTTGTTTATACATAAAAGCTTGGGGGGAGAGCCTGTGAAGATGGTTCAGATACAGAAGAAGGGCGCAATAGTGAATATGATCTTACAGGTTGATGGAGGAGAGGAGTCATGAGTACCGTGGAAAGAGGAGAAAGGATGCTGTCCTGCCATCCATTGCTGCAAAGTTTGAAATTCTGGGCAGTACAAAGGATAGAAAATGGGAAGCAGAGACTGAGAAGGCATGGCAAAGCTGCCCTGCTATTCCCTGTGTGGAACTGGGGCAGAGTTATGGTTTTATATATGTTTTCATAAAGTAGAAATAAGTAAATGTAGTCCATCTGCATAATATGACTTTGTACTGACATCAGCCTCACTGTGGTGCCTTCTTCAAAATTAACAGATAGAGGCATAAAGCGATATAGAGTCGTTTCCTTTAATTTACTGTATTTCATATGCTCAACATGGCATTTGCAATTGATGCTCCTTTTTGTGTTATGATAACTGCCTCCACATTACCATTCTTGCTTCCAGATATTCACCCTGCTAGAAAATAAAAAGATTTGCAGACTCCATTGCAATTTTCTTTATACATGTATTTACCAGTGTATACTTGTGGGAATAAAACACGCAAGGTTATATGTTTCTTAGCTACACTCACCTGCCCATATGTTGAAGAATGAGTTTTAAAGATCAATATAGTAAATCAAATGAAGACAAAATAAATGAAGTACAAAATAACAACTAGATGAAGTTGAATAGAAAGTGAAAGACTTTAGGTTTTCATATGCTATAAGGCGTAAAACTCCAACCCCTAGGACAGAAACCCCACAGTTCTTTCTCCTTCTAATTCTCTCTTACTTCTTTTTCTTTTTTAAAAAAAACAATATAATAAGATGCTTTGTCTGGATGTCATGATACCTAATGAAAGAGATATCCTGCCCCGCGCTACGGTCTCACCAGCAAGAACGATGCGGCACACATAGGATCCTTCTGCAGTAAAAGCTGTAATGCATCTTGAGAGGGAGAGCATAAGCTTGCCACGAGTGGAGACCCCGAACAATAGAACACCCGTCCCTTATATAGGCCACAGCGCTCACCTGGGACGTGGAGCTTCCCCATTGGCTCCCGCACACCAGGCCAGATGCCGCCACGAGAGAGGCTGAGACTCTGAGGTGGAAAATTACCAGGTGCATGCGCACTAGCCTGTTTACAACTTGTCCTCGGCCGAATGTAGGCGCCATCTTGTAATGGCGGATGTGGGTGTGACTCGGGCGGCTCCCCACAATATCCAATCCCCACACAGACATGGTCATCCCTGATTTCAGTATCTAGTAGAGTGCAGATAGCTGATATGCTCAGAAAATATATCAAGAAAAAAAGGTGTGTATATACTCAGTAAAAGTGAATGGTTTTCCAGAACAATTCAGTTCCTGCTTGGCTAACCTTACGGCTATGGAGCCCACAGAAGCCACTATAAATGCAGAAGAGATGGGAAGCAATCTTCATTCCTTGGAACATACCAGTTTCTCTCAAAGCGGGAAGTAAGGCACTTGCTTGTATGTGTCTCACACTAGGGTCGTCCCCTCCACATGCTCCAGTTAAAATATAAAGATCTTCTATGACTTACCCATTTTCTGCTTACAATAGAGTAAAGCAAACTATTTTTACATATGAATTCAAAACCAACGGTCAACAAGATGACTTGGTGGGCAAAATCGCTTGCTGAGTCAGCCCTGGTGACTGGAGTTTCATCCTAGAATCCATGTAAAGGTGAGAGGAGAGAAGTGACCCAACTTGGTGAAGTTGACCTCTGACCTCCACAGGCCCAGTATGGCACACTTTCTGTCTACACACAGCAGACACCCTCATCCTCACAAACACTAATAATAACAATGAAAGGATTTAAAAGTAATCATTTAAAAGTAAAATTTTATGGGTCCCGTTTATCTGAGTATTTCCTGAAAGCAATAATTTATCTTAGGAAAAGTAGGATGGTTTATATGTGACTCTGATCTCACCCTCACCAGCTAAGGCTGTGTGTGTGCCAAGGCCTGTAATCAGGGGAGGGGGGGGGGAGAAAGAGCTATATGCCTCTGTGTTTACATTGCTGTGGTGTTGTTTATAGGATGCTGTGATTAGGTTCTTCTCCGAAGGATCTCAAGACCTTGAAATTTCTTAAGAGAAAGGGCAAGCTGGGCAGCTGTGGTGCACGTCTTTAATCCCAGCACTTGGGAGGCAGAGGCAGACGGATTTCTGAGTTCGAGGCCAGCCTGGTCTACAGAGTGAGTTCCAGGACAGTCAGGGCTACACAGAGAAACCCTGTCTCAGAAAACCAAAAAATAAAAAATAAAAAAATAAAAGAGAGAGAGAGAGAGAGAGAGAGAGAGAGAGAGAGAGAGAGAGGAAGAGAAAGGGAGCATGCTAAGTGTATTACCTTAATATTATCTTCCAGATGCTAGGCTTTCGCTGAGTTTCTTCTGAGGTATGCATTCTCTCTGTTATTTCACTGTATATAATACTGAGGGGCTAACAGAGTAAATCCCCGTGTCATCATTATGGGGCAAGCATGTATGGCTAAGAAAGTAGTGTGGCCAGTCAGGGGTGAGAAAAGGTTTTCTATAGGTAGGATTTCTCCAGAAAGTGGAGCTGGCTGATCATCAGGGGAAATCAGGCTTACTCCTTCATGTTTCAAATTGTCCAAAACACCCTTGTCTGGAGAAACACGTCGACACTGTGCCTTTTCATGTGGAAGCTACAAGCAGACTCTTCAAGAGGCACATCAAAGGCCTTTCATGTCTCTAAGAGTCTGTTCATTGCTAAGTTCATTCACATGGAATTTCTTGGCCTGCTCGCATACGTAACATGTCTGGGTTGCTCAAAAAATATGACATTTTATTCCTTTCCCTCAGACTTACGGAAAGTTCATGAAAGCAAAATTCTAGCCTCACATTTTGAAAGAGCAGGCTTTTGTCTTACAAATGTGATTGCCAAATATGATAAATATAATTTGAATTCAGGAAGTATTTTATTTCGCTGCCTCTTTAAATCTTCCAGTTAGACAAACAAAGTTGATTATCATGGTATTTCTACATAGTGTATTTCTGGGGTATAATGTTCTCAAATAATATAAGAAAATACTTTTCTCTCTTCTTAAATAGGATTCTATGAATTAGTTGTCTAAATATTTTATAGTCACCCAAAGGTATTTATTTATTTATTTAGAGAATATGGAGATAATGTATTTCCACTTTGACCCTACTTGTACATAAATCATCAGTATTTCCTATTAGGTACAATTTCGGATACTTACACACTTACTATCATTCACTCAGTACCAAATTAGTACCAGAAATTAATAAGTAAATTGCTTTCTTTCATTCATCATTCTCTGCAGCAAAGCACATATTCCTTCTGTCTGTGGATGAGAATCCTGCAAGCTCAAAGATGGTGAGCAACTTAACACGCAGCCAGCATGTGTTAGCATTAAGATGCATCTCCAATCTCCCACTTTGCCACCAACCCCAGAATGTCCTCTGCAGGGTCTCAAGTTATCATGTCTGTCATGAGAACAAAACCACACACTAGCACAGTTCCTCACAACAGGAACTGAAAACCATGTTACATACCCAAGGAACAGAAAGTGCCAGGTCCCATTATCACCACATAGGCAGTTCCGTGACTTCCCAAGAACATTCTTTCTATAGATACCATTGTCAATAACGTAAGTCAGTGTGATGAAAGCCAGTCACACTGCCTCAGACAGAAGCTCACCACTAGTCCTTCTGAAGTCTTTGCAACAAATACTTGCTGCTGCATAAACACAAAATCTCAGCTCTGCCAGAGATACTTGCCTCTGAGGCACATGCTGGAAGTATATGCAGACACCACTTACAAAGTGATTCTTGAGGAGAGAAAGACATTTTCTTGCAGGTATTGGATTGTCATACATAGAGTGTCAAGAATGCTCAGGTTCAAAGTAGGAATTCATCTTTCTAATACACTTTTTGGTGTTAGTTACTAAAATTTCAGAAAAATAGACTGCTTAGTGTCTAGAAACAAGGAAAATTAATATTTATTATCATTTCATTGGCTAATATGAACCTTAGAGAAATTCTCATGGAAATGTAGTTTAAGAGTGCAGAATTTCGTTGACGAGTATGGCTCACTCTCTCAGACAGAGCTGATTCGTCCACATTTTCATGAATAAATGATGCAGTGTTTACAAGCACAAAATAGATTCCGATGGCCTGTGTGTAGGCTGTGTTTCCTTGTAGGCCTGTGTGATGACTGGGTAGGCTGTGTTTCCTTGGGCAAGATCCTTTGCCACTCTGTACCTTATTTTCTTTACCTTTCTAGTGAGATGTTATTATCACCATCTCATTATGTAATTACGAGTATTTACAAAGTATATAGAAAATTGATTAGTCTATAAAATGTATGTAAAATATAAAAACAGCAATCACACAGTTATTCTCAAATAGTATTTACTAAAAGTTACAGAAAGAAAGATGGGTAAAAGAAAGATCTCACACTCAATAATACCCACCCTTCCACTGTTCCTTTCTGCTGTCTTTCTCTCTGTTGATGACATGTGGCAGCACCAATATTCTGAATGATGTAAACATAGAAGAGGCCAGCATTAAACAATGGGTATGACCTGTCATTTAAAAAACGTGTTCCAACATTTTATTGTTGAATGAAAGTAAAACCCTTCAAATAAATATTACTTTTCTTGTGTGACAACTTAGAAATATGATTAGTGTCTACAGGGTAATTATTTTAATCTGCTTATCCATAAAGTCTCTAATCATGTTTAAAATTATAGTGGAGTCATTATCGTGTATGTCTTGTATTAGACCCAGCACAGTACTCCTTGATTTCCACCTCAGTGTCCTTTCTTTTTGCTATGATAAAATTCTCCGAAAAAAGCAAGTTAGGGGAGAAAGCATTTCTTTTAGCTTTATGGCTTACTGTACACTTCAACATATCAGGGAAGCCAAGACAATAGGACCTTGAAGCACTGGTTATAGTACATCCACAATCAGGACACAGAGGAACGTATACTTGCTGGTGCTCAGATGGCTTTCCCCATCCTATACACACCAGTATCTCAGCCCTGAGAATGAATATCACCAATAATAAGAAGATCTTGTCACCCTAGTTAGCATAATTAAAATAGCCCCCACTGACATGCCAGCAGGCTCGGTTCCCAGATGATTCTTTCAAGTTGACAACTAACCTGAACCATTTAAAATAGCCTTTTAATTTTTAAAATGATTAGATGTTGATTTATTTGATTGTATCATTGCTTTTTAGAAAATTTTGTTTGTATTCTATCAATATATTAGTAGTTGTGTTTGCACAAATCATGTACAGAACAATAAAAATGCCCCATGTTCCCATTATAGACGAATGCATGCGGAGTATATTAATTTTTCAGACATTAAATCGGTATATTAATCTTTCAGTAATTCCTGAGAAGAACGGGCAGTCTGTAGGCTTTTGCTGGTTTGACTGAGA
This sequence comes from Rhynchomys soricoides, assembly GCA_019843965.1. NCBI lineage: Eukaryota > Metazoa > Chordata > Mammalia > Rodentia > Muridae > Rhynchomys > Rhynchomys soricoides. The sequence goes on from JADRCH010000047.1 coordinate 8,895,455, forward strand.
CAACGAACCTTTTAATGAAATCAGAGACCAAGGGGGAAATCAGAGGAAGCACATGTCAGATGAATATTCTGGGAAATAACGCCCATAGAACCTACTCCAGAGGTACTAGGTAATAGTGGTGTCTTGAGCTATATGCAAAAAAACCCAAAAAACAAAAACCAAAACCAAACCAAACCAAAAAAAAAGTACTAAATAAACTCCAGCTTCTGAGAAGACATGAACAAAAGTTCATGTAGCTGACAACTGTGTGCCTTGGTCGATGTCCTGACCTACAAAGGAGATGCACACACATAACATACTGTCTAAATGAATTCCATTATTTTATTGAGAATATTTTACCATTCAAAACATATATACAGTCTGTGTTGACTCTGAGATCAGTTGTATAGAGTTGAAACTATGTGCACCTATTGATATGGTCTGCAGATATGACGCAGACTACTGTTCCTGAGAGGATACCTTTAAAACAGAGAGAGCGATTGCCAGGGGTAGAGCAAGATGAACTAGCTAAATGGGTGTTTGAAAACTGGGCAGGAATAAATGAGAGATGTGCAAAGCGGCAAGAGAGAATCCATTAAGGAGCTGTTTCTATGGAACCAACTTTACTGGCAAATGGAGGCCTCAAAACTTGCCAATGGTTATGGTGTGTATGAAGCAAATAGCTGTGTTCAAGCTCCCATTCTCTCAAAAATCCTGGGTTCTAGTCTTTGTTTATTAGACAAGTAATGGAGAATTTCTGCTAATTGCTACACAACTAATAGAAACACACATCTGGACAATATTTACTTTTAAGCATAAAATTTAATCCATTAAATCACTCTCAGAATTACAATTGTATTAATTCAGACCTCTAATCAAATCCCACTTACTTATACATATGTATGTAAATGCATATAAAATATATGAATGCATATATCTGCATGAATTATATATTTATAATGGTTATTAATTTTATATAGTCACAATCCAGATTGTGCAAAAACAGATTGTGCTTATTTATTTAAAATCCCACTCAACTCATGAGCTTTCAGATCTGCTTGACTGTAGACCTATTCCAGACATTTTAAGGCACGGAATCACATCTAATTAACTTTGTAGTGCTAGGCTTCCAGTTCAGGGTCTTACACATGCTAGGCAAGTGTTCTAATACTGAGTCACATCCTTAGCCATATCTAGTTTTAAATGTCACCGTTTTAGGATTTATCCTTACACCCGTACTCCTCCTTATTTCCTTTGGTGGCACTTACCATTTGGAGACTTCTCTAAATTCTTGGTAGGAGGAGTGGGGCGCGACTTATGCCTCTGGTTTCTGATGGCTGTTGATTTCTACTGGCCTCTGCTGAGGACGAACTCTTCCCTAGAGCCTCTGCGTGTACCTGCTGCCTCTCAGCTGCTCTCATCTGAAGATCAGTACATCTATGTTGGCTGCCAGTTGTCAGCACGTAGGATTTTTGTTTTTCTCTTCTCTAAGACTGGGGATTCTTGTGGTTTACTAACCTTCTCCATTTACTTCAGGATCTTGAAATTTTTTCAGCACACATAGGAGAGGAAAGGGTGCTTTTGGATATGGGCTTACAGAACCTTCACCTGGATGCATACGTCTGGCATTGGATATTCTTAATGGTTTCTAGTGTCTTAATAGGGCTTGCTGTCCCCTGATAAAATCTGACAAACTGCGCAGGGATCCTCTGTTCTGGAGTCCCTCTTGGCTTCTATTGATTTATTCTTTTCTCCCACCAAGTATTTACCCAGGCTCAAGAGTTTACATAGAAATGCTTGGCATCTAAGCCTCAGAGAAATCCACTCTACCCATCTTTACATGCTTGGTCTATTACGTTGTAAAAGGGAATTGTCTTTATTCATCTACATTTTGGTTCATGACATTATCTTTATGGTCTTATTTCTATGGGCTTGTGTCCTTGGTATTTAAAACCAAGTCATTGGAATTCATAAGAACAACTTTTCCCATTGCTAATGCAGTCCTAGAAACCAAAAGCCAGGGTGTAGCCATGGCTACCTCTCTTGTCTTTTTGTTTCTTGAATCTGAAAGCTCCAAAGTTTGCCTTTTGTTCTTACCAGGAATCTTAGCCATAAAATCTCAGGAAGCCTCTGTTCTGGAGTGGCAAAATTTTGTTTTAAAACTATATGCTTTAAATCATTAGTATTACTTTCTTATATTTACAGATCACTATATATTTAACTTTGATGGGACTAATAGACTTTTGTTCCTCTGAGGACAAGTTCCTTTTCTATGCAAGTAACATGGGCTTATGTTGGTAATATGGGGAGCATCTGTTTTCTTGGTAGACCCTACACACTGGCCCTATTAGATTGGACTTTAGGTTGATGTCTTATTATTTATGTTTAATTAGAAGTTTTAATGGAATTTTTAGAGAAGAGACAATTTAGGAAACTCTGGGAGATATGAGGGTCAGTAGTGCAAACTAAATCTATTATTAACTAGAATGAAGCTGCTAGATAAAAGCAAACAAGAGAGGAAAGATTGGTGCTGTGAAATATCAAGAGAAAATAAAGCAAAAAGGCTGATTCTCTGCTCTCAAGTGTGTGGCTTTCAGTCCTACAAAGACATGTTACCTATGTGAATCTCAACTGTTGCCTGAGTCTCAGGATCCACAACTCTTCTATGAAATGGGAGAAACAATGTCAAAACTAGCATGCTAAATACACAGAACTGGAATCTATGTTCTATAACTTGTCATAGATGGACTTACTTAAATTAGTATTTTCTATGTTTTTGAGAGTTCCATACAAGTATACAATCAAATACCTATTTCAAATAAAATTATTATTTCTCTCCCCATTACCTACCTCCAATTCCTTTATTCCTTTCCCAATGAACACCCCTCCAACTTCAAGTCTCTCTTTTTTCCCCATACTTTATTTACATTTCAAATGTTTCCCCCTTTCCAGATCTCCCCTTTGGAACCTCCCTATTCCCTCCCCCCTCCCCCTGCCACTATGGGGGTATTCCCCAACCCACCCACCCACCCACCCACTCTTGTCTTCCCTCCTTGGCATTCTCCTATATTGGGGGATCTAACACCCTCAGGCCCAAGGGCCTCTCATGCCCCTGCTGGCTAACAAGACCCTCCTCTGCTGCCTATATTTGTTAGATCTATTTGTAATTATATGTATGCATCTGGTTTTGTGAACATGAGTGCAGGTACCTTTGAAGACCAGAGGCATCAATTTCCCCTGGATTTGGATTAAAAGAAGTTGTGAGCCACCCAGAGTGGGTACTGGGAACTGAACTTGCTTGTCTCATAGACTCAGTCTGGCTCCACATCACAGCTGCTGATGTCTCTGATGGTCATCTCACGGCACTTACTTCTCCAAAATGCTGGGATCTTCCCTGCAGCTGAGCTACACCTCCACAGTAAGTCCTCCTAGGTGTTCTTCAGGGATTCTAGTCCTGACACCCATTGACAAGACTCAGCTTCTCTCAATGTCATCTTCATGCCTTCAAAACTGGTTGTATGTGCTTGACTCTTACACATGACCATATCTGGCTGTCAGCATGAGATGCAGTATCACCTTCACCTGGACCACAGCTTCTATATGCTAATTCCAGGGAAACAGTTCTCAGAAGATTTCACCTCAATAATGCTGGTCTCTTCTTAAACACTCTTAATTTTTCGGTTCCAGATAACCAGCATCAATTGTCCCAGCAAAGCAAAAGTTGCACTTCAGTGATTCTTTCTTTTTAAAGATTTATACATTTTATGGATGTGAGTAAACTGTCTTCAGACACACCAGAAGGGGGCATCAGATCCCATTACAGATGGTTATGAGCCACTATGTGGTTGCTGGGAATTGAACTCTGGACCACTAGAAGAGCAGTCAGTGCTCTTAACCACTGAGCCATATTTCCAGTACCACTTCAGTGATTCTTAATTCAAAATATAGTCAGGCATGATAATCTTTAAGGACCTCTCAAAGTTGTCTCTGATACATCACCAGTCAAGCTTCCATCATCTGCGTTTCTCTCCACATTGCTCTCGAAGTTTCCACAGTAGTTCACCATGCTCTGCACACTCAATGGATTTTTCTAGTCCAAGCACCCAAAAGCCTTCCACAATCTTCTCCCAAACAAGGTCAGGTTTGTCACAGCAATGTCCCATGAACTTATTATGAATTTCTGTCTTAGTTAGGGTTTCTTATTGCTATAAAAAGACCATGACCAAGAAAGAAATATGGGGAGGGCAGGCTTTATTTCAGCACATAATTCTCAGGTAAGAGTCCATCACAGAGTGAAGTAAGGGCAGGGACTCAGGATAGGAACCTGGAGGCAGGAACTGATACAGAAACATTGGAGGAGTGTCGCCTACTAGCATGTTACTTGTGGCTTGCTTAGCTCCCTTTCTTAAATAACTCAGAACCATTTGTCCAGAGGTACCACCACCCAGAGTGGGTTAGGGATTTCCCATCAATCACTTGTCAAGAAAATGCTCCACAAGCTTGTCCACAGCCCACAGTGCTGCCACCAAGGTAGTGGGAGCAGTTTTCTTCAGCTGAGGATCTTTTTTCCCAAATGACTATAACTTGTGTCAAGTTGACAAAACATTAGGTGTTGCAAAGACAGAGGTTTCATTGAGTTGTTGGGGTCTGTGGGTGTCTTCCCCATCTTAAATGGGCAGAGGGCAGAGGTGTGATAGGATTAATCTTGACTTGAACTTCTTTTATTTTCTCCATAGATGACTAGATGACTTCAATGATTCCCTATATCACTGTGGTTTTAGTGAATAACACTTCCCAGTTACACAGGCAGGAAAACACAGATGAAATTGACACATTATTTAATTAACAAAGGGTAAGCTCAGCTAACTTCAGTCCCAATATTTAAATATATCTTATCTGCACAACAGCATTCTCCATGACAGTGCTCGAGAAAAATCAATGACTAATAATTGTGAGTTTCCAACTTAAAGCTTTGTTGAGTAATATTACAGGAGAAAAGGCTAACAAATGGTCCAATTCATTTTTGAATATTGTTTTAAGCAATAATTCTTTTGTGGATCCCAATGTATCTCTTTTACCCTTCGAGTATAACTTTGATTTTCTGAGGAGTATGAAAACATGTCTCCTATCTTAATATTTCTGCAGATATGGTAATGAGTTTTTCATCAACATTCCACAACAAAATTGCCTTGAGAAGTTCAATCGATGCTATCTTTTTGAGAAGATAAATGGAGAAAACTCAGCCAGGAGATAATGAAGGCCATGTCTTCAAGTGCTCGCCATCACTCTGGTTTAGTGTAGCTCATTAGGGATGGTGGTTTGTGTGCTGCTGAGCAGAGCTTGTAGAGAGGGGATGAGAACTGTTCCCCTAATGTGTTTCCTTTCAATCGTGAGAAGCAGACTTTCTTGGCATGAGGAACCTCAATATGCTTTCTGCCTATAATGTGAAGGCTAGTTGCTCTTAAGAATTTTGGGTTTGCAGTTCCTGATTCTGAATATAATTGCATATTTGATTTATTGTAGGAACTTTGGATTTGAAGATTCTGATTTGGAGCTTGATGATTCTGGTTCTGGAAACAATTGCATGATTGCTGTAGAGAATTTAAGAGATTTTCATAATGGAAACCACACCTCTTTTTCTATCACCTAAGAGAAATCTCTGTTTTTCGTATCCAGAGATGTCTCAGCTGAGACATGCTTGCAACAAATTGGCCTGTGGGTAAGGCTGTGGAGCATTTTCTTGATTAATGGTTGCAGGAAGAAGGCCTAACCCTCTGTGGGTGGTTCTGAGTTGTCTAAGAAAGCAGTATAAGCCTGCTATGAGAAACGAGCAAGTAATGAACACTCCTCCATGGCATTTACCAGGTTGTGTGTCTTTACCCCTGTAGGGTTAGGTACACAGCAGAAAATAGTGCAGTATTAAAGCTGTTATCTTGATGACCACACATGTCTTTCACATATCCTCAGGAGCTCTAGGAAGAGAAGGCTTAGTAAGTAGGTTTTTATTGGAAATCGTGATGGACCAATACCACTAGGATCTGATCTAAGTCACCCTTCAAATGAATCCTTGTCATAGATGTTGGCTCCTGTCTGGCTCTTTGCACATTTTGCTGTGGTACTCTGAATATGATAGAAATCATATGTCTTCCCATTTCTCTTACTGGTTTTAAATATATTTATAGTTTCTTTGAGTTCTTCTTAGGAAAGATAGTTGCTAAGGAAAATAACAGAAATGGAGAGACCTTAGGACTAAAGACATACCGGACTTATAATTTAAAATAAATATAAAAACACATTCATATACACCCCAACTATATCCTTATGTTTGACTATGAGTTCACAACCCCAGTGTTGTCTCTGAACCAAGCAGATTTTGTAGCCATTGGGGTTTCACAAAAGGATATACAGAAATGTAATTTTATTCACACTGGGTGGGGATTTCAGCCTTCAATAGCAGTGTTCTACATATGGTAGGTATACAACACAGATGCCTTGCTTAGGTGATGCTGTCACCTATAATGGGTAGGTCTTAACACCTCAATTAAAGTAATCATGACACCCCCTACCCAGATTCGTCCAAAAGCCAACTTATTATGAGCAATCTTCCACTGAGACTACTTTTCCAGGTGATTCTAGACTGTGTCAAGGTGACAATCAAAACTGACCATCACAGAAGTCCTGGTTATCAGGAAAAAAGAGATGTTTGAAGATTCATGTTACTAACATTCTATATTCTCCTTGGATGTTGGGTGCATAAAATTTGCCATCAACCGATTAAGAGGGTGAAGTACGCCAACAAACTGGAAACCAACTGGTTAAACCCATTTCATGGTCATTTTTGTCAGATATATAACCTCCCAACAAGCATTTTACTAAGAAATATACTTCTTAATTTTCCTTAAAAATTAAAATTCTGCCAAACTAGTGCAGGGACACATCCCCACAGTGAAACAAACACAAGGACTGGGGACCACTTCCTTTTGTGGTCACTGTATTTATTTCCTTCCTTTCCTCTCCTGCCTTACTGCCTTGAGGTAGACAGCTTGTCTGGGTAGCACTTCCAGCTCTGGATGAAGCCTACAGAACAAAGAACATAGTACCTCCTCCAGATGATTTAATTTTTGAGAATTGATGTTTTGAGTTTGGGCTTTGGCCTGATGCCATAGAGTCTACCACACAAGGTGGTTCTAGAACTCACTTCCAGGTTTACTCTAGGAAGATTTTGATCATTACATTGGGCATCTTATAAGCATAGTAGTTAAATGGATGAACTATGGGGCTTTACTGCTAGCTCTTTCATCTCCTCCGTGAGACCTGATGCTTGGCCCTGCTGATTCTAAATCTTTTTCTGTAAAGTAGATGTCACAGTGTCCCCACATTTAGGATTTTTGTTAAGCTGTAATATATTAACTTATGTAAAGTGCATAAGATAATGTTCAGTAGAGACTCATGCGTAGCAAGTGGTACGTCTTCCAGTCTTACCCCCTTCTGTCTCAGACATAGGAATATTTGCACCTACTTTTACATTTTCTATTTTATGGAGAACTAAACCTTGTCACGTGTCACATCTGTGCCCTTTTATTGGCTGCTGGAAGGTGTTGTGTCAGATGCAATGCAGTTAATTTGTAAATAAAATAAATCTCTTGTCCTGCTTCCATCTTATATTCTTCACCTCCCTGTATACTCAATTAATTAATCTTAATTTGCTGCTGTATTTGCATCATTGCAATTCATCTAAATCACATTTTGCAAACACAGAAGCTCTGAAAGTAACCTAAAACAAACGTGTGAGCTCTACTGAGGAGACAAATGTGTCCAGTAAGCCCAATTGTTTTCCGACATGAATTTCACATGATGTTGACATTCTGAGCCTGCGTATATTTTCAGCTCTGTCTTTTAGCTTTAAGATAAACTGATCCAGTCATCTCCCATAGAAATATTCTAGCACAGTTCCCAGGTCACAGTATTTCTCAGATGTCTTCAAATGTATTACATTGTTGCAAATTGATTTTTAGCTTGTCTTTAAACTTCACATCAGAGGTTTCCATGTCTGTCTGGCCTTTTACAGATCACCAAAGGTGACTGAGTGATTAAATTTACTTTCTATTATACATACTTGTGTAGAGGAGGTTGTTTTACTGATAAATTCTATCTGGATGTGGTCACCTTCTAACTCCTCAAGAGACTTTATTGAGTGCTTGGGGGAATTTTCCTGTAACCATTTGATACAATGATTGTCTACTCTTGAGACTATTAGATCCAGCAGACCTTTAGTTCACTCATCTCCATTAGGGAGTATGTACATAAGACGACGGGCAGGATCTTAGCAGCCACTTTAAAGAAAGGGCACAGAATATGCACCAGTAGTATTTAATATGAACAATTGGTTAGCCAACTGTAGTGTGAACTGTAGAAGAAATAGGGATAAAACAGTATCATTAAGAACCTTTGGAACCTAAGTATTCCATCAGTTGTTAGAACACTGGGGAGGTCACAAGGACCTTATACTAGTCTTAATAACTCTCCTACCTTTCAGACAACCACCTTCTAAGGGCTAGACTAGGATATTCGTAGGCTGGCAAGGGATTCTGGGAAGTGTAGTTTTTAGATATCGTCCATTCCAATCCAGGGGAGGCTATAGACTGTCCTCTTTGGAATGTTCCTCTGCCTACAACCTTTCCTTCTATCATGCCACTTTACTCCACATTCGTTTTATGTGATGTTGTGCATTCTAACTTTTAAAGCAGTTTGAACTTTGTACAAATATTTATAATCCAAAGTTGACAGTCAGCAATATCAGAAATGTATGAGCCACTCATAGAAATCTAACTAGAGATATTTTAGGATATTTTATTGGCATTTATATATAATTGCTAATCTTAAACTTAATTTTTTTTGACTAGAGGAAATAGTTAATACTTTGGCTTGTTATTTTAGCAATTGAAATCTCACATTTTCTTATAGAGGTGGAGAAATTTAATTCTTATATCTAAACTTTTTCTCAGCTTTATTAAATCTTAAATTTTATTTTGGTTTGCAGATTTTAATATACATACATTTTTAAAACTGTTTAACAGTGATTGCCATCTATATAAAAACCTGAAGTTGGTTGATCAACTTTTGCTTTGATTGCCAAAACATTAAGAAAAATGGAGAAGTATTAAAAATTACCATAAGATGCATCCAGAGTGTCAAAGGCATTCAAGGAACAGATACCAAAGTTCTCTGAATTGCACAAGTATAACTTAGGTGGTGAGTCAACAGAATCTGAATAGAATGCTCTCATTTCTCTGCAGCCCTTTGTCCCCAGCAGGGTTTCTTGTCATTTTGGCAATGGTTGACAGGACTCACTTGAGCCATGACATGTACTGTTTCTCCTGTAAGTGTTTCTGACATCAGTGGTATAGTCCTGGAGGCTTTTGACAAGTTTGTCAACCTAATGAATGGGCAACTCAGCCTGAAAACCTCAGTAAAGGTCTTGTAAGTTGTTCAAGGGAGATGGGTGGGGTTCTGGGTAACCAGATAATGGTTTCAGAGCTGCTCTGCTTGTCTGCTTGCTGATGATACTTCAACAGACAAAAATCCAGTTTCAAAAATAAAAATCTAGCTTTAGCAGCATATTGTTGCATATGCTTTATAACCAAGTACAGTTTTAAAAAGCTGCTCTCTTCTCAATTGCTTCTCTTTCTCTCTCTTCCCCGTTCCTCGCCCCCCCCCCCCCCGAGCTATAGTTACAAGGTTCAACCACTCTGAAAGATTTACATTCCTATAAGGAATGTGTCCCAATACATGGAACAGTAATTATTAAGCTTGAGAAAGTGAGGATTAACCAGAATACTTACAATTGCCTGGGAATTTTTGCTTCAAGGGTAGTGGTCTACATAAAAAAATTGTGTCACCTTGAAGAGAATCATAATTAATAACCGTCAAATTTGACTTTGCTAAAATATTATCTTCACATCTACAAACTATTTAACAAAGTCAAATTATATTTTATCATTATTATTCTACTTTAAGAATTTATTATTTGTATTGGCAAAGCTAGATTTACTCAGGCATCTAAATTGGACTAGATTTTAATATTTACGTCCATTTTTGTTGAGATTCAGAAAAATCTAAGTATTCTAACTTCACACACAGATTAACATATTTCCAAGCTCAGATGAACTTACGATGTTTACATTCTTGTTCTTATTTTCAACTGTTGCAGGCTGAGGCTTACGGGTACCTTAAAGCAGATAGCATTCAGTGACTTTTAGTTTTTCCTCCTAGCAATGGGCTATGGGTTTTCAGTGAACAGAGATGGTAAGGTGGTGGAGAGGAGGGAGTGATAGTGCCATTAAACATTTTCATCTCCATGAATTTTTTCAGATGAAGACATTCCAACTTAACATTATACATCCATTGTTCTTGATCTGGATTGATCCAGTAGCTAATCAGCCCCCTGGATCTCAGATGAAAAGATTCTGCTCTAGAGAAATTAAGTGATGTTCACTCAAGGCCCCAAATCTCTTTCACTGCCAAATTTAGAACACAGATCTCTTAGTTCCTCCTGTAATAACACTTCAGCAGGAGTTTCTGATAGGAGTTCTAATAGCAGATATACAGATCAAAATTCTCATGCTTTGGAAGAATGTGACCTTTAGTGAAAAGATTAGATGCATATGTAAAATAAAAGTCCTGCAATGAATGAAGACTGCTCAGATCTTATTAAATGACTCAGGAGAGGACTGGCACCCTTCTCCTCCCTTAAGATTTTTGTTTCAACATACCGAGGAAAACATTCTAGAAGGTTTCTAAGATTTCTAAGAATTTTCTGCACATACACTTCCTTGTCTGTTTTCATATTTCCACAAGAATAGTGGAATCTGATGAAACATTTTCACTGGGTGCACACCTCTTGTGGGTTGTCAGACACCATGAGCCATTGTCACTGTGCTATTCTTGTTTTCACTGGAATAATTTTAGCACAGGCTCTTGTTCTGTAGTGTCAGAATCATACCTGGTCTAGTTGGAGTTAATTCCTGAAAAGAAAAAATAAACAACCCCAAGCATATTTAATAAATTCACTGTACTGGCTGGTTTTGTGTGTCAACTTGACAAATGGAGTTATCACAGAGAAAGGTGCCTTCCTTGAGGAAATGCCTCCATGAGATCCAGCTGTAAGGCATTTTCTCAATTAGTGATCAAGGCTGAGAGGGCTCCTTGTGGGCGGTGCCATTCCTGGGCTGGTATTCTTGGGTTCTATAAGAAAGCAGGCTGAGCAAGCCAGGGGAAGCAAGCCTGTAAGAAGCATCCTTCCATAGCCTCTGCATCAGCTTCTGCTTCCTGACCTGCTTGAGTTCCAGTCCTGACTTCCTTTGATGATGAACAGCAATGTGGAAAGTGAAAGATGAATAAACCCTTTCCTCCCCAACTTGCTTCTTAGTCATGATGTTTTGTGCAGGAATAGAAACCCAAACTAAGATATTCACACACTACATGCCCTTGAGGTCTGTGATGCTATCCATGATTTGGGACTTCTCTGCATCTTTGGTGAGTTCATCTCCACATCTTTGGTGAGTCCCTCTCTTGGCATATTGTCACATGTTTGTAAATACTGCTCTAGGTTTTGTCCCAAGCAACATCCACAGTTCGGAGGGATGGAGAGAAAGAAGCTAGGGGTTTTAGGGTTGTTTTGTTCTTATTGGTTTAACCTAGGGCTCCTCTGCCAAGAATTCTTATCTTCATATTACATTTTTACTAAACTGAAAAACACAATGTATTTTTAATTTGTGTTACCCAGACCACAGTATGTGTGTGTGTGTGTGATTCAAAATCTTGCCAGTCCTCACCAGATATCCCAAGTATGATGTGAGAGTTAAAGTTCACTCAGTTTATGTTGTGGGCTGTGGCTTAAAAATCTATTAAAATTCTTGAACACATAACATCTGTCTTGGGGGATTGAAAGACAGCTCAGCAATTAAAAGTACTGACTACTTGCAGAGGACCCAGAGTCAGTTCCCAGCACTCACATAGCTAATCATAACCATCTGTAACCCCAGCTCCAGGGAATCTGACACCTTTTTTGCCTCTGTGAGTAACAGGCACACATATGATACATACATACAGACAAAATACTCATACACATAAAATAAACATGTTATAAAATAGAACAGGAACAACAGCAAAACAGCCCTATCTTTAAAGCTTAACTAGGAATGAGGAGTTAGAATCTTTGCCTACAGTTTTATCTCTTGCTTATGCACCGTAACTGAATCAATTCTGTACTCTGCACTGAAGAACCTCCTCTTAACTGTGCCTCCTCTTCCAGTCTCTTAAACCTCACAAATTCACTCAACTTCAATGTGTCCTCTCTGGAGTCAGGGCGATCAGTTCAGAATGTACATATTGTTACTACCTTGCTTGGTAAAGTTCAGTAGCTGTTCATTAAGCGTGGAGAAGAGAACATTTTTCCTTGCTGTGTGTTAGTTACCTGGGAAGGAAAAGGACTGTTTTTGAGCCAGTGAATCAATGAAAAACCGCTGTCATTCTGATTATGGTTTTGCATTTACAGAGACACAAATGTCTGTAGGAGTCAACTCTGCTGGAGAGTTCTCACAAAACAATGATATGGTTACAAATATCAAGTGATTTCTCTGACATCCCTTTTCAGTGTTTTTATTTCTATGAGACAATAATACAACTTGCTACTCACCATGATAAAAACATTAATGTGGTATCTTGTGACATTTATTAAATCAATAAATAGTTGTTTGGCACTGCCTATTTGCCAGCCATAAACTTACAATCTCTCTTGTCAGAAAGTCATCTTTAAATATGAATGTAAAAAACCTGAGAGATAGCAAGTGCTTTGTTAGAAATAAGCAGAAACTTCTCAAAGAACATACTCGAAAGGCCCTTAATTCCATTTCTATTAAATCAAAGAAGAGGAGACTTGAGGACATACTTTTCCCAAAGAAACAATTGAGCTGAATTTTCACTCCTGAGAAGTGCCTTTAACAACTAGTTATCACTTAGAATGGTAATTGTCTCATTGTATTAAGTTTTTAACCCTGTTCACTGATTCCACATACCTCACCATTCTGGAGCAGTTTTGAGAGTGGTATTTTGCATTTGCCATCTTCTAATATATCCTTGAGCAGAGTAGTTGTGCATGATCTTGGTTATATTATGATTTCTCTTACTAATATTATCCAATACTATTGAAGCATTTCAAGAATACTTAGAGGCAGAAAAAGCCTCTTGGACCACTTGCCACTATGAATTATAGTTTATTTAGCTTGAAGATTCTTCGTGGCTCTGCCTATGAATGTTTACATGTAACATGCATTTTGAGAAAGATATATATATATATATATATATATATCACTTTTTGGGTGTCTACCAAAAGTGTTGTGTTTGTTACAGTGAAGATAGCTCCTGTGTAGGGATACTTTCTCTGGTCCTAATGTTCGGTCCTTTGTATGACTGAGAAACAGTCAAGGGACCAGAATCTCTGAAATAACATTTGACTACTTCTGTCTTTAGGAATGATAGGGGTTGAACCCTTGGCAAATGCTGTTAGTTGGTAAAAAGGTTGATGATTTATTTCCCAGTGTCCTTGGTTGCATTTCACATGTCATAGAGTTTTACAACAGTTCCCCACACATTTTAAAACCAGACATGCAATGTTTTAATAGAGCAGAGTAAGCAATTTCTACTTGCTGTGACCTGAAGATGCACCAGATGCCTTGCTTGTGCCGCCTTCTGAATCAGGGTATTTAACTGATCTTCATAAAGGACAAGAGGAACTCTCCTCAAGCTCACCCTAGAGAGGGACAAAAGACCTGCCTGCCTAGGTGCCCTACCTCCCTGTCTAGTCATGTTGCTGCACCTGGCATGTACAGCTGATTATTTCTAGTATAGTTACCGAGTAGCCACAGCTGCAGTTTTCCTGCTTCTCTGCTTCCTTTTCTGATACATCATTTTCTATTAAGTTGTTATTCCCTACTCACATAAGCTACTTTTGGGAAATTAACCATTATCTATTCACTCTATCTATTGTCAGAGTTTATACTGTCAAAACCTTATGTCTTAGTCAGGGTTTCTAGTCCTGCACAGACATCATGACAAAGATGCAAGTTGGGGAGGTAAGGGTTTATTCGGCTTACACTTCCAATTGCTGTTAATCATGAAAGGAAGTCAGGACTGGAACTCAAGCAGGTCAGGAATCAGGAGCTGATGCAGAGGCCATGGAGGGATGCTGCTTACTGGCTTGCTTGCTTCCCCTGGCTTGCTCAGCCTGCTTTCTTATAGAACCCAAGACTACCAGCCCAGGGATGGCACCACCCACAAGGGGCTCTCCCCCCTTGATCACTAATTGAGAAAATGCCTTACAGCTGGATCTCATGGAGGCATTTTCTCAACTGAAACTCCTTTCTCTGTGATAACTCCAGCTTGTGTCAAGTTGACACAAAATCGGCCAGTACATCCTATATATTTTTTGAAAGACTTATTTTTTTTCAATTGGGTGATACTGGACTATTTTAATATTCTTAGTGTAGTTTTCCCCCCTGCTAGGTAGCAATAGTCTCTGTCACCATGGTGTGCTTCTATTGTTCTAATCATGGCTATGTGCTGACCTGCTTAATCTGAGAACACTGTTTCCCTTAAGCACTTAGGTCACATGTTCATTTATAGACATATACATGTTAGAAAAGAAATGTATGCACAACCCTGTACTTTTCATAGTTCTTCTCAGGCAGCTTTAGCCATTTGGAATTGTAGTAAAAAAAAAAAAAGAAAGCAGAAAAGGGCCTTTGAGTTGTATAAGTTTCTTAAGAAACATGTCCCGAAAAATTCTGCATGTGGGGGTTTGGTGACTGACTTCCTAATTAAACCCTCAGGATTTCATTTAAGGCTCTTATCCTTATTTATGAGTAAGTTGGTTTTTCTAGTTTGTTGGCCTTGAACAGCCTAGAAGTAGAAGGAAAGAGCCAGAGGTGAAACGCAGATCACATATGTTTTGAAATAGAGACAATATAAAGAATGAGTACATTGGACACTTTATGTGATTTCAAGACTACTATGATTATGAAAGGTAGCATGTTGGTGACCTTTTTGCATAGATGTTTTTGGTTATGACAAAAGCTTTTTGTTTAGAGTCTAAGATTCTTCTTTAAAATACATGGAAAAAGAAAGAGAAATCTGAGCTATGCAGATAACTCTTTTTATTAAGAACACTTTATAATCAGAAAATGTGATATATTACCATCTCTCAAAGATACGCAGATTAGTTATTAATTACACATAAAGTGCACTGTGTACTTACCAGCTCATTATCTTTCTTAATTCAGTTATAGAATTACATTAAATTAACACTCATGGAGGGTGTTGGGGAAAGTGGTGGAAACTGAATTGTAGATTTATAGACGTTATATTTGTTTGTCTTAAATCCTTATAATATATACAATATAAACATTTTTAAAGGCTCACAGCCTCTTATGTCAAATAGGATCTTGAACTAGGAGAAAATTGGAATTCAGCTATTTGAATGAATTTGCCTACTTTTAAAGTGACTTACGCACAAAGGAAGTATTTTAACACCTTTTTAAAATAAAGTATTTATTCTTCCCTTGTATATTACATCCTAACAGTTGTTTCCCCTCCCTCCTCTTCTCCCAGTCTTGCTGCCCTCCTCCCAAACTACTCTACCTCCATTTTTATTTAGAAAAGAACATGACTCTCAGAGATAGCAACCAAACGTGGCATGTTAAGTTGCAATAAGACGGCACCACCCTTCATATTAAGACTGACTAAGCAACCCAGTAGGAGGAGAAAGGTCCCCAAAGCAGTCAAACAAGTCAGAAACAGTCCTTGCTCCCATAGTTAGGAGTCTCCCAAGAAGACCAACCTATGCAATCACATATATGCAAAAGGCCTAGGCAAACCTATGCAGGCTCCCTGATAGGTTGGTTCAGTCTCTGTGAGAACCTATGCACCCAGGTTGGTAGATTCTGGGTGTTTTCTTGCCATTTCCTTGATCCCCCTTTCCCCCTATAATTCCCCCTTCCTTCCCCTTTTCTGCAGGATTCTGAGTTCCACGTAACTTTGGCTATGGGTCTCTGCATCTGTTTCTATCAGTTGCTAGATGAAACCTCTCCCGTTAAGACCTCATTTTTGAAGCACTTGGAAATCATGAGTCCCATCAATATCAGGATGACAAGGACCACTCACAAGGGCACTGGTGATGAATATGACACGAGGTCCATTCCTTATTCTATGATCTGAAGTTCATGTTCTGCAGAGCCTGCCAGCCAATCATGTGCCACAGACGACTCATGGTACAAAGCACATGCTGTTCAAGAGAGCAAACTGGCTTTCTGAGAGACAGGCTTTTACATGCTTCCATTAATAGCAAATTGTGATGAGTGGAATGGGCAGGACCAAGGTGAAATTTATTCCAGTGAAAGAACCCTGTACTCTAGTTCTTTCCATGACTGAGTCTCCAAGAACATATCCTCCTTTGTGCTTCCCCTAATTTCATTGCTCCAGGATACCCTGTCAAATTCTCATTGGTCCTTCCTTTAAATGCTCCATTGATGAGTAAGCCTCTAAAGTTTGGAATGTTGAGTCTGCAGAGGAGGTAAAGAGAATCTTGAAGGATACAGAGCTAGAGCTTAAGTATGAAACTTTAAAAATACAAATCTTCTTCCTTGGGGTTGTAATAATTAGGCCAATGCTTTGTCCCATGGTGCTTTTTCATTTAGTAATTTTGCAGAGAAAAAAATAGAACATGATATGTCTTTTTCTTCCTGGTTTTCCTTTTAAAATAAACATGAGTTTGAGCTGTTATTTTGATTTTAGGTTGATAGATCTTTCCCAACCTTCTGTTCTTTCCCTTCCAAGCAGGAAACAAACAAACAAACAACCCAAAACAAAACAAAGCAAAACGTGTTTAAGCCATGCATTTACTGTAATGGCAAGGTAAATCATTGAGTGCATGTTCTCTCTATTCATGTCTTTGAACAGGATGAGATTCAGCAAACAGTTGAATGCATGAAACAATGTTTATGATCATTCCCAGTGGTAGATTAACGTGTGTGTCCTCTGTGCTACACTGTGCTTTTTGAGGTGCCAAGTTTTGAACCATCACAAATTGACAAGCTGAGCTAACCAGTCATCTTATACACCTGGGACAGCATGCTGCTTTTCTGGATGCAGCCTTAGACTCAATTTGGCAGAGAACAAGCCAAGTGAGGGATCTCTATGAGCTCTGGGTAGTGTGTGAACGTTGCCAGTGTGTATGTAAAAAAAAAAAAAAAAAATCTGAGTCTATTTTCTGGAGATTTCCCAAATTTAAAAGACTTTTTTTTTTTTTTTTTTTTTTTTAATTTCTGCCTTTACCATTGAATTGAGTTCAAAGAAGTTGTCAGTGTCTATTTGATAAGAACAGTGTGGTCTTTTTGGGCACTGCTGTATTTTAATCACTTCATGGATATTAAGGGCTTTCCTTGCAGTCTACCCCTGCTTGTCTTTTCCTTCCAAAATTCCCCTTAATCTGGCTCTCAATAGGAGGGACTTGCCTCCTGGAGACCAGCAGAGGCAAAAGATAACAGGGAAACTCTCACTATGCCAAGGCATCTGGAAACATGAAAGGTCAGACCCCACATTTCTGTAAAAATAAATCTCTTTCCACAGAGTCACAAAAGCTCCTATCATTAAAAAAAAATCATCACTTTCATTCTCTTCTTCTTTCTCTTTAGAAAAATGTGACAATATATTCTAACTGTGGCTGATGAGCTGCTAACAGTTTTGTTAAAAACTTCCAAACTCAATTTCAAACACCTTTAGAGGGATAACGGATAAAGTGTCTGGCCCTGCCATAAACACAATACTTTTGCCATCTTTTTGAAGTATGCATTTGTATTACTATCATTATCATTACTATTTTTCTTCCCATTCTTCATTTTGCATAAATTGAAATTCCTTCAAAACTTCAGTGGCATGTTATGAAAGTAGCTGTATATAAAAAAAAAATTGCAAATGATTTTCTTCTGGAGGAAGCTGCTGCCAGAGAGGCCTTTGAAGCCAGGGCTTTTGTTGCTAATCTGAGAACCACTGTTACCTAACAGGTTCATACCCTAGGCAGAATTGCTATGGAATAGAGTTCCTGAAACCCTGTGTCAGCCTGGTGTGCCTCAGGAAGAAGCAGGACCAGGGATGTCCATCAAAAATGGAGATATATAGGTCTCAACAGCCACTGCTCTCTTGCATAACTGGAGAGCTAAAGCGAATCACATGCACTTTAACCCTTTGTCTGGTTATGGTTAGAGCAAGTCTCTAGCAAATCCCAAGTATGAAAAACACATTTCATGCATCTGACAGGACCGATTTGCACAGCACTTGAAAATGGTATGATGTGTTTTCATCTCTGCCTCATACATAAACATGGGTGTGTGCTCACTACCAAGCTTGTTTCTCAAGCTCTAAGGAAATGTTAACTACAAGTGATTGGTGAGAGCACTTTCAGTGTCAGAGGTGTTCAGTTGCCTTGATCTGGCCAGTCTGACACATCCTTCTATGACTCTGGGGTTTGGTGTGCAGAGTGAAGAGAAAGCAGGGCACTTTGAGCCATTATTTGTGTGTGTTTCCTTTAAAATAACACAAAATTAGGCTTTTACTATATGTCTTTAGAGAGATTCATATATTGCCATACAATAAGAAAGGTAAAGGAAATTTTAGGGACTGTTGTCTGCAACTTGAGAGTTCCATCTGAATGTTTGCTGCTTGATTCTTATGGTTAGTTTTGGAACAGATTCAGCAGGATTGTATAAAAAATTGATATAACATAATGCCAGGAGTTACAAGTCAATAAGGACCCTGCTTAGGGAGGCTTGTTTTTTAGATTTAGTGCTTAATTGGTCTGTAAGTCAGAAATAAAAACCAAGGATCTCCACTTAATTCTAAGGTGTTAGAAAAGAGAAAAAAATAATGGAAAGTAAATAGAACAAGAATATACAGACAACATTTAATTTTAGACAGACCAATGAGTGCATTACATTCATAAATTTCTGTGTAACTAAGTGACATTTGTTTTAAAACTATTTTCAATATTTTAAGTCGAGGCTGAATAAATTTATGGAGTATTGAGTGTTTAACGCTAAAGAAGTCCCCAGCGATATTATGAATCATTAATTACATTTAAAGTTGAATCTTTTGACTCTTTGCTTTGGCTTCACGGTACTGACGTGGACAACATTTAAAGGATAACTAGGGTGAGATTCTTTACTAAGAAAATTACCTAAATTTTAAATAATTTCTTTGCGCTAAGCAGTTGTCTCTTAGAAAAAGTCAGTTTCACTGGTTATTATAGATGTTCCCTGAGAGACTCTGCCAGAGCCTTACCAATACAGAGGTGGATGCTCTCTGCCAACCATCGGACTGAGCCTGGAGATCCCAATGGAGGGGTTAGGGAAGGACTGAAAGAGCTGAAGGGGAATGAATCCCCATAGGAAGAACAGCAGTATCAACCAACCAGACCCTCCAGAGCTCACCAACCGAAGAGCACACATGGAGGGACCCATGGCTCCAGTTGCATATATAGCAGAGGATGGCATTATCTGGCTGGCATCAGTGGGAGGGGAGGCCTGTAGTCCTGTGAAGGCTTGATGCTCCAGTGTAGGGGAATGCCAGTGTAGGGAGGCAGGAGTGGTTGGGTGGGTGGGGGAGCACCCTCATAGAAGCAGGGGGAGGGGGAATGGGATAGGGGGATAACATTTGAAATGTAAATAAATGAAATAATCAATAAAAAAAGAGCTTTGTGGATCTTGTGGCTTCAGTGAAAAAATTTATACATCTACATAACTGTCCTTTCCCAACTGGCCAATATCCTTCCAATTTCTTCCTTACTGTTTAAAACCTTGTGTTTCAGAGTCTGCGGTTAAATTGTTCTGAAAGGGGTTTCATTGTTTTTTTCTTCATGATGGAGATATATAAACATAGACTGCACTAGTGGCTTATTTGTGGATAGCTGTACTCATAATGGGTTGATTTCTTCCCAAAACTATGGTATTTTAATTTGAACCCTGTGAAACCCTAGTTACAGTAAGCAAACCACCAGCTTACAAGTGAATGGAAATGATTCTTCTTGTACGGAAAAGAAAGAAAAGGGAAAGCTTTGGAAAAATTAATTTGTGCCAGATTTATTTCACAGAAGTAAATCCAGATTCTATTTCACTATATTAAATATTATTCTAATATTTATATTCAACAATCTAGTGAATATTTGGTCTTTTCAAGAAATGTAGGAATCTGCTCATTTGACAGCCAGGAAAAAAAAAAAGAATTATAAAAGATCCAAACAAAAAGGACTAAGAAGTCTCTCAAAAACACTAAGTTGTATTTTTTCCTGTTTTTTTTCTTGTTTGTTTGTTTATCATGTTTTTAGTCTGCCCCTAAACACTTGTCTAGAAAAGAACTATCATCCTGACACAGTTGAAACTTTGTAAAACCGTGGGGTGCTGGATACATATTTTCCTTGTTTTAATACATCGTATTAATCTGAATGATGATATGAGAAATGATAACAAAACTGCAACTGGCATTTCAAAGCTGAGAAGCTACCGGGGGAAGTCTTACTTCCCTAGAGGCTGGGGACAGCCACAATCTGTCTCTTGCTTTGTGCTTTTCAGAAATGTGTCTGGTTCTGTTACTTGACAAAGATGGCCCTGACAGAAAACCATCCCAAATGGTAATCACTGTTTGAAAAAAAAAGAAAAAGTCACTACTATTTTGTTTTATTTTTTATTTTATTTATTTATTTTTATTTTATTTTATTTTTTATCCTTTATTTCCGTCTTACGACCATTTCCCTTAATTGTGCAACTGGGGTGGTTTTGAGTTCTGATTTACCTTCTAGGTGAAATTATTTTTCAAATCTACATCTTATCTGTTTAATCATATTCCTTTTGAAGAGGGTAGAAAATCTACTTAGCTGTCCACTTTATTAAATTTTCGCTATAATTTATGTCTCTCTAATGGAATCAGGACAGACGAAATTAAATCGGGAAAACAAGTTGGAGTCTGTGGCTTCCAGAGTCTCCTTGGCAAAGTCTGAAGTCACCGCATGTTCTAAGGTTGGAGAGGGATGGGGCAGTAATAACACAATAAAGCTTCCTTCATGAAAATAAATGCCCTGATAACATTTATTTTTATATTTGTCTCAGCAGCAGAAATTTGAAAGAACACTGGTTTCTCTAGCCAGGGATTTTGATTGCTCTCTAACTTTACAGAATCATTTCCATAATCATTCAAAAGTTTTAAGCAGGAGACTTGTTCCAAAACCTTGACATCAATTGCATGAAGGGAGGAATTAGAATATTTTATTTTCCATTATTCGTTCCCTGGGCAGAAATAAAGCAGTGTTTGTAGTGGTTATCAATACAATAAATCGATGTACATAACTAATTTGACCATTCAGGCATAAAAACAACCCTCCATTTTATTCTTTAATTATTCAGAAGATTTATCTCTTTTTTCCATTTCTTTTTTTTATAGCCATATAATTTAAAAACATATACATGAAAGATTCAGAGAGAGATGAAAAACTGTCATGTGGAAAGAATTACTGGAGAGATTGCATTACTATAATCTGTTTTGTCTAGTCTGGAAACTAATTCAATAGAGAAGCCTGAACTAATTCCTAGTGCTCCAGAAACCATATGAATAAGTCTGGCATTGCTGTTTGTCAAGGGCAATGTGCGTATTAAAATGTTCTATGTAGGTTTCTAAGAGTCCATGTGTTTGCAAGTACTATAAGTCACACACGAACTTGGCTGATCTTTGCGAATGAGCATCTTAGGTACACACTCTCTATACAAAAGTAATAGAGGTGTTATGCCGGATGAAATCTAGAACAGAGAAGACATTGTAAAACATTGAAGTAAAACGATTACTCTGAGAGCAGTATCAAAGATGACCTAACAACAATCATTTAGTACCAAAGCAACAAAATCAGGTATATTGATATTGATAGGGGTAACACGTTGAAGGAGAACAGGGAGGGATATATGGGGAGGCTTGGAGGAGGAAGGGGAGTGGGGAATGTTGGAATTATAATCTCAAAGAAAAAAAGAAACAGGAAACAGAACCAAAACATTTAGCTGCCAAAGTATACCATACTTACTGGTGACAAGACTGTCATTTGGTGACAAACTGATTTCCGATTGTATTTGAGGGCTGTTCCACAAGAAGGAATTTGATGACTGTTTGTCTAATCATGGTCAAAAGCTCCTGGATTAGGAGGCCATGGCCCTAAGGTAGAACCTGCTGTTGTTATTTTGATAAATGGTCATGCTACCAAGTTTCCTTCTAAATACGTATTCTTATATCCATAGACATGGGCTATTTTAGGGCTTTGTATGAGATCTTCTCTTCACAGTGGACAACAGCCACTGGTGCTCAGCCATATGTAGGACTTCCGTATTAACCCAATCTCCACTAAAGCTCAGGGAATATCAGAATAGGAGGCAGAAAGAACATAAGAACTGGAAGACGTGGCATAGAACTGTAAGTGCTGTCTTTTGCACATGATATGGCTAGTGTACTCACAAACTCATAGCAGCTGTTGTCATCTGCAGAAGACCTGCATATGAAGACTCCAGGCAAAATTTCAGCATAAAATAGACAGATGGTCTTCAGACCATACCCCTTACTGAAGAGCAATTGATTGTGAAAAGGGAAATGATTCTTTTTTGAGGATGTGGACACTGGGAACTTTCTCATGTCCCCATAGATGGTGCCATACAGATAGACAGCACTACTTGGACTTAGTGGATTATAAAATCAACAGACACCAGGTTGGGAGTGGCTGTGTGTGGTGAAGGAGATATGGGAGGGGTTGGAGGGAGCAAACAGTGGGTAGATACAAGCATAGTGCGTACTTCGTTGTGTGCGTGAGTGGAATTTTCAAAAATAAAGAAAAAAATTAAAAAGTTAAGCCAGCATATGAAACGATGGTTTTTACTAGGACATTTTCATACCTATGTGTTACTATACTTTGCTCTCAGTTTCTCCCCTTGCACATACTAACATCCTGGTACATGATCCCAGTCTGACTCCTTCTACTCCCAGTTACTATCTCCTTCTGTTTTCTTATTACAGATATTCCATTACTCATTCTCTCTCTCTCTCTCTCTCTCTCTCTCTCTCTCTCTCTCTCTCTCTCACACACACACACACACACACACACACACACACATCTTTCTTAGGAACTCTTCCCCTAGTCTCATGATCCTCTTTCTAGTTTTCATATCTACACACATACAGACACACTTGTAAGCATACATACACATATACACACATACATACACATAATATACATACATATATGTGCATATATACACATATACACATACATATGTACATATGCATATACGAACACCTACACGTAAAACTTTGAATCTAGGTCTTACATTTTTTAAAGTAAGCGCTTGAATTGTGACTTTGAAAATGAAGCTGTACCCTTTCGGATCCTTGCATGGTCTAAGCGCTGAAGACTGAATTCTATGTTTGGCTATTTGGCTGTGGTTAGCAGTGATGCATGAAGCAGAAAGAAAACAGCTTGATTTCCATAAGTTAGGCAAACTCTGAAGAGCTGGGAATGGCAGGGAGGCAATTGGCTCACAAAATAAACTGACCGAACCGGAAGCCAAAATTAAATAGAGTGTATAAGGGCACCCCAGGGATCGTCTTAACAATGTACTAGTTATGAACTAACTATTGTCGTTATTACCTCAGCTAATGAAGAAACCATAGGAGAAGGCAAGAAGTGCCCCTCTCTGATTACCGTAGGCTTCCGGTTTAACTAGCTAAGGCATTCAATGATCCCTTTAAAAATGGATTTACTCTAATGTCTATCCGCTATTAGTGAGGATACTATTAGACATGGTTTAGCTTTTGAAAGTATGAAGACAGTTTGGCTAATGATGGCTGAAACTGCTGGAAAAGCTGTACTCTTAGATATTCATAGATTCTTTATACCCTGTTCTGTGACTTGATAATGATTTTAGTTTCTAATATGTTTTTAAAAAGTCTCAGGGAAATTATTAATGACAATCCTTATGTAGATATTGAAGTCTATTGACTTGGTAATGTCTTTTTAACTTTTTCTGGTGCTGGAAGTTTGGAAAAATATTTTCTGATTGGTAGGTCTTCATATACAACCATCAAAGTGAATTCATATGCAAAATGGAGACATCATAAAGGAAGATAACAGCATCATTAACTGATATCAAGATTTAGTTTGAATGCACATGAAAACTAATGGCTACAATATTCATGGAAGTTATTCTTTATCTAGCTTTCCTTAGACTGAAGAAGTTATTGACTCTTCATCATCCTTTTGACTCAGTTTCTGTCTGTTATCGTTCTGTCGTTTGTTCGTATGATTGTCAACAGCTCCTTACATCTCTAGAGTATGCGAAGCCAGTGAATTAAAAACATATGATGAAGTCCCACCTAAACCAATGGGAAAGGACCTTCAGCTGATAACCTTACACTCATTTGCAGTTTAAAAATATTTAAAAGAATAGTTTTGAAAATAAAATGCAATTACTTCATGCTCTGCTTTTTCTTTCCTCTCTCCATCCCCTATGGTGCACTTGTCTCATACTCTCAAATTTGTGGCATCTAGTTTCTTTCTTTCTCTCTCTCTCTCTCTCCCTCCCTCCTTCCCTCCCATCCTCCGCTCCCTCCCCCTTCCTCCTCTGTCGCTTTCTGTGTACGTATGTTCATATTTACAACCTGTTAAGTCAGTATAATGTTATTTATAACATTGCTTGTATGTATATAACTTTAGAGACAACCATGATATGGAGTAACCAGTTAGCAGCAGCGCCCGTACCTGGAAGAGACTATTTCTCCTCCTCCTAGTAGATATTTATTGCCTATAGTTCTTTGTCAAAGGTTAAAGCCAAGTGGATTTCTCCCTTCCATATTAACCAATTTATTGGTGTCATCTTTGTTCATGTCTTGTTTAGGCAACTGTTTTTGAGACTTCATGACAGTTGCTCTGCTGACATTTCTAGAAGACATAATCTCACAGCAGACATCCTGTTCCTCTGGCTTTTACAATCTTTCTGGCCTCATTTGTCTGCTGTTCCTTGAACCTTAGGTGTAGGAGTTGTGTTGTAGGAAGTTTAGTTGTGGTTGGGCACCACATGATTACTTAGTCTCTGTATTTTGATCAGTTGTGGTTGTTAAAATAATCGTTTCAGTCTGTTGTGAAGAAAAGTTCCTTTGTTGAGGGGTGAGAGCTACACTTCTCTGTGGGTATCAGGATAAAGATCTGACTTGGGTCCTTGAAGTTTATGTCTGATATGCTTTGTGTTCTTTTTATTGTTTTCTTAGATTCATTCTTATTTTTAACTCTGTTTATGCATAGGCAGCTGTGTGCATGCATGCCCATGTGCATGTGAATGCGATTGTCATTAGAGCTCAGAATAGGGTCTCAGGTTCCCTAAAGCTGGAGTTACAGGCAGTTATGAGGTGCTCAATCTGGGTTCTTGGAACCAAATTCTGGTCCCTTGGACGAGCTGTAAGAACTTACTCTCTGAGGCAAACTCTCCAGACCCAATGCTTCCATGTTCTTATTTCTAAAGCTGAACAATAATAATTTCTTGACTTAAATTTCTTGTGGTTTTAAAATAAGATATCTGAGTGTATTGTAGAGAGTCTCATGTTGAGTAATCAATAAGTATCAGTAATTATTCCTTAGTGTTTTAATTATTACACTTAATCCATACACTTGAACTCGACAACACAAGAGAGTGAAATGCATAACCAATATGAAGCAAGTCATTTTACAGGAATGATAAAAAGTTTCTGTGATGCGATGTCTTTGTGCTTTAATTTGGGAAATGTAGGAAGGTTCTCAAGCTTTACAGTAAATAACCGTAGACGTACGGCACCAATGTTAGGTATACGATTTGTAGGAGTTTTGTATAGGTTATTTATGAGCATAATGCTTATAGTTTATAGAAGAAAGAAGAAAGCTATAGGCTAAATCAGCTGTCCATTATCAGGTAGTTCATAAACAATGGAATTCAAACTCTCTGTGTGACTGTAACTGAAGTTGCTGAGGTGTCTGCCCATGGGACCACATAACTTCTCTCAATTCGAAGATCCCTGAAAATCAATCAATCAATCAATCAATCAATATAAACCGTAGGAGCTCAGGTTTTGAAAACAATTTACTCAACATAATTGGCCCGGAAGCAGGTAACAACAGCTCTACCTCTCTGTGCAAAGCAGCTGTGTCTTTGTATCTGCAATAATTAATTAAAATAGGTCATTCTGATCAAGACGTAGAGGGGCTGAGCTGTGATTGCTTTCGAGATTAATTCTCTAGATTTACTGTCATGATCATCAAAGTGCTTATGCTAATGTTTCCTAGACTTGAACTTTGGAAAAATTGATGTCCTTCTGGCACCCCCTCGATTTTCACATTGTAAACTCCAGGCAACCTTCTTGAAAAATTTAGGTCAAATCTCTCAATTCAAGCAGGTTCTTTGTACATGGAATAAGGAAGCAAATTAAGAAGGAAAGAGAAAGGCCTTAATTTGCCATAATCTCCGGTTGCAGTAGCTCTTGGTATGTTAGCTGAAAATGCATAAATACACATAACAAGTGAAAATTACCCCTTGAGCAGAAGGGGTGTTATTAGGAGCTGTGAACGTACTTGGAATTCCACCCCTTCCCCTAGGATAATGAGCCAAGTATAGATCCCCTCCCTTTTCTATTCTTCATTTAAATTTCCTTTTTCCTCCTTATTTTTCTTCTTTCTCTCAGTAAATGGTACCCAAGGAGAGATCACACTTGATTTAAATAAAATAAGACTTACTCTTTTAGTAAAGCAAGCAGGAGAAAGCCCTGGTTTTTTCCTTTGTTTGTTTGTTTTCCCTTATAGATACCCTGCCCAGATTCAACATTTGATTTGCCTGAATGAGGAACAATGTTATCTGCTAAAGAATAACATTGACATAAAAACACAATTAGGACTTGTCACGAAATGCATGACAAACATTATAGCATGCACTCTAAAGCTTTAATTAACATATTTGTTAAATGCCAATTCTGAGAATAGATACCATCACCAGAGAAAAGACTTTCCCCAACACAGATAATGCAGATAGCCCTGCTTCCTTTAAAAAGAGATTTTGACAGTTAGATTATTGAGCTCTGTAATTCTGCCGGGAACCCACTCCCATCCTTCTGTCACCCAGGCTTTCAAAATCAGAACAGAGGAGTCAGTTGCTTTTACCATTGTACAATGTATTCTAAGACAGGAGATGTAAATGGTTGTATCTCCAGACTAGGGAATTTGCATACCGAATATCTCCTCTCTGTGTCATGCCTACCTCTGCCCCTGTCACTGAATTTGCATTTATTCCCCAGTCAAGTTGTTTCCTGATGCCTCACTTACATGAATGGGTAGGAGAGTAATTTCAGTAAGTAAAGTGGCTTTGTGAACGAATGAACAACTTTCAGTGTGTGGGGGATCACTTTCCTTTCTTGTGTTTAATATTCAGACTGTCATCTTGTATGCACACTGTTAGAAGAGGCACCAGAAGTCTGTTATACCACTGACAAATCACACTGGATTATACTAGTCTGGACTGGGCTTGGAGGGATTTTTTTGAGATTGAGGAGGAAAAAGCTTCTTCATGAGAAGGTTGAGATACAAAAGTCTGAGTCTTTACCACACATAAAGAACAAAGAATCTGGGAACTGACAGGCAAAATGGAGGGAAAGGGTTAAACAGTGAGAACTGCACTTTATTTTTGGAGAAGTTTTAATTTTATCCCAAGCATTTGCTATAGATTTCTGTCTTAGAAATCATTTTCCTGAGTTGAGAGGATAAAATTTAAAAGGAGTGTTTTCATGGACCTTGGTAACAACAGAGGATGTCAGGTGTGGCCCATGGTGAATACATTTTCAACCTATTTAAGATTGATCATTAGGGACCTGACTGTATCTCTCTGCTATTGGCAACATTTTTTCTTGGCTATCTCACTATCTCCATCTCCATAAACCAATGTTTCCCAAATGGCAGTGATTTTTATCATGAGGCACCATGTACTAATGTCCTAAAATATTTCAGTACCTAAAACTGGGGTGTTTTGCATGTGTGTAGGGGCCATGGCATGCCGATAGATAAGTATTCTGCCACTATTTAGGAGAGATTCTTGCAACAAAGAATTATGGGGCTAATGTGTCAGTGGTGATCTTTTTTGAGAACACCACTTTCAGCTCATCCCTTGACCCTGCTTTCTTGAAGAGAGCCCTTTTATTTTTTGCCTCCCATTGTACACAAAGCAAAACAAAATACACCAAATAAAAACCCCAAAGACCATTAACCAAATCTCTCTTAAATCGCTGTATTCATTAACAAACCTGTTTGCACTTCCATCTCTAGCACCTGACTTCATCTAGCTTTAAAAAAAGGGGGAGGGGGACATCTGACTTCTGTTCTGGTTAGTTTCATGTCAACACAAGACAAGCTAGAGTCATTTTGGAAGGGAGAACCTCAATTGAGGAGAAAATGCTTTGATTTAATTGGTCTGTGGGCAAGCTTGTTCTACATTGTCATGATTATAATAATAATGTGTGTGTGTGTGTGTGTGTGTGTGTGTGTGCAACTCACTGAAGGCAGGCATGTTGGGTGTTGTAAGAACAGCTTGGAACTAGCTCCCAGATGCTTCTGGAGCTATTGACGAGTCCAGGCAAATTCAAGAAAGGAAGAAAGATACACCGAATTGATGGTACAAAGTATAAATTGAATTTCAAAGGCCAGGGCAGAGTATCTGGATCAATACTGCAAGGATTCACAAACACCTTAACATCATTAATGACAAATTTAATGGAACCTCAATGTCTCTGGTCACTTCCTTTGGCTTTGAGGCAGCCTCTGATCATGATTACCCTTCTCTCCAGAAACCTCATCCCCTTTTCTGCCGTAACACATTATTATTATTATTATTATTATTATTATTATTATTATTATTATTATT